>KN819334.1:939317-985508 GCA_000827475.1 Paxillus involutus ATCC 200175
AACCGCTCCTCGAGCTGGGTTCCGTCGTCTTCACGTTGTGGGGTGGTCCTTCTCCAGGTGGTTTGTTGCCGTTGGGTCCTCCTCGTCCCCTGCCTCTGCCACGGCCTCCACGAAAATAGGAATTCCCTCTGAATCCTCCACGCCCTCCGCGCCCTCCGCGCCCGCGGCCATTTGAAGTCAGCCCGAAAGTTCCCCCACGCGCCATTAGTGTCACGAGTTCAGCGCAAGAGCCAAAATCCTACACCGTGAGCCTTCTTGTATATAATGTGACAACACGTGGTGTGACATACGCGAAACATCACACTCATTGTTCTGCTACACCCGGTACCCGAAGCTTAAGGGAAGTGACATCGAGTTAAATGATGATTTGATTCTACTCGTATAATTTACCTGACCCTCGTTGCAAGGTCTTTGAATCAGATCTAGGCGCCAGGCCTAGTATACGAGCAAGGTGTAAGACGATAACACGCCAGCGCGGTGGATCAATTAACGCGTTGATACCCACTGACCAGCATCACATTGACACCATATGTATGACCATGAAAGCTCGATAGAAAGACAACTCAAAGTCCAAAGAAACGTGAGGCAGAGACCTAGTGGTGGATATAGAATAAAGGTTGGGGTATCAGATAAAAATACGTGTTGCACACAATTGAACGTCAAAGTTCTCCAGAACTTCAGGGGAAAATGGTAAACGATGTGGAAAACCAGTACCGAGAACAAATGAAACCATGATGAAATGAGAAATATAGGGAAAGGCAGTGCCAAGAATGAGAGATGGATAGGAATGTAGACGAGTATGTAGACGATGGATGGAATGGAAGAGAGACCAGAAGGAAACAAAAACGTGAGACGTAACATAACATAATGGAAGGGGGTCGCACAGCGCACGTCTATGACGCGGAACAAAGACGAACCATAACCATAAACCAGATGAACCACGAGGAACACTACCCTGCCCCATCCTTACCTCACCGCATCACTCCTCTTCCTCTTCATCCTCCTCCTGGATAGCATGCTTAAACGCAGCTCCACGCGCCGCCGGTAACTGCCATCTCCCGCCTCTAGACTCCGGCGCCGCCTCATGTCCCATCTCACCTTGCCCAGGAGCAGGTGACAACCTCCCGGCCGGCGAATGCCCTCCTTTCTGTCTCCCAGAAGCACCAGCCCATGCCTTACCCGTCCGTCCATGGACGTTGTGGCTCCTCGGAGGTGGTGACATAACCAACGGGGTCGGCGGGTCCAAAGCCAAATACGATGAACTTGCACTCGTCGTCGAGCTCCCAGGCATCTGTCCCAACCCCCCTGCAAACTCGGGTACATCCTCCTCCTCGTCAACCCAATCGCTCTCCTCACCCATGCTCAGACTCTGTCGTCCCCCGCTTGAGCTGAACACATCTCTGATATCTGGAGCTGGGGAGATCGCGAGAACTTCGACGGGAAGGTGGATGCTCCGGCTCTGCCAACCTGGAGGTTCGTGACCCCAGCTCTTCTTCCATGACGTACGCCCCATCGAGCCAGAGCCATGTGGACTCATGAATGGTGTCAGGCGCTTCTGGGCTATGAACGTGCCTGCGCCACGTCGAGGAGTACTATCATCCAACGAGCGTCTGGTGGGATAACTCCTGAATGGCGAGCCAGTCCGCGTCCCCTCACCTTCAGAGGCCTCATAAAACGACGTTGGTCGCGAGGAGGCAAGAGAATGCACCGATGAAGCAGCCGAGTTCGTTCGGCGGTGTCCGGTGCGGGAAGTTCCCGTTGTGTTCTGGATGTGCCGCACAACACGCGTGGAGGACGTAGAACCGGTTCGACGGTGTGTGTATTTGGGCAGTGGAGACGAGGCACGGTAATATGCCGATCCATTGGACCCCGTGGAAGGTGACTTGCCATGCTTACCACCACCGAGAGAGAAACTATGGATCGATGACGGCTGTGAGGAATAATCGCCCTTCTCAGAATTAGGCGTGTCCGCGCCAAGGGACTGAACAGAGGGGATCTGGTCGAGAGTATGTGGATGCTCGAGGACGAAAATTTGACCAGAGTTGCCAGATGACCTCCGGGAATTGACGCTACTTGACCGACGAGATGAAGCAGACTGGCGTTTAACACGACGACCACGCCCGCCTCCACTCGCACGCCGCTTGACCGTCCCCTTGCCAGCAGGGGACATGGACGAAGTCGAAGGCCCAGCAAGGGGGCGAGAATATTGCACTCCAAGACCACTACCCTTTGGTAGCTGTTGCGCAGTCTCCTTTCGTTTGCCCTTCTTGTCCTCGTTAAACCACAGGCGGAATGCGGACAGCAAGCTCGCACGATTCCTATTGGGAGCAACAACCCTTCCACCGTCCTCGCCGAAAGTCGGAAGCGATGTCAATGTATCACCAGGCGAGTTCGCGGGAGTCGGTGCGTATGCATGCGGTGGCGATGTCCGCTCACCTGCTATCACCCACGGCGATCCAGGCATAGCAGGCAAATCAGGACTAGGCGTCGAAGGCGGTATCACATCCTTTGCCCTCACAGGCGGAGACTTGGTCAACTTAGACGAACCCCCGCTGCCATGCGAACTACGGGGATCGTCTACACTGGAAACCTTTTCGCCCTCCCGCGACTTCTCCCTATCCCTGTCACGCTCGCGGTGCTCCTTTACCCCTTCTGTCGACTTCTTGCGCACAAGACCGGCAGCTTCGAGGGCTGTCGTCGCTCGTTGCATGATGCTGACGCTTCCTGAACGAGCCTTGCTTTCCCTCTTAAGCCCCTTGTCCTTGTCCTTGCCCTCCCCACTCCTGTAGCTTCCACTCGGCGTCGAAGGGTTCGAGCGCCCCGAGGACTCGTTGGTAGTGGGCGACGGCGACAAGAACGGCGACTTTGCACGTGGGGGTGTGCTAGGTCGCGGCCCTGTGGGAACCGTCGGAGTAGGCGGTACGACAGCGAATTCGGGAGGTGCAGGCGCGGGTGGAGGATCATCAGTTTGTACTGCAACTCCGCGCTTAGTTCGTCTCCGAGAACTTGAAGGACGGTCGCCCTCCTTGTCTTTTTTCCGCTTAGACCCAGAGCCTTCTCCAACATCTTCGCTGACAGAGTCTGAAGGAAGAACTCGGACCTCGCCGAGGATTCGCTTCTCGTGTTTACGCACCAGCATCCACCACAGTGCTCCTGCTGAATCACATGCATCGGAGATCACTGAATGCACGATTTGAGCAGTGTCGAAACCCATCGTGCTGAGGCCGTTCAGTATCTCGCGCTCAGCAGGAGTCGAGAAGATAATAGGAGCAGGCGTATTAAGAAGGGACGCAAAGTCCTCTGGAGGGAGGGGGGCGAGAGGCTTATCAAGCTGCGGCGAGCCATTACCATCAGAAAGCGTCGAAGATACGGAACGGCGTTTCGTGCGTGCAGGTGTGCGAGTGGGATGTGGCGGGGCACGCGCAGTGTTCGCGGAGGCAGTGGCGGGTGGCGTCATCCCCTTTCCGTCGTCTCCGTTCCCTTTAATCACAGTCTCAGACTGCCGTGTTGTAATGTCTTTGGACCCTTGCTCACCTCTGGTGATTGTGCTTTGGCTTTGGTTGGGGTGACTGTAGACAGGAGCACCTTTCGAAAACTGGAATGGATCGGGGGGGTTGATATCAGGTGTCGTGGGTACGGAGTCAGAGGAAGCAGAAATGAAAGTCGATCCTGATGTTGCGGACGTTGCTGATGAGGCCAATGATTCTATGTCCTGTGTCTCTGCACCATTCGTGGTGAACTTCACACTCAGAAGGAAGCCATCACGAGCAGGTGAAGGTGAAGCAGGGACGTTGTCCTGAGGATCAGCGACGGCGACAGCCCGGGACATAAACCAGGGCGACGCCAATATTTGCGAGATTGCCAACCGCTTTGACGGCTCGGACTGCAGAATGTTTCGGATTAGGTCACGGGCATCTTCGGGTCAAATCAGTTCACGATTTAACACACAGAGGAATACAAGTATCAAACCTTGGGACAGCCACTCAGGATCTTCGTATTCCCCTCTGATAACCTTGTTCTTCATAATAGCTTCGTCGTCGTCATCAAATGGCAAGGTACCCGTGAGAAGGCAGAAGAGAATCACCCCCATGGACCAGACATCCACCTCTGTGGCATTTGTGAGTGGGTTACTCGCTAACAGTGCGTTACCGCTCACCCGGGCCCAGGTATCTCTTCCCCTGGAGCACCTCAGGGGCAGCGTATCCAGTAGTTCCACAGAACGTCTCCATATACACACCCTTCTCGTATTCGCGAGTAAATCCGAAATCACCAAGCTTGACACGACATCTTTCATCTAACAAGACGTTCTCCAGCTTGAGATCCCGATGGACGATGCCCTTGTCATGCAAGTACGCGACGGCAAGACATAGTTGTCCAAAAATCATTCTGGTCTCGTCCTCCGACAGACGACCTTTCTCAGCGAGGTAATCAAAGAGCTCGCCTCCGGAGCAAAGCTCTGTCACGATCCATATGTGCGATTCGGTAGCGATGACCTCGTACATTTGTGTAACGTGGGGATGGTGGAGTTGACGGTGGTGGTGGATCTCGCGGGTGAGGGAGGCAGACATTGCCTTTGGGATTTGCTTGATAGCGACACGGGTGGATGCAAGACGGTGTGTACCCATGCGCACTTTTCCATAGGCTCCTGTTGGGGTATCTTATCAAGCCCCACCTGTACCGGTAGCAGGGTAGTAGAGACTTGCCTTCGCCGATGACCTTTCCAAGGGTGTAATTACCTATTACCCTAATCTTTTGAGAAGCGAGTTCCCTCCCGAGTTCGTTATAGGCAATAGCTAGTTGAGCTTTCTGGTTTTGGGATATGGAAACCGAGTGTTGGTGACCGAGTGCGGACATTTTGGCATGTACAGATGAACTTTAACGTAGAGGTAAACGAGAGGCGCGGGCACGACGGCCACGAAATAGTAAGCACAGATTCAAGAAATTTCGGAACAGAATTCGTTGAGCAGGAGTGAAAGCAGGAGGAAACGGAAAGCAAGAGTTCGTCAAACGGGTCACGGTCAAAGCGAGGAACAACCTTGATTCAAAGCGTGACCAATACGATACACTCAGGACCAATGCCGATGGCGTGGGAATGGACGCTACATATGATGCTCTGGAGGGGCAACTATACTATAGATTCACAACTTGGGTCATCCACGAACACAACAGCTGGTCAGACAGAACCAAAGCGCAAAGCTATGTATCAAAAGTCCAGGTTCATTTGGCGTCCCATCTGTACAACGCCAAGCGAACCTCAATAGTAAACACGAAAGAACCGAAAGAATTAGGAACGCGTGTCATAGATACAACACAACACAAATATTGGGCAGCGGGTGTGGAGCAGGTGAAAGTGCAACAGGAAGACTGAGTAACCCAGTTCAGTGCTTTGTTGTCTTGACAATGGCAACAACGATAATAATGATGATAATGGCCACCGCAAAGCCTATAATGAGGCGCATCTGGGGACTAAGTCAACATCTGGGTTGCGCTTGAACAACCAATGCTCACCTTCATATCCTTCCACCTGACGCCATGCTAGTCAGAAGCAGCGTTCAGAACGATGAAACAAAATGATGCTTACCACATATTCTGAAAAATTGAATAAGCGTCATTTGATAGATAACAATGGACACTAAACTCACCTTCCGCACTCGGTTTGCTCCACGACGGAACCCTTGCGCTGAGACAGCGAGATTGTCTGCAATATAGTTTATAGCCTCTTGGTGGATACAAGCGCCGCGAAATAGTATCCTCACCAGTCTTGTCTTGTAATGAATCCAACCTCTCTCCTCTCTCGGCAACCTTTGTGATGTTCTCCCTCATAATCCCGACTGTGTCATCAATTTGTTGTTGAATGGCCGCGGTTTTTGGGTTTCCCTGACTTGAGCCAGCAGCATTCGATGAAGAACCATTGCGGGGAAGGTAGGGATCGTAAGGTTCAGACCTAGGGTTCAGGCAACTTCAGCCTGTGTGTATGGGCCACGAATGGGGAAAACAAACGAACATAACGACGTGAGGTTAAAACCTGTTCAGCGGAGGAGAGTTGGGTGATTTTCTGTCAGAAATCAACGGAGTGAATGAAAGTGATGCGTTTTGTAACTTACCGTACAAAGTGAGAGGCTGACGGTGGTGGACGACTGCGTAGAGTGCTTGCTCCAGGGCGACTGGCACTGACAGCACAGGTTCTACTTTCACACGCGGAGTGTGACACGTCACAACGCGTTCTGTGACTGCCCTGAGTCGCTGGAGATTCAGACCAAGTGCGATCTGCAGTTGAGTCAGTTGCAGCACTTTCCTATTGTTCACCCAGTGTATCAACGTACGTACAGGTATGAACCACCGCAACTTTTGATTATGGAGAATAGTTCTGTAACTCTTGGAGACTTGAGAGTTGGAAGCACATCAAGCCGCAACTCCAGACTTGGCCTATCCTCTGATTCCTCTCCGAAAATCGTCCGTCTAGTGCGGTTAACGTAGCTATTCTCCGCCTCGGATGTTACTTGCTGCTGGTACTGTGTGTGCATCCCAACGCTTTGATCTCTCCTGCCCTAAATGTTTCGAGAATCTGACCCTGTCCGAAGCTGATGTTCATTGGTCAATATGACAAACTTGAAGCTTGAAGAATGTCAATGCTCTCACGCCCTGACTGGCGTCCCGCCGCTCAATGAGGGATGCAGCCTTCCCTCAAGTGTCTGTCAAAGCTCGGTGTCTGGGAAGTTGACGGCGAATCTGAGTCCCCTACCTTGAATCACTGGCAGGTCCTACAAACCGAATATATTAATTTAAATTATATAATAATACCTGGAAACCGGAGGTACAACCGGATGCACCGGAATTGCCTATTTTGGATGTAATCGGCGTCAGCCGAAGTTGAAGTCCCGCCCCAATTAACCGCTCCTCCCTACCAAGGCACCACAAAATCAGCAAGTCCCGGCAATTCCGTCAAGGTGAGCGCGAATTCACGTCCGTTTGCAACATAATACAACTGTGGGGCATCCATATGTCCCATCATGAAGAAACCAGATCGAAACGCGGCCGTTTGAGGTGGTGGATGGGTGGATGGAGCCATGACATATCGGATGCCTCACTGCAGCGCTTGGATCGTCTTGCTTTTGATCTTTTGGGCTTGTGTTCGATCGTGGAACTGACTGCCCTGTTTACTGTGTCCTCCTCTGTATAGATGGTGCGTATTAAGGACGAATCTGCGGCGAGAGTCACACTAACACGTCATTTCGGGAGTGCAGAAGCTCGAAATCGACTCTTTCTCGGGCTATCGTATCTACCCCTCCAAGGGGAAGCTGTTCGTTCGCGGAGATTCTAAAGTGCGTCCTCTCTTTCTGATCAAGTGCATTCCGCTCAGTTTCACCCTTGCACTCCAACCATATAACCATCAAAATCCAGATCTTCCGCTTCGCAAGTTCCAAGAACTCCTCTCTCTTCCTCCAACGCAAAAACCCTCGCAAGATCGCCTGGACACAGGTTTACCGTCGCATGCACAAGAAGGGTCTCACTGAGGAAGTCGCCAAGAAGCGCTCACGCCGAACTGTGAAGCACCAACGTGGTATCGTTGGTGCTGACCTTGCTACTATCGCCGCTAGGCGGAACCAGACTGCTGCTGTCCGCTCGCAGGCACGGGTTGCCGCTATTCAGAAGGCTAAGAACGAAAAGAAGGAGAAGGAGTCGAAGAAAGCAAAAGTTGGTCTTGTTTCCTCTTCTCCCACTGGGCTATGGAGTTACTAACTGTACTGCTTTCATCTCTTAGCCTGCCCGTGCACCAGTGAGCACCGCACCAAAGGTGTCGAAGCAACAGATGAAGGGTGGCAAGGGTGGCCGATGAGCAAATTTCTTAGGTTTTTACTAATCCACACATGTATCGCACATTCCTCCTTCGACATGGTTTTCATGCACACATACATGCCATGCGTCATGCCATCATTTGCAACCCTTCTCCAGGCTGCGAGTCGAGAGCACTCTGTAGATAAGCCTTGCCAAAATATCATTATCTATCGAGGATGGGTAATACAGGGTTGTGTCCATGATCGCAACGAGTCTAGAGATGGCTATGTACAAACAAATAGGTATGCAAAGTCCAAGTCCGTGTGGTGGGTAAAGGGCGAGGTTCATAGCCTAGGCGCTTGCGAGCGCTCAGGAGCGTATTTAGCCTGATCAAAATCTGATGAGTTTTCAAGATCAATGACACGCGAACGATAGCATTTACCATCTCGTTTTCCTTCTTGGAGAATCCACACTTCTCATAGAAGGCTGTCAACACGGGAGGGCGAATCAACATCACCCCAAAAACCACATCTACAATCACTTACGTATGTTGGAATCGTTGCAATTCAGAATAGTCTTGTAGCAACCGCTGTTCTCGCTGATGTGTGTGAGGGTTTGGATGATTCGCAGACCAAGCTTCTTGCCCTGTTGGCTCTTGTCAACGGCAATGTCTTCGATGTGGCCGACGGTTCCGAGACCGCGGAGGAATTTCCGCTCGATGAAAATGGTGCCGGTACCGACAATGGAGTCGCTGGCTTTGTCGACGATGACGATAGAGTAGTACGTGCTTGGCAACGCGCGCATGGCGTGGAACTGGTTCACCCATGCCTCTTCACCGAGGTCATTGACCACGGAAAGAACTGAAAGAACGGAGAGGTGGCCACGCTTGTAATCGGTAGAAGCAAGTGGGCGGATCTATGACGAGGTGATTACTCTCGTTCATACCAAAGACGCGTCACATACGGTCAACTCTGGGGGCATCTGGCTGGAAACCTCGGGGGAGATCAACTCTTGAGTGAACATGAGGTCGAGCGCGGGCTGAGATGTAGTCGTAGACATTATGACTAGCGTTTGTGGGTGGTGGGGTAGGACAAGGAAAGTAGGAATAGGTACTGATGTGGGGACTTGAAAGACTTTAGCGGAGGCGAACTAACTTACAACTTGGACCTGTTTTATATTCGCAACACAGCCACGGGGCGGGGGGCACTGTCGGTCGCTGTGCTCGACCTCAGATCTCAGCCTCGCTCGACCCTGCAGGCACCGTATGGGATTAATTAGTTTACAGTTGCGCCAGTGAGTCTTGAGACATGCATCGAGAGGGGGATTGGAACAGGATAGCCGACGTTTGTACAGCCCTATGTGTACTTAGCTAGATTACACAGGTAGTTATCGATCAGAATCATGCACGATTGGGGGAGTAGCCCGCTAGAACTTGCTCGTGATCTCCATCCCAAGAGGTTGCCCAGTTCCCTCCTTGCGTTTCCAAAGGGTCAATGTCCCTCCCCGACACACCAAACTCAGAGGAACCCCCGATCCTTGTTTTCGCACCGCCTTCAAAATGTCCTCCAACAACACCTTCAGCTTACTAACGGAGGACGCCGCACCTTCTGCATGAGGCTTCATGGCGTCGCTGTCGAGCGCAATCTTCTCCACAGGCTGAAAGAGGCCGTCCTGATGCCAAGCCACGTAGAGCCACGGGATTTGCGAGAGGTAGAGCTGGGGATAGATCTCCCTCCAGTTCAGTATATTGCGGACAGATCTCGTCTTGACCTCGATTAAATCGGATTGAGGTATCAGTGAACGAGGCGAGGTGGGTTTTATTTCAAGTCCTGCGTATGATGGCATGTCTGGTTTAGCCAATGCGTTCCCTCGAGAACGGATGCTCGATGATGAGAAGGAGGAATCACTGTCTGCCTCAGTGCAGGCATCCGCCGTGAAACCCAACAAAACCTTTAGACCCCCAAAGTTCTGCCAATGTAATTAGCTGTACGACCTCATGGTAGTTCCACGTATGAGCATGGCTTACATATGTTATGATGCGATGGTGATCTGTCATGTTTTCACAGGTGCGTGGAGCTCTCGTAGCGGCCTTCAAGTATTCGTTCCCATAGCCGCTCCAACACCCTACGATCGCAGCGTTCTCCTCGCAGCGCGTGAACAAACAAGTATCCCGAACCAAGTCGATATCAATCCGGAAGTCTTTTAGACCGCGATCGTTATCGACATAGCGTAAAAGCTTGCGAAGACTGTTGCGATTGGTGATGAGATCAAGATCTCTGTAACGGAAGCCCTCGTGCAGGACATCGATCGCAGCAAAGAGGGGTACCATCGGGGACTGATCACCTATCTCTGCAACATTATGGTGTATATACTGCACCCCATCGTCTAGTGGAACGTGTGTAATAGGATCACGATGTTCCGCCCAGATCCAGGGAGACCCTTGATCAAAGTTAAGGAGATGGCTCTGCTGATGGCAGACTTCGACTTACCGGGAACAGCGATGGTTGGTGTCGCCGCTTCAATCCACGAATAGGACGCGACAGCTTTCACATCGCTCAGTTGAGCGTTGATCAAGTCTGCCGAAGTCACATAGTCGATGGGCAGTGTCGTGATAGGTGCTTGAAGATCCTTTGAGATGAAAGCTGAATCACCAGAGCTACTGCGACGGTGGGAAGATTCGGATGTTTGCCAAAGAGTGGTGCGCTTTGGAGAGACTGCTGTTTCCCATTGTCTTAGCTCCAGTCTTTTATATGCTGCCATAGCGTATCCAGGTTAAGGGTGTCGTCAAGCGAAGGAATGTCAAACCCTCCAAGCTTATGCACAAGGAAGTACCCCATGATCCGAACCTATATGTCCATTCCAGCACGGCGCAGATCACTTTGAGCGCCTTGGGTGCAAAATAGGTGATAAGAAATACTCACGCGGAAGCCCATTGACAATCAATTATGTAGCATTAGCCTGGACCCGGTGCAGAGAACGAAAAAGGTATTCAGCCATCAATTATGAAGCTTCCAATTCAACTTGGATAGTAAGCTCACCACGGGCTAGAAGGCGGAAAGAAGGGTGAAAAACGATTGACGGGATTCCGACCGTATTGGTGTGAAGCTACTCGTCCCCCTGCGTGCCAACCTTCCTGGACTCGGAGGCGCTTGCTAAGTAGAGTCCATCGAATCAACTGGAATGCAACCGTTGCAGATTCTAGGTGATAAAAACACTCGCATCCTTTCCCAGACCGCCACGAACAGCCTGGGACTCCTTGATTCGTGGACGATGCCCAGCTTGAGCCATGATACACTGGCAGGAGTAGTGAAAGTCCACTGGAGCTGAGGCTCGGCGAGAGCTCGCGAGTATTCACGTGACGACGGTCTCTTCAGCATCTCTCCATCATGTCATCAAGGGATGGATGCGTGGAAGTAGTACAGTTCCGACAGTGTGGGGACGCTTGCTCCTGGACCTCTCTCAGATGGACAGGTTGTCCGACATTGGTATTAGAAGTATGGGATGTAAGTTTTTCGACACTAGTAGTAGCTTGAGGTGAGTTAGCGTGATCAACGCACCCTACACGATGAGGATTCTGTCACCTTAGAGATCGAAACCTAAGGCCAAGCTGCTACAAGTAGCACTCGGCGGTCTCACTGGCCAATTGGGGCGTTCGAGTTGATGATGATGAGAGTACTCTTCTGTTCCCTTCTCGCCGTCTGGCGGTGAAGTTCCTTAGGCTTCGGACTTCCGTTTCCATTGTTAACACTGTCAGATTAATTCATGTGGTCCCCTCGCTCTACAACGGGGGATCGTCTTTACTGGTTTGACTCGCTTCGCGTCGTCTGGCCGAGATCAATTAGAACAGATGGTTATTCTTTTGGTTCAGCTGAGAATCCTTCATTAACCCTGGTACAAAGGACATACATAGGATTTCATGGTGTACAAAAGGTGATAAAGATAGCAGCCCTGTGGCGATCCATCCTCGCCAGCGAGCAGTAGTTATAAGTCGTCGATAACGAAGTCGCACAAAAATGAAAAAGGGAACAAAACTTATTCTTCCTCGGTCAGGGGCATACCTCTGAATCCAGTCCCTCCGCCCCTCCATCCTGTGTTGGTAGCGTCTATGCTAGGCCGTGGCTTGAAGCTTTCCCTCTTTACCCGGCCAGCCTTGCGTGACGTCGACTCGCGCGCAACGCTGGATCCCATCGAGCCTGAGCCGTATGATTTTGGATTCGAGGGATGGTGGGAGCTTATACTAGAGCTCAAGCTTGTGCTGTGCCCGTTTGACGCACCACGCGACGTCGTGCGCTGCATCGTCGACGGGGCACGACCCCATCCAAGCGCTGTGTATCCTTCCGCCTGTTTCGTCACTGTTACTTGGGGTACTGGAGGCACAGACTGAGCGACAGGCCTCGGCAATCCAGACGAGCTCCCGCTCGGCGTACGACCTTTTGCTGGGGATGAGCTCCGCAGTGGCTTAGAACTGCCATCCGCGAGTCTCTGTCGCTTGTTCGTCCCTTGCACCATTGACGAGCCTGACCTCACCGCTGGCGTGACAGTGCCCGCAAGGGCATTGTGTGACTTTCCGGGGATGTAGCCACTCTTATTGGCGCCCCCGTTGACCAGTTCAAGGCTGCGACTGCGAGTTGCAGGGCCAGCGGGTTTGTTGGTGTTGACTGCCTGCGCAGAATATTGTGATGCGGGTGCTTTCTTCTTGTTCTCCTGTTCATTGGCGGATATGTTCTCCATCAGGATTTGTAGCATGCTTTCACCATGCACAAGAAACGGGCCGCCGTTTGTTTGCTCCCATGCAGGAAGGGACGATAGAAGTTGTTGTTCGAGCTGTAGGTGGAGTAGCATTTGTTGTGAGCTTAAGGGCGAACAAGAACAAGAACAGTTTGAACGAACTTTGGGTTTCTCCTTTCCTACCCGCTTCCTCATCTTCTCTTCCCTCAGAAGCCGACCTGGATCCCTGCCACCTCCTCGGCCAAGGAGTCGTGTCTGGTCCCCAGCCGCCCGCCCCAACTCCTTCTCTTCCTCACATATTTCGAAGTATTTCCGTATCGATGTCAACAGCGGTGCCTTGAGTCTGACCTCCGCCTTGAGACGTGCGATCTCATGTTCGTGCTGACTGAGCAGATCTTCCGTGTGTTCATCTGTACAAAACACGAATTTGAGCTTGCATTCATGGCCTCCAGAAGTAGTACGTACCATCAGCAAATGCAGCGAAGTCCGCTCGTTCGTCTTCGCTGGTCATCAAGTCGTTCCACAATGACTCGATCTCGGACCGTGCGTTCCCAATGAACTCACCCATCCGCTCCCTCTTCAGGTCGATCATGCGCTCCAGCTCCTCTTCGTATGCTTGGATCACTTGCGGGGTCGTCCCGCTATTCGCCTGCGCAAGTCATGCGTTGATTAGCTCGGACAAGCACTTATCCTGATTCGTGGCTTACCTCAATAAACCCATCCATCGCTTGATCGTTCACACCCATCCTTCTCCAGAGTGCCTCCAGTTGGTCGTACATCGCCTGAATATGGGTCTCTCTCCGTCTCTTCAGCTCTGTCAACTCGGCACACCGATGATCAGCCCACAACAACATCTTTTGAGTAGGTTCCACCCCGAGCGAACTCAGGAGGGCAGCAGGAACCAGATCGGAGGTTGATGAGGAATCTAGAAGCTGCACGAAGCGGGAAAAGGCCTGGTGATATTCACGCGTCGGGTCCACAGTAAGTTCTGAGAGCGCAAGGGGGGGAGGCGATGTTGAGCGGAAGAGAAGGCGCGTCTCAGATTTGCCTTGGGACGAAGGGGTGGGTGTGTTTGTCGATGCAAGGAAAGGATCTGAACTGGGTGGTCTTAAGCTACAGGAAGATGAGCTCGGGAGAGGGTGAGAAGGGACGGCGAGAATTGATGAGGAAGAGGCGACAGGTCCATGGGATGTACCGTCAAACCCCGGTGGATCAACGCCAAGTTCTGTGTACAGCCAGTCTATCTGAATGAACACGTCACCCAGCTGAGCCAGGCGTTTGGTCTGTATGGCGAGCGTTCAGTGAATGTGACTTCGGCAGGGCAGAAATGGGTACGAGGGCAGGGATAAATGAGGTTTATGGTGTCGCCGACACTCAAGCACCAGTAAAACGCTCCGCAAGGTACATCATAAGTATCATACATTACGTTTGGCCCATCCAAAGAGCGAAGCATGTCATCGATGCTGCGAATACCCCTTGCGAGCCACATGATAAATCCCGTTCGCATAT
This sequence comes from Paxillus involutus ATCC 200175, assembly GCA_000827475.1. NCBI lineage: Eukaryota > Fungi > Basidiomycota > Agaricomycetes > Boletales > Paxillaceae > Paxillus > Paxillus involutus. The sequence continues at coordinate 953,331 of KN819334.1, forward strand.
CCATCTGGATTTCTAGAGATCGTGACCGTCTCTGCACCCTGGAGACCGACCAGGCAACCAAGAGAAGAATATCAAGGCAAACCTAGTAGCGTCCTGCTTTCGCATGGTGACGTGTTGATTTTCTCAAAATGTACGTGCCCCATACCCCGGAATCATAGTGTATGTAGTCAACTCACCACTTCGCCTTTGCCTCGTACAAGCTCCTTCTCTAGCTTAGAGAAACGCTCCGGCATGACGTCCCGGAGTGCATTTGCGTTGCTTGGATCTTCTTCGGTTGCAACGGTCGGTAGAAGGATATCGGCTGGGAGGTAATTTGATCCCAGGGTACGCGATAGCGCGTTCAGTCGATTTGTCAAAGTCGTTAGCTGCTCGAGTTTCGTGTGATACACCTGGCCCGATGTCAGTATAAGGTATCCGACCATTGTAACCCGTGGGCACACCTGTCGCAATCGCTCTTGACACTCCATGGCACGTTCATGACGTCGCGGCAGCACCTTCTCTGCCTTTATGTCACTGAGTGATCCGGCAACCTTTGCGTTCGTTCCCAGTGCTCTGGAGTATCGTGAACATCCCATCTCTACCTCATCGCACTTTATTTCCCATTCTTCCACTTGTTTTCTTCGCACGTCGATTTGGGACTCGACGGCACGAGTCAAGGTATGCTGTAATTCCTGAAGCTCATCCTCGAGGGCGGTGGCTGGTAGGCCAAGCTGAGCATGTAGCTGTGGTAGTAGCTGCGTCTGTGCATTGAGATGCGTATGCAATGTCGAGAGAAGCGTGCTCAACGTGAGCGATGATGAGGAGGCCATGGTTTTATGAACCAAAACTACATCGATTTCGTGGTTTCCAAGCAAACCGCGTTTCCTCTGCTCACGTGATCGTTGCTATTTCACGTGACCCTTGGAGACCAAATTGGGTTGTGGCGACGATCATTCAATGGGGTAATCTGGGGGGGCCTAGTTCCGAGGCGTTTATCACAGCGTTAGTAGGTGGGATTAATTTTCAAGCAGTCTCCCACCGTGAAGGTCGAGCGGCACCCCGCGATGCCAGCAAGAAAGAATGACAAGAAAAAGCCCCCCCGAACAGACCAGTACCATCACTTTATACCAAGATTTATCTTGCGCCGTTTCCAGGTAGGAACTGTCAGGTCAGTATTGGTACGACCCTCTCGCGGAAATACATTGGAAATTGACTACCGTGGTGTTCAGGTCTAGAGCAGAACGCCAGCGAGAGTTTTGGAAAACTCGCATTGATCCCGAATATGTCCTCTACTACGACATTGCTTCAGGCACCCTTGACGCCCGTCCTATCGGGAAAGTTTATGGTGCATTAAATCTCTACGGAGATAAACGCAATCAGGAGAACGTGAATGAGCTCGAGGAGAAGCTGTCAGGCCTCGAACGCGAAGCAGCCTCCATCATCAGTGACTTGCACGCAGCTCTCCCCGAAGGCAAATTCCGCTTGAAGCGAAGACCACTCGAAACTTTGCGCAAATTCCTATTCCTTATGCATTACCGTCACGCGGTCGTTGCTCCGGTCTGCTTTCAAGAAGATCATCCTGAAAATGCTCAAGGACGGCAGTGGATCGAGCACTTTAAGAAAAGTAAAGGCTTGGAAACCGCAGTCGACGTGTGGTTGTACATGCTTCGGTTCTATCTCGACAACTCCCACTCTCAGCTTATGCTCCTCGCCGCTCAAATCGTCGATAAATATGGCGTAGACACAATCTTCAACTCCACTTCGAAATCATCCATACCTCCTGAAATTGAACATCTTCCCGTCACCGCATACCAGACGCTTGCCGGCGCCTTTTTCATGTGCATATGGGAAGCTGCTGAAGGTGACGAATTCCCCCTCACCCACAATGGATTCGGGTTGTGGGAAGGCTGCATATCTGTCAATGGTCGGTTCGATGGCAGACTCAGTCTTCACCGGATTTTTGTCCTGAGCCCACGCGTCGTGCTTGTCCTTCGCAGCGGCATCCTACGACCCGAGAACGTTGGTGCCGTCAGTGCGCCTATGCTAAGCGATTTGCTTGACATCCCCCAAGGCCCCCCTGAGACCACCTACGCAGGGGGGACTTCTTGGATTGAGAGCGGCACGCTCTCAGGGATGGAGAACTACCGGACATCGAAGCAAGCCGAAGAGGACCTGTTCACGTTCTCAATCACAAAGCTCTCTAAATCTCAGACAATGGCGGTGAACAATGTTCTTCTGAGACACGTCGCAAGCGACACCTCGCTCACGTTCCTCTCAAAAGATTGTATGCTCCGAACAGCTCGCAGCTTCTGTAGCAATGTCGTCAATCTGCCAGAGGCCGGGAAATTCACGAAGCTGATCAAACTACTATCTCTCGACTTACCTGTCCCAGACAAAGCTGGTGAAGGCGAGGTCGACCCATTTAAGTTCGTCGACATAGAGCTTTTCAAGCTCCTCATGGACATCTCCATGGGTGCCAAGACCTTTGCTTCTGCGTACGACCGCGCAAAGGCGGTCTTAGCCATTGTGGAAGGGAAGCGGTACACTGCGTCTGAATTTGGATATGAACATCATAGGCAAGTCACAACGACCTATGATACTTTTCGACGCGACTGTGCAGTCGATTGCCAAGACTTGGAAGAAACACAATTAGCAGCCCTTCTTGAGACGATTCCTCCCGACACTTCAGCCTTGTTATTCAAGCTCATTGTTCCTATCATGCAAACCTCGGGATTCACTTGGGCTCCCACAGTAAATGTCCTGGACACCCTCCAGGCTGAAGTTGCTGTGGTTGGGTTCTTGCAGCGCGTATCTTACAGTTCAAGTGGCTGGTACAAGCTCAACACTAGTAATAAGGACGCCGCGTTCCTACTATCACGTCTGTTTCACAAGGGTCCTTCTTGTAGTCTCATTCCTTCGTGGTTGGCTTTCACTCGCGCTCGTTCCAAGGTTTTTGGTTCTGATTACAACAAGGCACGCACACTGCACCGTGTGATTTGTTTCCTCGGACCCACGACGAATCCCTTAAGCTCGTACTGCGCGTCTTGCATCGCTGTCGTCACCCATGGATTTAGCCTCCTGCCGGCCACGAGCGGCGACCTTCGACCAGAGGCGCGTCTTGCCCAGAAACTAACTCAAGCACAGTGGACACCTGTCATGTCCATGATCAAGGATATCATGACATGGAAGGGGTATGACTTTTCTGCTGGCCAAGGTGATACACCGGTGGCGGAGTCACGCAGGGTTGCTGACGATGTGATTATCATTGGGGTTCTTGAATGGTTGGCGAGGAACAGGTTCAACATGCTCCATGGTTTCTGTCGCTCACGCAACATCCCACTCATTGAAGTGGGTCGCAGGCGTGCCTCATGAAGGCAGACAGCTTGATGAACATATGTTGGATAACTTGAATTCCCTGTTTTATTTCATATTTTTTGTATTAGTCAAAGAACAAGAACCCAATAAATATTACTGCTGCATCTTGAAAGCTTGACCCCCTATCTTTATCGCACCCATATTGTCAGGCCACGTCAGGCCTTGGGTTGACTTCCAGTTCGTCATCTGGTTTGTGGGCGGTCGATGCTGCATGCGTAAATGCTGTTTTCAGGAAGTCGGCGCGTCATATGACTGGCTATACTACATCATCACCCCACAACCCATTGCTTCTTTTGACGCTGAATGCCTACAACGATAAACACCACCAGGCTTTAAAGGGAGCCCTCAAGTCCACCTCCCTCCCCAAAAGTCTCAACACATACCATGGCTTGGCGGCCCAGGCAGACAAAGCCCCCTCAGTCCAATCCCTCAGTGGATCCCCGCTTCCTTCTCAAGGGTCTTGAGGAATCAGTCCAAACGTTTTCCGCCACATCGGTTGCAGCCCCAACGAGTGTCGTCCAACTAAAGGACTTCAAGCCTATTGCGTCCTACTCTTGGATCGATGCGACAAAGCCGACGATCGCTGTACCAGGTTGGTTTTCCGTTGCTCAGCACCTGACGAACTTTCTTCTGATTTGACTCGATACCAGGCTCCCCAAGAGTTTGGGCGAACACCACTGTCACGCGTGTTCCCGCTGACAAAGGTGTTGTGTACATCGATCAGAATTCGGCGCGCATGCTGGGTCACTCACCGCTGTTACCTCTATTCATCGCCGTCGAAAATATAGATGCGAACTTTCGCTACGGCGACGTCGATCTAGTCACTGATCGTAACAATCTGCGCAAATTGTTACGTTTCGTGATTGGTGCCACGGACGAAAAGACTTTCGTATCGATATAGACCTAGCCGGAAAGACGTGTCTCTTCACACGTCGTGAAGAAAAGAACCAGGAGACCATCTCGGATTTCCGAGGATTTGGTCACGAGTACGAGCAAGCTGCTACCACAGCTACACGTGGCTGCGAGAGGGCGACGGGTCATCATCGCATCGTGTCCTATGTGAGTGGTTCGCAGAAGTTGGAATGACCTGCAGGCTCACCCGAGATATGCCAGGACTTTGGAGGACTCAAAGTCCTGTTGAGGTTTGAAGTTGATGCATGCGTGGCGGCTAGCGCTAGTAGCGACGACGAATTGCTCGGAGCTTTCTCCACGTTGAAGATCGGGTCTCGCGGGGCTGCTGTGACCACGGCACCTTCTACTGTTACTCCCTCTACAACATCTGCCTTGAGCGTGAATTTGACCGTGCCTCGCACCCTGACGCCGCAGGGCAACATGATTGAGATCAAGACCCGAGCTTTGAAACGACAGATAGACTGGACAGAGGTCTATCCACAGCTCTACCTGTCCCAAACTGCATACCTTTACCTTGCAAAGCACGACCGCGGTACCTTCCAACCTGTGGAGAAAGTACAGCTCAACGGTGCAGTGCTGCAGTCGCACGCCAAGGAAGCCGAGACGTCCATAGGGAAACTCAAGGTGTTGCTGAAGCAGATATTGGATGTAGTGGGTAAGGAAGGAAAAAAGGGTCAGCTGAGTCTCGTCTGCCAGGGAGGGAAGCTGACTCTCTATAAACGCACGACGGGAAGTGGAAATCCAGTTGATGAGTATATTACGAAGAAGTTCATGGGCGATTCCATCTCCAAGTAGCTTAGTATCCGGTCAGTTGTCACTTGTTAGCGATAGTCATGCTGTTGTACTACCATCTCACCTCTCAAATTGAGCATGACTGAAGCGTTTGCCTACTGCCAGTATTGCGATCAGTGTTCTTCGTGACCAATCCCATCGCTCGACTATGACAGGGAAGTCGGGACAGATTCGCATCACCATTCGGGTCTAGGATACTGCCACTGCAGGTATCCAGAATCACCTACGATATCTGGATAAACTTGCAGTGGTAGTCTGTTACTAGTCCGGCGAATTATGCATTTTACAGAAGGGCACCGTGTAGCGCGCGGACGTTGCTGAAAGTGATACCTTTCTGCACTGCTTCTCTCCTTTGCAAAGCGGTTTCTCTTCCAGAAAGAGTTTGCTGAGCCTGGCACCGAGAGATGATGCAACTAACTTCTGGACCGACGAGTATTCCCATGTCACCTCACTGCAAACCCCGAAAACCTCCACCAACAACGTGAAGTTATCGTTCGGCAGTGTGGAGAGGAAGGAGAATTGGTTTATACGTCTGATGACGACCTCTCGAAAGAGACAATTGATACCAGCAGAATACCATGCCTTGAAAACCAAGACGATGGCTTTCGGCGTGCGTATCGTGTGACACCATACTGATTCCTGGCCAAGGCATAGCGTTGGATGGGGCAACATAACTGGTGAAGCAGGAAAGTCAAATATGGCTTGAATGATTTCAACCGGCACGTAGGTTATGTAGTTCTTTGCGAACCAATATCCACCATATCAAGACCTTGGACACTATAAAGAGTAGGACGATTGCCAAGCGTAGAAACTCACGGGAGATCATACTAGTGGAAGTTGTGTGTCGTTCCGCCGTCAATAGCCTTCGCACATCTCGATGAAAGCGTCATTAATACGAGGGATACCTGCCGAACGAATCGATACGCACAGTGTGATTCGCGACCATGCCGAGGACCCTTCAAGCTGGGCCGAATAAGCATCAGGGCGTGATATAGCGGACGACCTTCGTGTTCACGACCGCCAACACTGGGTCGCGTCCAGGAGGCAAGCATCCAAACTCTGCTGGAACTGATTCCACGTCGTCCGAGGTGAAGGGAAGGATGGTGAAGAGACCGTCACGGTCGTGGAAAATTTCTTCTGATCCGTCAACCCATTGATACAAAACGGACTATTTCCTCAGTGTCGTCGTGCATGGACATTAGGATGTGCAGACCTGAAGAAAACAGAATGGCCTCTAGTATGGCGGAACAAGGACTCGGAACTGCTCCGAGGGTATCTGGAGAGAGAGTCGTCGCCGACTGTGATGCAGTCGCTATTCTTGGCCATTGCCATTTCTAGCTCGAATAGACCAGTTCGCCAGCTCCGTTCGTCGGGATGTCGGCCAATACATTGTTGCTTTTCATTGTGTTCGAAGTTGAGTTGAATCAGCCTGACAAGTTGCGGCGTCACGCCTAAGTACTAGTATTAGCACCGGTGGGGTTGAAGTCACACGACCGTGACTCGAGTCTCCGAGTCGGAGGCTCGTGATGGAGGGGCTGCCTTATCACTTGAATTGATACTATGTACACAAGATAAACACTGTCCACGTTATCCAACGAAGTAGTGCCAGTATCAGGCCTAGTCAGAAGCCCAAGTTCATAAAGAAATTGGCCATCCCATTCCCCTGTACACCGTCGTTGTGCTGCACAGACGGTCGAAGTTACTGGCCGTTCCATCTGAAAGTGGAGTCCCAGACACATCATTGAAGCTCTTCACATATACCTTGCCAGTTCCCTGTTACCCACTGGCACAGATAATTCTCCCCTGGTAGCAGACCCTTCGGAAGGGGACAGCTGCTCCTTCTGCTCTTCATGGATGACAGGATCGTCATTCGCTGCTTTGAGTGTGCCAAATTACCTGACTGGCATTCAAGTTGGGCGTCCAGGTCACAGGGAGGTGGAACTTCGTGTTCCTGGGTTCTACGAATTACACCAAGTCAAGTCAGCGTTCCTCCCGAACGTACATCTTGCAAATTACCAGCTTCCTCCTAGTCCCTCTTGGGCCATAGCGGATTTCCCAGCGGTAAGCCTCAGTTCAGCCTGTCCGCGGAATAAAGTCGTCCAGTCTCGTACCTACGATGCTGCGCCAGAGTCCGTGGAGGCGATCAGTGTTCCTCTGCTGGATCGTACCGCATCACCGGATACATGCGCAATCCGGAATTCTCGCCACACACTACCAGTGCTCCACTGGCACGGTATCCGACCATTCTACATTCCGCTAGGAATGAGCCAGCTACAGGGGTAGGTTTAATCAGTTTAATCACCGTCTCGATGAATCGTTGGCAGTTGACACCCTTCGATTGAACCCCTTTCATGATTATAACCCTGGCCCGGAATCTTGTGCTCCATGTACGCTAGTGTATGTGTAAAAAAGGCGGAGATTATCTGAGTGGCTGCACAGGACGGCGATAAGCACAGCACTCGCCTCAGTACTAGTGTGAGCTAGGCTGCCTGAGAAATGATCAGGGGAAATCCCTGCCACGATCACTGGCGAGGGGCGTTGATGATCGAGAAACGGGGTGCATATCTATCATTGGAGCGGCACGAAAGGGAAAAAAGAAACAATTGAACTCAACCGGGATAGGGCCATTCTAAAACGACGCCACTCTGGTTCGGTGCTGAGTTCTCAGATTTGTGAACGGTGGCTGCGTTGAAGTAGCACAGCTGATCTTGTCACTGTCAAGATTTACTAACTCGTGAACCGAAAAAATGAATCGCCACACAAATCAAATAGCCATTACCGCGTTGTGTGCATCCGAAACTTTGTTCTTCAAGAACTATTCGTGCGGAAAAGTATCGCGCCAGAAGCATTGGGGCGCTTAGTGCTTCTCGTTGAATGAGAATATTTTAGCTCGACTTGATCATTGTCAGGAGTGGCGGCCGAGTGACGAAAACGGAAATACAAGATAAATCTTTATGGGGGAAGGCATCTTTGAACGGTTTAGCAGGTCGAAGTCATTGTCGTTATTAAGACAGAAATCGGTTCGCTACATTGGAAAATGTTATACAATCTACGAAAACAGTGCAGTGTCAGCTATCAGCATCAGAAATATTTTTAACCCAACTCCTCAGCATTAATGGCTTTCTGCTGCGCGCCAAAAGTAGTCGAAACGATCGGACACCCTTTTCCTGGTCCGTTCAAGTTCTGGATGGTGACGGCGGCTGCATTGAGACGGGCATTTTGTGACGCGGTGCTATTATCCGTGGGGAACGTAAGGAGAACCGTCGGGTTGAGCATCACATGACCGGCACGGATGTTTGCAGTAAGGTTCTAGGTTGGATTACGGTATGATCAGTAATGATTGAGTGTGGACGGTGTGTCCTTACTGAGATGTAATGTGCTTGGTCTGGCGGGCATTGGCACGGAATGAGAATAGGTTTCCCATTGGTTCCGTTCACAGCTCCGTCACAGTTGCCAGTACCTTTGAGATGCTCTGTCAGCCTCCAAGTTTGGATGACTGGCCAGGTTACTCACCATCGGGATTGATACCGGATTGCCATCCAAGTGGAGGTGCAAGAGCAGCGATCTGGTCATCCGTGGGGGACGTGGCATTACTGGATGGCGGCGTAGTGACTGTGGTATCCACTGGAGCAGGCGAAGGAAGCGTAGATGGTGACAACCCAGCCGACGGTGTAGCGGTCGCTGTTTGGTTGACAGTGACCGGGGTGGGGCAGCTACCGCCAACTGGCATCGCATCCCCACCACTCGGAGTGGCATTCGGCGATGCCACCGAGGGGGCAACCGCGGGCGGGGCGGCGGGGTTGACATTAGTCGTCTCGGCTTCGATAGCTGTATGCTGTGCAGAGAACGTAGTGGACGAGATGGGACATCCCACACCAGGCCCTTCAAGATTCTGTAAGGTGACAGCGGCAGCGTTCAAACGGGCGAGCTGAGACGCGGTGCTGTTGTCGGTCGGGAAAGTCAACTTGACGGTGGGGTTCGTAGTAACAAAGCCAGCCGCAACATTTTTATTGAGAGCCTGTTGCGATTTTTTGGTCAGAAGTTGACCGCAAAATAAAATTCTTGTGACTCACGTCGAGGAAAAAGGTCGAGTTCGGTGGGCATTGGCAGGGCACCTGGATAGGCTTCCCATTGGTCGCATTAACTGCGCCGTCGCAGTTTCCGTCCCTGACCAATAATAAGACTTCAATGCAACCCCGTATGAACGAGTGTACTGACCATCAGGGTTAACCCCCGCTACCCATCCGAAAGGGGGAACAAGAGCAGGATTAACATCCCTCTTATGCCGGAGGCTAGAGTCAAATGGGAAGGCCGTAACGATATAAATCCAATATATAATGGTGAAAGCCTGGAGTAACATGGTTTGACGATTGCAATTGGAATACAGAGTAGCGGATTGAATGGCTGTCGTGCTAAATAATGGTGCTGTTGCAGTGAATCAACTAATACAGTGCCGAAAGGGAAAGAAGGGAGAAGTCGCCAGCGACGGTGAGGAAAGACAGATGGCAGTGGCAGATGGGTATATATGAAAGCCAAGAGCTATCATCCTCAAGTTTTTGAACATGCTGGCAGGTAATCATTGTTTTCCATAAAAGGCAGGTATTTATCTTCGTGGACGAGTGGCCGTCACGGTTACAAACGCCCTGCTGTCGCTGGCAGCAACACAATAGACCGCTGAAATGATTTCCCCCGTGCCTTTCTTCCATTCAGCGATACAATACCGTCGTCAGTGAGGAGGGTATATATAACGTACACGACAGTTTCGAGGCACAAACCCAAGAAGCCCGGAGATACTCCTACTTGTGAACTGCTTGACTTCTTGAGCCAAACAAAGAAAAGCGGTCTACAATAGATCCACAAGTGTGATGGTACAAATTCGAGTCCAAAAGCTAATGTGCGCATGTATTATTCGCAAGTAATCCCTTCATAAGCATTATGGTGTGCAGCGGAGCCCAAGTGACGTGATTCGAGTTACTTCTTGTTCAGCTCCTCAGCTCTCTTTCTGAGCTCCTCTCGACTCTATAGATATGAATCTTCGTCAGATACGCAGAATGTACCAAAAAATGCAAATCGATTACCAGCGGGGCTTCTAACTTGTTCAAAATCTCCTGACTAGGGATATGGGGCTCCCGAGCACGGTACGCTTGGAACTCGGGGTTGCTGTTGAGCCCAGGTCCAGGCTGGGAAAAGTCGATAAGATCCGCTGGATTGTTTGATTTCTGGAAAGGTGGTCTCAGTTGATCGGAACCCAACATTGCAAGAGAGCGACTAACCGCTGGGTGAGGCAGGATACTGAATAGCTGCTCCGTTGGCTGGCCCTTGGCAGGTTGACCACAGCCCTTGTTGAGTTTGCTGAACGATCCGGGCATGATGAAAAGATGCGTTATGCGCAGATTGTGTGAGCAAGAGGATCTAATGAAAGGCTCCTTAATACGAATCTTCGCTGACTGCGGCTCTCCATTGCGGAGAAGGTATGACATCATCTCACAAATACCTGTGGTGGGGTGCGCAGTACCGCAACCCCTGAAGGAACAACTCGGAGGCAAGAAAGAATGGTAACTTGGATTTTACAGCATTCAAATATTCAGAGACGCTATATCCGTGAAGACATCGAAGGCGAGCGATTACAAGCTAAAACACCATTCCTTTGTGACTGAACTTGTGCGTAGAATAAGGGTTTGGACCAACTAGAAAACAACGGGAGGCACGTGGAGCAAATACAGAAGTTCACTTCGATAACATCATCTATGATCAACGAGGTTAGTATCAGATCTTCAGAACAAGTGTAGCGCATGTCGGTCCTCACCTTGACGAACTCTAGAAGACAGTCGACCGTTTAGCACCGATGCACTGACAAAAAAAAATGATGGTACTGACCGTCGTAGTTGATTTGGCCATCACCATCAACATCCGCCTCGCGGATCATCTCGTCAACCTCTGTATCGGTCAATTTCTCTCCTGCAATGCAAGCGCGATGAGCTCACAAGTATACATTACCCAACGATCAAACGAATCTAGAGCTCACCAAGGTTCGTCATGACATGTCGCAACTCTGCGGCGCTAATGTAGCCATTTCCGTCCTTGTCGAACACTTTAAATGCCTCCTTGATTTCTTCTTCACTGTCCGTGTCGCGCATCTTGCGCGCCATCATGGTCAAGAACTCAGGGAAATCAATCGTGCCGTTTCCGTCTGCATCGACTTCGTTGATCATGTCTTGTAGCTCTCCTTCGGTGGGGTTCTGCCCTAGCGAGCGCATCACAGTGCCAAGCTCCTTGGTGGTGATCGTGCCATCGCCATCTACAAATAATCGTTAGCTGTTACTCAGAAATGTCCCTGGTGTACAAGACCTTTGTCAAAGAGAGAGAAGGCTTCCTTGAATTCTATAAACCGCCCATCAATCTTTCACGAATAAAGACGCAGATAATATCTGCCTACCAGATATTTGCTCTGAATCAGTGGAAAAGACAAATCAATAATGTGCCCTCCGGCTATCGCTCATCGACAAGACCCACCTTCAGACTGTCCAGGACGCACGATACCCAGTTATCAGTTCACGCGTATCCACGTGACGATCCAGACAAGCTCACCAGTTGATCCGCCATTTTCTAGAAGGATGTCGGGGAAAGAGGCTTGTTGGCGATTAACGGGGTGTGACGTTCAATTGTAGTTTGGGGTGGGTGGAAGATGCGGGTGTCGATGGAACAGAGTAGCAGGCCAACGACAGCCTTGTAACTGATTGGGTGATTTGATCTCGGCAATCGCCACTGCTAAATCAGGCGACCTCCAACCACAGGAACACAGCAGTCCCCGCAGCAGCCCCAGACCCAGGGCATCCCGTCGTGCACGCTGAGGGGAGACGCTATCATGTAAGATGGCGTAGTAGACCCGACGGGATTCAGAGGAAGCCCATAGATAAGGCAATTACGCCAGCAGGATAATCTTGAATCTTCTTTTCGCTTATTCTACTAGAAGCACGTGTCTGGAAGGTCATGTAGAAAGTGTACAATCCATCATAGAGTGTAATAAAAATCACAAAGTCCCTTATTCTAATCCCATTCATCATCATCTTCGTCTTCATCGTCACTCTCGCCAAGTTTCTTGCTTCGTTGCAGGAGAGCCGCAGCAAGAGCGGAAGTCAAGTCTCCTCCACCTCCACCATTGCCATTGCCAGATTCCACTGCTACAGGTGCGGGTGGAGGCGGCGTCGGTGAGGGAGCGGGTGTTTTGCGTAAACCAGTTACACTTTGCCCACGGATTGAGGCCAAAAGGTCAGCACGCCCAGGCTGTGGAGCAGGTATAGACGCAGCCACTCCACCTCCTAGCGGAGGTGGGGGTGGAGGTGGAGGTGGAGGGCTTCCTCCAGCTGGTGGTGGTGGTGGCGGCGGCGGGGGCGGCGGTGGTGGTGGAGGCGGTGGTGGTGGGCTTTCCCCAGTTGGCTGCGATGGCGGGGGCGGGGGCGGGGGCGGTGGTGGTGGGCTGCCTGTTGGTGGCGGGCGCGGTGGAGGTACGCTTCCATTTTGAGGACGCGGCGGCGGGCGCGGTGGTGCTGGTGGTACGGTGCTTGGGCGCGCGGGTGGTGCCGGTGGTGGGACAGGAGGGGAGCTCACAGGTCGAGGAGGTGGTGGGACAGGAAGGGAGCTCACAGGTCGAGCAGGTGGCGGAGGGGGAACATTAGGTCTCACTGGAGGCGGAGTTGGAGCCGACGGGAGAACAGGGGGCGGTGAACTGCGCTGCGAGGGTGGGGGACGAGCAGGCAAACTGGACCGTGGTGGTTGTCTGGAAGGCGGAACTCGTGGAGGTGGGGGCGCGGGAGCCGAATCACCGTTGACTGAAGTGATGCTAGTCGAGGGGCCATGCGTGCCTCTTCGAGGAACTGGCGGAGGCGGAGGCTTTTTCTTCGCAGGGGCAGCCTGGACGGGGTTCTGTGCGTCACGGACAAACTCCTTGATGAAGTCCATGTTATCCTTGATAATTTCATCGGTAACCCCTTGGCCCCTCAGGTTTTCGATTAAAGTAAGCCATGACGGGTCGACGTTTGTGCTTGAAAACCCTTTCTCCTGGTCGAATCCGACATGTGCAACATGTTTGAATGAGCCTATCTGAGGGCCTGAAATCATCGACTTGTCGATCTTTCCACCTTTCTTGGAAGACGACTTCTTCACTTCTGGGGTGGCTTTGGTTGCTATGAAGGTTCATTAGCTTCTTATTTGCTTTGGTGGCACTGCTCCGGCATACCTTTATCCGCTTTGCGGGTTGTGACTTTCTTGTAGAACGCCTTTGCATCCTTCTCCGAGGCAAACACCAAACCGATCATGCACCCCTAGAAGTAAGGCGTGTTTGAGCTCTAGCCCCTCAAGACCAATGAATGACTTACATCGCCTGCGAAAGTGTGGAAGAACGGTCGGTCCTCGAAGTACTCGAAGCCATCATAAAGCTCATGTTGCCATAAGATGCCTCGTGTTCCTAAGAAATCAACCAGCTTCATGACAAATGCATCTTTGGACTTGTCATAGGCGAACGCTAGTGCCCCTTGCAGTCCCCCATAGGACCATTTGTTTGGCTGCGGGTGTGCGAAGTAGACCCGTGCAGGAGCAGCACTCAATATCTTATTGGTCGAATTCGGAACGGCCGACTTGACTTTCGCCTTCTCGTCCGCAGATAACGACGACTGGATAGGCATTTCAACGTGCGGTCGCTCTGTGAATGGATGAGGATTAGGGAAATAGGGAAAGAAATAATAATGTTAAATGTATGCTGTTCAGAACGCCTTCAGTCCACATCATGGGTGAGATGTGGATTGTGGCGTGAGAAAAGACAAAGATGGCGCTGCGGACGCAGCTCACAGCACCTACGTGCGCACTGCGCAGCACAACACTTGTCGTCGCCTCAAACACCGCCTACGGTACCACGTCACCGATCCAAGGCGGTCATCCCCCCTGCGCCCTAGTGGCTAGTGTGCTCGCTGGTGACTGGTGACTAGTGGCTAGTGACTATAGCGAAAATGGGTGTTATACATTGGCAGGACGTCGAATCACATTCATGAACTGGATCACACCGGACTGCCGTCCCAACTAAAAACTGCTTTGTCAGATGGATTGGACCACAAAACCCATTGCTTCGTCATTCTAGACGCCGTGTTCCGAACAACAACCTGGGGCGAGGGTAAGTTCTTTAAAGTGATGCCAAGGCACGATCAGACTCACGTTCATTAGCTGCATCAGGACAACAACGGACAGTCCGGTGGACTCCCGCTCCGTACCACGACATTGGATGTACCATGCCTCGGATCAGACAGCGAAGCATCGAGCTTGTTCATGAATCGCGCAATGTCGGACGTACTTGGCGTAGAACTTCCATCATTCATCTGGTATTTCACCGGACTGGGTGATCACATTACTTAGGCATGCGTCGTGCCTCTTTCTGCGTAGCAGGATTTCGCGAAAGGTAAGTATAGGTGAACCAGGCCACAGATTTCAAACACCCCGTCTGCTATCTCGTATCCTCGTCTCCGCTCCTTATCTCGCGACTATCACCAGCACTCGTTTGCAAATCCACCGATCTCTGATCTGCAGGGGAGAACATGAGTTAGCATGAGCATCTCAGGTCTCGCAAATCCATTGTGCAAGGGTTTCAAGACGTGATTCGCCGCGGCCCCGGCAAGCGGTGGAACTTGGGTGAAACTCTAAGCGCCTGCACGTTTGCAATTAGTCATTCGTCTTGCATGCATGTTGCGATTTTTCGTTCTGACAGAACTCGCTCAAAACAGAGATGCCCTTACGCCAGGACAGTACCCCGCTATCGTCTTCTTATATGACATTCTTGGTATCTGGGCACTAGTCTCCGCCACTGAGAGTGCGATTGATCTCTATACAGTTCTGATAACGGTGCGCTACCTCCAGGGGGAGCATCGACGGAGATAATATCAATCGGGTTGGTTTCGCCCTATGGAACAAAATTAATATTGCCAATATGTACTTGCATGTGGCGAAGGTATTCTCTTCTTGGGAAGAAGGAGTTCCCTCGTGATCAGTGGGGACTCCAGAGTACCGTGAGTATCATCGTCAGATTCAAGAATCTTCGTCCCAAGGGCTAATCTTCTTTACACGGTGTACGGCACGCACGTTTGCAGAGAAAACAAATGCACAATTATAAATGTACAGGAAATGTGAAATGAGTAAAGTTAATAGGAGTATGGAAGGTTCATATCTGTTGTCGTACGTCGTTATTCCGGTTCGTATCGACTGCGGAGAGTCGAGTAGAGAAACGTGCATGGCATTCGAAGAGAAGAACGTAGAGAGGACCTCGTGGGAGGGTGAAGAGACCTTATTCTGGAAATCGGGAAATGTTACGCCGAAATCACATGTTACAGAGATGGATAGGGGTTTCGCAACTCGTTTGAGGATTTTCAAAGAATCTGGGTGCCTTTGCGCTTGGATAGAATGTGACGCGACCAGACGAGACACGAAGCTCCAAAGAACACGACAACCTGTAACACGTTGCTTCAGAAGGACTGCGACCATAATCATATCGGCGACCTACAGAGGCGAACACGAGCGGGCGCCACCAAACATATTGTCCGTGAACTTGCACCAATGCACCGGCGATGGGTGTGCCTGTCAACAAGGCAAATCCAATCAAGAAAGATGCCAAGCCCACCCGGGTCCTGGATTCATGTCGGTTGAGTCACTACATGAAGCTGAATCACTGAACCTACCCAATCTCGTTAACGTCCCGCGAGTAAGAAGCAGCGGCAGGAGTGATAATTGAGATGACTGTAAAGCGCAAACCCCGTCAATAAGCGACATACCCGACCACCATGATTCACCCCAGACTCACACCCTCCGGAGAAGAACCCATATAATATGCCGAACAGGACAGTGCCGCTCACGCTGGTTGCGGCAAACATGAGGAACACGATACCGGCGGATATGAACGTGCACGGAATCATGACTGCACAGGTGTGAGTGTGAATCATTCATGAACTGTGGAAGTACATACCATTGAATGGACCATAGTAGTCACCAAGGAAATTTGGGATCGTCCGGCCGAACATCGATGATGCGTTCATAATCGGAATCTAAATAAGGTTAGGTGGATTGACTGTGAGCACCAAACGGAGATAACTTGCAGCATAGAAGGCCAGTTTTGAAGGCAAGCCATGCAACTCGGCAAAGAGCTGGAGGTAGAAAACTGCAAGGGCAGTCAGGTTAGGAATGGGAAATCACGGGGCATATTGCTTACATGGAATGAAGAGGCCAAAAAATGCGAAAACAGCGCTGTGATTGAATGAGATGGGTAAATGAAGGTCAGGATCGCGGCGGCTCCGCTCACCCTATCATGCAAAGCCAATATCCGAAGTCAGTTAGAATCGATTTAATATCGACCGGCTTGCAATCGGGTCTCTCTCTGCGGCTTGGAAGACGCGTCTTCATTACAAGATTTGCGGTGAGAAGAAGTCCAAGGTCAATGAATCCAGCCGCCCTTAATAATACCTTAGCATGAAAAGGGATTCCTACAAGGACTGGCCTACCTCACGCCCCAGCCAAAGCCAGCCTTTCCATTGAACAGATTGTTCAGCATAATGGGGTATATGACAGCTCCCAGCGATGACCCTAGCGACGATTGAGATGACATTCATCGTGCGTATGCATTACTTACCTGCCAGCACCACACCCATGGCAGCCGTCCGACGACGACGGAAGTAATGAGAAGTTACAGATATCGCGGGTAAAAAGAGCAAGCCCATCCCTATACCCATGCCGATGCCTTGAGCTAGAAAGACCTGGTAGTATTTGTGAGGTTGAGCGAGGGAAAGCATGAAGATCCTGAATACGTCGGGGTTAAAGCTCCGTACAACCTCTGAGCAGTCAACGTATTGCCACTCACGAGAACAGGTAAATCAGGGATCCGAAGCCGATGCAGTGGTGGAAGTAGCCTTCATCAAACAACTTCCCCGCAGGCAATCCACCAGCAAAGAGCAGGAACGTCTGTACTGAGCCTATCCAGCTCACGTCTGACGTGGAATACCCTGACAGATAGAGACGCTGCAAGACCGAGAGATAAGGGACTAGAATGGGGACGGCTATAACTTGGACAGACCGTGTAGAAGTCCTCGTACACTCCAAAGGACTGTACCGTCCCAAAGGTGCAAAACAGTATCATGGATCTGATAAGTACGTCAATTTGTCTGGCATCATGGGAGGAAGAAAGCGGGCCTACCCGCCCAAAACGGTCACCCAAGCTTGCCGGCCACCTTCGGGGAACGCAGGAGGAGTTTGGGGTACCAGCTCAGAGCCGTCACGGTGGGAGGACAAGCTGGACTCGACGTGCTTGTCACTGTGAGTGGGCGAAGCCAAGTCTGCTCCGTTATCGTTGAAGGTCATGGCACCGTTTGGCGTCGCAGTCATGCTGGATGGAGGGGGTGAAAACGCTGGGGATCCAAGTGCAAACGCAGCCGTTCTTTAGGACATTGGCTCTCATCCATGGAAGCTTCTCTTCGGACATGACTGGTGCGGCACGAGATAGTCCGAGGCTCCCTCTGGACTAGCTTGGAGTTGCTTCTCAGATCTCAGGCCTCAGGGTCAAACGCGAACCATCTGTTAGTATATACTTAGACAATAGTTTCAGTATTTTCCACTTAGAGTAACAGCTTTTCGTCAAGATAAATATTTCAATGATAAATATCTAGTGGCGGAGCAAAATCTATAGATCAAAAGCTGCGAGACTCGGACGAGAACAAACATATCAACCACTGCCATAGAGTGATCTGCGGCATCCCAGCAAAGTCAGATTTATGTCACGCAAACCTACTTACCTATCTTGATCTAGTAAACGTTGAAGGGACTTGCTAAGCGCCGGGTCGTGAAATCGGGAATTATGAAGCCTGTACGTGATGGTGCCACAAAGACACTAGATCGCAAGATGGCATTGAATTAAATGACACATATTGTGATCATAACAGGAGTTCATGCTGCCCGAAATAATGTCCTCGGGGTCGTGTTTTGCGGTGAGTGGGTGAGATGAGATCGCAACTGCCAGTGAAGACGTTAACGCCACAAATGGGAAGTACCTGAATGGTGAGGTACCGCAACGTTGGCCTTGCTATCAAAAAGTAGTAAGAGGGGCTGCTGTCTCGTAAACAGAATAGACAGTAAGCAGTGCAATGAACGAACCTCGCCGCTTTACCACGGAAAGTAACTGTCAGTCGAGATGTTTGGCGAGGGCACTAGAAGGAGTAGAACAAAGCTACTCTGAGTATAGACCTGCACAGAGTTGCAACTAGACCCGATTATCATCCAAACGTCAAGATGGAATGGGGCCCGGGCGAGCGATATGCATCGTTCCTCTCACCGCCACCACTGGTCGGATACTAGTGCAGTTAGTGCATGCGGCTCCGCATGCTCCAACCAGCTACCTGAGCCGAATACGCAGGATAAGAACGATGTTATACCTCTTTCAGGATAAAATGTTCTTCTTCAATGGTTCTTCGAGCGAGAAGGCCAAAGCTTTGTTCAGAGACGAAAAAAAGGTGCCAACCAGAAAACCGAATTTTTACGATACAGCAGTGCAAGAACTAGACCCAGCTGAAGTGGGCAGTGATACGACAAGCGAAGATCTGAGTGAATAGGCGGTCGATAGCAATGGAACACGGTGTGATGAGGCCAAGGATTAGTAGTGGCATCATGTCGGACGGTGGCCACCGAGGAGCCTGAAACGATTTGTCTTTCCAGCTTACATAACCAGTGAACCAACACAGTGACTCTGACTTACCCTACTCAATGCCATGGCTCTGAACGGTAAGTTTGCCCGACACCTTGGAGTTTCAAATTTCGGATAGAGTATCAGTCAAAGTTACTAACATGGTCACTTCAGGTTCAACGCCGCTTGCCAGGTCCCACCCTGACGCGACGATTGGTCCATCCTGGACATCACTTTCTTGGAGTTTCCCGCGCCATGCCATCGCAGGTTGTTCGCAACTTTTCGCTGTCAGATTCTACTTTTATCCGCAATGTAAGCGTAGGTAAAACCCATGTCCACCGGGAAAAGGATTACGGTGATTTGCAAGTCGAATCGAAAGTCCTTGCCGTTACGGGCGTCACGGTGTCCCCCTGTGTGGTCCCGTCGGGGATCTCCCTGCGCAAACTGTTTCACTCCCAGACGACGTGCGGTAACTTTCGCGGTTTAATATCCTCCCGTGAGCATAACTGACATTTATCATGTAAATTTTCTCACCTGAATTGACTTTTTTGTGTACCTCGCTCTTTTCATGACAGTTGCGCACCAGACTGGATTAAGACTCGCAGCAGCTTATACCATATTCCTCCAAGATCGGCCAAATCGCTTCCTCTCGGAAGAATTTGCCTCCAAGGTCCCAAATCTGTCTGTATTCTGGTTCCTGACATTTAGTCTCTCATTCTATCCCCATGATATGCACGAAGATGTATCTCATTCTCGATCTGGTAGTTCGGTGGTGACAGTATTGATATCATTTGACAGGGCTATTGGCCCGGTCCACGTTTCCTGACACCGTCAGGTTTGCTTTGAATGGTTAGAGCTCACCCAACACTGTCTTCATCATGATCGGCGACTCTATAAAAAGCCTCACAATACTCTGAACAACTTGCATTTCTCCCTGGTCGTCATCTCGAGATGCCGCCTCATCTTCCCCGCCATCCCTTGTTCACCACCAGGACCGAATTCCTCTCTGTCGATGAGCGAGTATCGATGTCCTATCAACGGGCGAAACTGCTCATGCAGACATATAGTATGCCTGTCAACGTCATCACTTCGATTACGAGTCTGATGCTTCGAATCCAGACTTGTCCGCGTCAGACGTACAGTTTTGCTCACCCAGATATTGGTCAATGATGACCGATCCTATAATGGCGTTGGACACTGCTATGTACACAATCCTAGCGGCTCATGTCGGTCTAACGATCGGAACCCTCTCTCGCCATCTTCACAAAAGGCCAGACCTTAGGCCTTTGGTGAATCGCCTTTTGCGCTTTGATACTGTCGGCATCTACCTCCTAACGGAGAGGGGTCATGGCTTGGATGCCTTCAACATCGAAACCACAGCTACGAAGACTTCAGAAGGCTTCATTATCAACACCCCTCGAGAAGAGGCATGCAAGTAAGCCTTCACCATTGTTATCCTTGTCCCTGATACTCATCGGATGCATAGGTTCATGCCTGCTTCCACGCCAGCTTTTGGGATCCCAAAAGTAGCCCTGGTCATGGCTAGGCTCATGGTCGATGGCGAGGATCGTGGTCCTCGCTTCTTCATCGTCCCTATTTGCAACGAACGCGAGATGTTCGAAGGGGTCGAGTCAACCCGATTGGGTCCTCGCCCTGGAACCTCCCCTCTCGACTTTTCGATTACTCGCTTCAATCATGTCTTCGTCCCTTACACCGCGCTGGTGTCTTCGAATCTAGGGGACTATTCCGTACCCAAGGCTCCCCTGGAGGCTTGGTGGGATGAAGTCTGGCGTATACCTCTCGGAACTATGGCCGTCACCGCTCCATGGATCACGTCCATCAAGGCGGCTGCATTCATTGCCGGGAAGTACTCGATGCACCGTTCCCTCACTGGGAAAGGCGTTAAACCGATACCTATCATATCGTTCCGCACCCAGCAATGGCCTATCGCCCATGCCACCGCCGTCGGTCTTGTCATGAACAGTTGGTACCCCATTGTTGCTGGACAGACCGTGGACAAGTCTTTGGACCACCGCGTGCGCCATGGTCTCGCCGTCATCGTGAAGACTACTGCTTGTCGCCACTTCCAGCGCTGCGTCCCCGAGGTGGCGGAGCGTTGTGGGGCTCAGGGCACCTTCGAGCATAATTACATGGCTCGCATTGAGGTAAGTCATGTTTTCGCCTTTCAGGCTAGGATCTCAACTCACTTTACCTCAGAACGATGGAAAGGGCGTCATCATCGCTGAAGGGGATGTAGTGACGCTGTGCATCCGCCTATTCTCTGAGCTGTTACTTGGACGATACGGAATACCACTTCCAGACACGTCAGAGTCTCTCCTCGCTCAACACGCAGCCTCAGTACTGGAGGAGAACGTGGAACTGCTCAAACAATTACCCGGTGGTCACCGCGGTGAAGCATTCAACACCCTCATTCTCCCTCAAGCTGAGCTTGCCATCGAGGCAATGGGTCATGCGATGGCCTACTCTGCTGGCCTCAGGAGCGGGTTGCCAAGGCCCATCCTCGACATCTATGAATGTGCTGTGATCCGACGCGATCCCGCATGGTACTCGGAGAACGCGGGTTTAACTCGCATTATTCAACGTATTCGCGAAGACGAGGCAGTAACCTCCGTGATTCCGCACTTGGAGACGTATCTGGATGATCTACACATCGAGGAGTATGTCTCGGCGCCCATCGTTTCTGACAAAGCGTGGAAGGAATACTACAGCGCCATGCCTGTTTTCACCGGAAACGCAGTACCCATCATGGATCAGGTACAGGCCATGCTGTAGGCCGCTGCGTAAGTGCCAATCGTTGTCACCCTGAGTTCCGCAGTTGACTTTGTTCCCTTCTTCATTAGTGAGGGCAGACTTTTTTCTCAGTTCTTCTGTCAGGACTTGTACCACATTCGTGATCCCCATGCATACACTATATTTATGCACTTCTCACTTAGTACGCAGTTTGGTTGTCGGAGAAGGCCTGTGAATAGTGTACAATATTATTTATGTAACTCGACTATTGTAACCTTGCTTCGAATTCGCGTGGTTGTGTGCATGGATTTCAAATGCCATGGACTTTGAACTCATGATCCAGGGCTTAGCGCTTAGCATTGCAACTGACCCCGAACCCTCTCATCCAGAGCCGGTTCGGAGTCTCAAGATCTCAAGCTTGTTCACAAAGTTCCGGAGTACTGCACATGTACGCAACTCGCTTGGGAGCAAATGACCAGGGCCGAAGAGTGCCAGAGCACCGGAAAATGGCACCCCCTGTTACATTCTAACATCCGGTAGTTTGCTTTCTCATCCATTCCGAGGGTCGTACGACAGTGTGGTGCGGGCCTACGCCACAGTCAACCTGCGGTGATACGACCTCAGCCACATGTGACAATCAACCAGGAACGTTATATGAGGTTTAAACACGAGCCTCTCGTGAGGCAACGTTCGGTGATGATCCATCAAGAGGTATTGTCGCGCAATCACCACCGAGCCTACGTATGCCCTTGGATATAGGAATGCGTTTGCTGAAATGTATGAGCACGGGGCCAAATTCCCATTGCCGGACCAAGTTCTTTTCGTGTTCCCAAAACGCAAAGATGGGTGGAATTGCCCATAGGTACTCGCCCCGCTGCTGTCATTGTCTGACAATCCGGGGTTCTCGTCTTGGCGGGGGCGTTTCCATCCACATGGCGAGCCGACTATTGCAAATGTCGTGGAGAAACCCCTGCTCTATGCTTGGAGCCAACGGCCCGTCCAAGCATGCGAAGCCTGTTTATCTGTGGGAACTGTTCGTTCACCAAATCAAAAGACCGCTCAAACTCCAAGAAAGGTGCTGAGAGATCATCGATAATATTCTGAACCACTCTGCTGGCTCAGTCTCCCCAGGAGGGCTGGCAGTCCACATGGTGGTAGCCATTAAGGAGAACGGGGTAGTACGAAAAGAATCAGGTAAAGTGACGCCACGGCGGCCTTTCCCGTGACTGCGTGAAACGTGGGTAGAGCGCGTTTGATCGAGAATGAACTTCAGTCGTTGACTGGTCAAACCGGTCGACCCGACGGCCGTGAAGCCCGAGGGGATTGTGAACTTGGTTGAAAGCTGGGGAAAGCTTAGTACTTCTGACGTGTTCATCTAACATGACATCGCGTGATGTGAGATGCAAACACAAATACTCTGTGAGTAACAACTCAACTCAACTGCTAGGCAATAATAGGACAACTCACCTCATGCATCGCGGCAGGGCCGATAAGGAAGGCGTGTGACCGAGAACGTTCTCCCATCAAGATTACATGTCCGCTAAGGTATTAGCAGATCAGCGAGCTTGCGTTAAACCGCAACAAGCCAACTTTTCTGGATCACGAGAAACGTTGGAGAAGCTGTAAGCTGCGGATTTCGTGTGCATCATTCAATAAAGACTGCCAAAACTGGATAGTAATTGACAATGCCTCGGCTACAGGGTTAAATGAAAAGACCTAGCATGACATGTGAGGGACAGGAATCACGAGGGGGGTACCGATATAACCTTGACACGATGATTCAACTTGGTTTTGCGTGAATGTACGGCTGCTAGCCCATGTGCGTAGTCCTCGGAAACTGCTAGTCAGGTTTGGGGACGTTTTTTCTCGTTGAATGCTTCGAAGAACTTGTTTACATCTCCTTCCTCTACAATTTTCCCTTCTTGTGCAAACGGTCGCAGGTATTCCAACAATCCGTCACTGCAAGTCAGGATGGGGTTAACCCAGTTTTCCGGTGACTGATAGGGAAGAAAGGCGTACCGCATGTCATTGAAAGCGCGAATGCCATCAATGGCGCGATCGCGGGGCAAGTGCTGCAGAGCCCTCATGCCCAGCTCTTCGAGAGAGAGGCCTGTCATCGGGTTGTCGCAAATCAACTCGTATCCACTGAGCAACGTTACAACGTACCAGAATCAGGATCCTCCGGCGGCTCATAGGTATCCTCTTCATCAAGCAGATATGGATGCGCTTGAAGCGACGGTAGACACTGCGAACGCATCTATTTTTAATAATCACCGTCCGAGCAAACACGACATGCTCACATGATCGCACCGACACCAGCGCTCGCGCCAGCCTTTCGTCAAAAAGACATCACCGGCACCCTGAGACGAGGGCGAGGCCTTAAGATTGCACGATTGACTATCAAGGATGGCCGCGGCGATAGGATTTACAGCGGGAGCCAAGCAAGTTGAAGATGCTGAAGTCCTTGGCCTCTTTGATTCTCGCCCATTGTCTTGAGAAGAGGACCGTGAGCGCGGTCGTTTGATTGTCGACGGTTGCGGGTCATCAACATCCACAAGCGAGTTGTCTGGGCTCTCAAGAGAAGTCCCTAGTGATTCCCCTTCGAGTCTTCGCCAGGAGCCTTGTTCCCCATCGCGTACAACCATGATAGCGCCCTCGGTGCCCGCGTATCGACGGAGTGTGCCGATTTTACCCACGCACGCGTGACAGACGAAAACATCATAGTCATCGGCAGATATCAAGGGAGGTGGTAACCCAGACGAGGATGCATCAGAACGACCATCATCGTGTGTGACAGACGTGTCGGGTGGGTCCGGTGATGCGGCGCGTGGCGGAGGTTGTTCCCGCAGGTTGAGGCATGATTCATGAAACCAATCCTATGCAGGAAACCAACTTGTCAGTAGCTTGACACCGATTTCGACGAAAGCACAACCTCACAAGCCAGGCACTGGATCATCGTCTCCGGCTCGGTATCAGGATCGTAAGGTTTTGAGCACCTGCAGAATAGGGCACGGAAATTTTGACCATACTGATTCGTGACATTTTCCTGCTCGATATTCTTGTGTAAAGTGCACGCATGAGGGACTGCAGCCGTTGGACAGTCACATCGGAAATTTCGTTTAGGAAAAAGTTCCACCTGTTCATGATCCGTATGGCATGCGATGGAGCATGACGAACATATTCCACGTGGACTGGCACATGTCATGCAGAGATACACAGCCTGTCTGATTGGTCCCATGGTGAAAGTGCAACGAGAAAACTCGTGGGGTAAAGCTAGGGCAGCCTCGCGAAGTAATTCATCTTGGGAAGCTATCAAATCGTTGAGGGAGCTTGTGCGCGACGACATGGAGGAACAGTCAGAGCCTGAGTAGGTGCATGCAGTAAAGCGTGAAATGCCGATTCGCCGGTAGGAAGAATAGAGGATAAGGTCGAATAGTTCGACGGCGGACGCTGTCCGAGCAGTGGCCTTGATGGTTCGATGAATAGATGTAACACTCGGTCACGTGGCCAGTTTCCCTTACAACTTGACTTCCAGTGTTCCACCGTGTGCACCGTGTGGGTCACGGTGAACTGTGTCAGAGAGTCAGAGAGCAATCGTTGCTCTTCCGTTCAAACGTTTATCGCGTGCAAAGGCACCTTCATAAAATCAAGTTTGGACCTTAAAACAGGCCGACAATAAACTGGGGAACCCAGTGGGTGTCTTTGGATTACACGTCCTGAGCTGATCTCCCCGTATGTTAAATGTACTACTCTTTGGCTCAGAAGAGCCATTCTTTGACTTCCAAGGTCATTTTCCATCTATCTCTGGGTCATAGTGACGGATCCTTTTAGGTATGGTGCTACCGTGAGTCTCATTCATGCCTTGTGCCATTTCCTCGCCCCTTGCCGTGCCAGGTCATCATCAGGTGATCACTCACGGAAGTACATACAAATAGCACCACCTGTCCTCTGGCTTATCTTCAGCTATCTGGATCTCCTCTCCCCCATTCACACAATGGGTGGCCTTGACATTGACAAAGTTCGCGCAAGCTTTCCCTCCTTGCAATCTGGTTATATCTATGCCGACAATGCAGGAGGTTCCCAAACTGCCCAACAAGTGATTGACCACATCGTCGACTACCTATCCAACACAAATGTGCAGCTTGGTGCAGACTACTCCGTTGGAGTACAGAGCACCAAACGAGTCGCGGATGGATCTGTGGCCGCAGCTGTGCTATTCAATGCTGGTTCCACTGATGAGGTCGGCTATGGACCCAGTGCTACGCTAGTCTTGGAAAACATATCCAGGGCTATGGACAATGATATCAACACCGGAGATGAGTTCATCATCACCGAAGAACATGAAGGTGCCAATCTATGTCTGTTTTGATGATCGGCGCTCAACAGCATCCACCTACAGCTAACAACGGCCCTTGGAAGCGACTGGCTCAACGCCGCGGTGCCATCGTGAAATACTGGAACACCGTCCCAGCCTCAGAAGACAACCCGTACTCTCTCGTCTACAGAACGGAAGATCTACTTTCCCTCGTCTCATCCAAAACGCGTCTTCTAGCCATTACTGGCTGCTCAAACATCTTGGGCACGATTTACCCAATTGATGACATAGTCAAGGCTGTCAGGCAGCGAGCGAAAGAGATGGGGGCCACAAAGGTCGAAGTTTGCGCCGACTGTGTGGCCTATGCGCCTCATAGAAGAATCGATGTCCAGAAATGGGATATCGATTATTGCGTTTTCTCATTGTATAAGGTGACCAAAGATCGTGTATGGCCACTGCGGTCAAGCTTATGTACACACAGGTCTATGGAGCGCATAACGCAGCGTTTTATATTCGTACCCAGGCTCTACGGTCGTCACTCGGCTCGATAGCCCACCACTTCCTGGCAGTGGATGACACTCCGAAGAAAATCCAGTGCGGTGGACCCGGCTATGAGCTGGTGCATGCTGCCAGTGGAGTGATCCCATATCTCTTGTCCATCACTCCGGAAAATAGTCTCGAAGCGTCGTTCGGTGCTATTGCAGAACACGAACGTCTCCTCGTGCAACCTTTACTATCCTTCCTTACAGATAAGAAGCAGTATGGTAGGGGCGTACGTGTTGTTGGCGAGAGCAAGGTTGACCTGTCGAGGGCGCCAACCATCAGCTTCGTAGTAGTCGGGCAAAATGCGATGAATAGCAAGGATGTTGTTGCTGCGTTCGATAAGGAAGGAAATGTAAGTATGCTTTTCTCGATCTACATCGGTTTCTTGATTGTGTTTTCATTTCATAGATTGGTATCCGCTACGGGCATTTCTATGCTTACAGCCTTATCGCGAACGCAAAACCCAAGCTGGACCCTGATGATGGTGTTGTGCGCATCTCTCTAGTCCATTATAATACGGTGGAAGAAGTCGAAAGGATAGTCGACGTTTTGAAAAACGTACTTGAACAGTAGAACCGATCCGGCTCTACCGAATGTTTTGGATACTTAAAAAAATAAGACGGTTCAAGAAAGAGAAGAGGCAACATATATACAACAACATTCTCTGCGACCTAACTCAAATGCTGCATCGCCATTCTAACCAGTCTAGACGATGAATCCGAGTCAGCGATAAGGGGGGGAGGGGGGAACAAGTGTGAGGAAACTTACATGTCATCATCTCCGTCCTGAAAATCCTTTTCGGTGAGTAACCGCCCCTCAAGAATGTGCCCATGCGAGTCGGCACATAGCGCATGCCTTTCCTCCGGATGTCAACCAATGTCTTCAAAGAAGGAAGCTGTGGTGTATGTTGGAACAAGTTCTCTGACTGCGCGATGAGTGGACGATCGGGCGGTGCGATGAAGCCGTCGCATCGGACCTCAATGTCACCTTCGTCTTTGCGATCCCTGGCGTACATGCAGAGGAAACGACATAACTTGATGTAGGGCGTGTAGTTCCTCAGGTATAGCTGTCCAGCAAACACGTTGAGCTGGTCGACGAGAACCCAAGGGGGAGTCCAGTCGAGCGGGACGGTGGGAATGCTGTACAAGCTTAGGTCGTCGCAAGGCTTCATAGACTCGATTGTGCGAGGTGTGTATACATGGAGGTGGACGTGTTTGCTGCGTCTAATATCTGGCATTAAACTGTTGACTTCATGTGGGCTCAAAATGACAAATGCTGGTTTGTGAGCCACCTTTCCAGAAAGGACCCATTGGATTGGTTGCAAATAGTCGTCCGCTTGTCCTGCCCTCGAGGCAACTGTCTGGCAAAAACCCACCGTTGACAAAACCAATTGGCTCCACACATGGCCCTGGGTCCCTCTGATAACCGTTGTAGTGTTTTTGAGCGTAGCAAAGATTGGACGAAAGCAGTGGTTCCTGCAGGAACAACGCCACTCTTTACGAAGGTGATGACGTCTCGATGAATGGAATGCATCGCTGGTGGTACTTTGTTGGGGCGTTCCATCTGCCGCTCGCGCTCAATCTCGTGAATGACCTCCCATTCTTATTCTTCATCCATACTTGCATCTCGGAGTGACAAGATTCCGAGGGCCAGGCAGCGTCGGCGAATCTCCCGGACCGTCAACGTGGTGGAGCTCCCAGACTGTCGCGGTGAATAAAGATCTACCAGAGATTTTGCCTCCGGCTGAAGCCATGCCGTTGACACCTGTTCCGGCGTGAGATTGTTGTTACAGAATCTGGACCAAGCGCTGTATCGAGATGCATGATCCATCGCTTGCTGCGCCCAATGAAAAGCCTGCTGGATCATATCGTTACAGGTCTCGCGTGATACCCATCGTAGGATATCTGTAAAGCAAATGCGGTCCGAGGTGTCCTTATAAGCCACAGAGTCGATATTCCGATCTACTTCAAGAGGGGCGAAAAATATGGCCGAGTGCCCATGGCCGAGCTTTACGCCGCATCCATGCAACCTGCATCGACCAACGATCAGATCCAGCATTGAAACAATAGGGCCACGGACATACCTTGGGTCAAACGATCTTTGGTGACCTTCGGTCCCAGTGTAACTGCAGCTCGGGATCCGGCAGGGAACTTGATGTCGGTGCCCCTCGTGTGGGTGTCGACGAGGTACACAACACATTGATATAGCTGCTGAGCGAATGGTGATAACAACAGGCTATGGGATACAACTCAACATCGTGCAAGGTGTAACGGTACCGACTCCTTTAGCTCGCTCAAGAATGCATCGTCATTGTTATCATTCACTAGCTGCACCGTGATATCCAACTTCTCGACCTTGATGTAAAGGGGGTCATTGTACTTGCAGAAGAAGACCCTCATCTCGTTCGAAAGCAGGTCCAGCTGCTTTTGTGGGAGAAGGTTAACGTTGCGCAATGTGACCCACTGAACTTCTGGAGGCGAAGAGAGAGAGTCAAGTGTGACCAACGGTGGTGTCTTGCGAATGAACTGCTTTGAGAACTCTTCCCGCCGGATGCCATGCATATGTATCATGATGACCTGTCCAATTTTGTCTGGTTGCTTGCACACGATGCCATGCCAGGTGTACGATAGTTAAAACATGTACTGGTGGGATGTGTACTTGGGTGTATTCCAGTGACTTTGTCAAATGATACCCGGGGACGAGCAGGTGCCAGGTGTCCCGAACATGATTATGGATGTACCGTGGCTTCAAAGTTCACACTGGCTATGATATCCTTTATCTACCAGGTAGCGCTATTCCCAGCAGCCTCTCGTAGTACTTTGAGTCAACGTGCAAAGAGCCCCAGGACTTAGCACAACATTCACCAAGCAGGCATCGTCTCAGAAATCCAGACATGGCGAGCAAGGCTGGTCCCGACCCCATCCTTCTGACGCTCTTCGCGAATCGTTTCATGAGCGTTGCGGAGGCGATGGGAAGATCACTCCAACAGACGTCCATTAGCACGAACATCAAGGAGAGACTGGATTTCTCGTGCGCACTCTTCGCGCCTGACGGCGACCTTGTGGCCAATGCTCCTTTCATACCCATTCACCTTGGGTCGATGAGTTTGTAAGCACCACCCTCTAGAACCCTGCCAAATCATCCTTGATGCCGCGTCCTTCATTAGTGCCGTGAAGTATCAGATGAAACTGTATGGCAAGGAATTGAAAGATGGTGATGTTCTTATGACCAACTCCCCGCACGCTGGAGGATCGTAAGTCTTCTGTATGTGAAGACAAGCCATGCAGGCTCATCTTGCGAAGTCACCTCCCAGATATCACCATAATCACTCCAGTGTTTGACACGGACTCGAACGAGACTATTTTCTTTACTGCCTCTCGGGGGCATCATGCGGACATTGGTGGTATTCTTCCAGGTTCCATGCCTCCGACATCCGTCAATATTTTCGAGGAGGGTGCAGAGATTGTCAGCTTCAAGATCGTTGATGGCGGAGTCTTTGATCAGAAGGGGCTCTATGAGTATATGGTCGACAAACCGGCGCAGTATCCGGGTAGTTCTGGATGCCGAAATATCAAGGATGTTGAGAGTGACCTCAAGGCGGTGAGCCACGAACCGTTGTACATTTTGTTAGCTTATAACCCTCGCCGTAGCAAATCGCTGCGAACTATAAAGGGGTGCAACTCATCCGCGCAAGTGAGTGCGATGCTAGTTGTTCTATGTCCATACTCATTTTGCTCCAGTCGTCGCGGATTATGGCCTGGAAACCGTGCAAGAATACATGGAACATATTCGAGCAAATGCCGAGAACTCGGTCAGAAATTTGTTGCGCGACGTGGCGAAACGCGCAGGCTCGAATGTTCTGACATCTGTTGACTACCTTGATGATGGGACTGCGGTATATATCATTCTTCACAAGTTCTCGCCAAGTCCAATCTCATGGTCTCCCGTCAGATACAACTGAAGGTAGAGATTGATGAGGAAGCAGGGTCCGCGGTCCTTGACTTTGACGGTACTGGCTGTGAAGTCAGGGGAAATCTGAATTCCCCCATTTCAGTCGTACACTCAGCCGTTATCTATTGCATGCGGGCAATGCTGGACATCGATATCCCTCTCAACGCCGGTTGCCTAGTGCCACTGGATAGTGCGTATATATTTTCTCCCATTTTCCCCATTCGAAGTCGTTTTCATCTGAACATCACCAGTCAGAATCCCGGAGAAATCAGTGCTCTCACCCTCCCGGACCGCTGCCGTCTGTGGAGGTAATGTCCTCACCTCGCAGAGAATAGTTGACGTAGTATTGAAGGCTTTCCATGCCTGCGCTGCTAGCCAGGGATGCACAAAGTAAGTGAATATCCATTCTCGTGCACAACTCGGAGGATTTATATTGTAGCAATATCACATTCGGAACTGGAGGCAAGAATAAAGACGGTGTAGCAGTTTCGGGTTGGGGTTATTACGAGGTACGCTGGCATCCTGGTATCTTCACTGTCACACTAGATGTTTCCATCAGACGATTGCGGGGGGGTCAGGTGCCGGTCCGGGTTGGCATGGAACATCCGGCGTGCACACCCATATCACGAACACACGTATCGGCGATGTGGAAATCCTTGAGCGTCGATACCCCGTTCTTCTCCATGGGTTTGGGCTGCGTCCGGGATCAGGAGGGAACGGAAATTGGCGTGGTGGCGACGGCGTAATCCGAGAATTTGAAGTAACACACGGACTCCAAGTGTCCATCCTGAGTGAGGTGCGTCGCTTCTTTCTACACCGTGTAGTTCTTACATGAAATTCTTCTTTTATAGCGACGAACGAGGGCCCCATATGGAATGGAAGGCGGAGAATCAGCCACGATGGGTCGCAACACTTGGATTAAGCAGAGGCGCAAGGAAGATGGTGATCTACTCGAAAGTGAGGACAAAGGGCCTCGACACGTCAACATCGGCGGAAAGGCGACTGTATTTATGGGGAAAGGCGATCGACTTCTGATCGAGACTCCTGGAGGAGGTGGATGGGGCCTTCCCAGCAACGCGGTTGTAGATGTGCTGAGGGCACCTGAGCCATTGTGGGAGGCAAGGGGCAGTTTCGCTGAAAGAGCAGCAGCACAGGCTAGCTTCTGAGTACCACACGTGGAGATATCGTGCCAGTCCAATGCGGCGGCTGATTTGATGCTGGTGTGTGCTAGTACTAGTGTGTAGGCTGTGGCCCTGTCAGAGCCGCGGCCCGCCAGCTGTTGACATCATGTTCGGGTCTTGCCGGCATCATGTCCGATAATGCTATGTACTTAGCCCCTCCCGCCTTTGTCGATCTGAGGCGTTGCCCTGAATTACCGGAATAATGCCTAGAAGCCGCACAATAGTCCCAGAAGGTCATCCCACGGCGGCCAGCACCGCTTCTGAGACACTGTCGATGTCAGCCGCTGCTTAACCGAACGACCATCTTGACCAACGAGTTTGAACACAACTCGGCTTCTCGAATTATTTCGACTTTAGGTATGGTCGCAGATCTGCAGCGCATAAGCCACTAATAAGCCACCGGTGCTGTACTACTATGTCCAAGCTTCCTCTCAAGAAGTACTACTCATCTGGCGCAGCCCCGGGCCAATCTCGGTTGAAGAACAGACCATCCTTCGACGGTACTTCCTATTCTACTTTTGTTGTTATTGCGTGTCAGCTGTGAGGCGCGGGATGATGGGTCCGATACGGTATGTGACCCTAACGGTATTCCGTCTAGGCCATATTCCTCGCACCAGTCGATGGAGCAGTGCAGCCCATAAAAGACACGTCCTACAGTACCATGAATCCCGGTCACTCCT
>KN819334.1:991529-1009005 GCA_000827475.1 Paxillus involutus ATCC 200175
AAGCAAACATTTACGAAGACGTGATTGCGAGACTGTACAGACTGTACAGTTTGTAGCGCGACACGAGTTGGATTACTGGTGACAACAGCATCGTACTATCTATTTTCAACGCGTATGTGGGTCCCTATTAATCATGATGTACAAGTAGATTCCTGGACCTTGGATCGTTAAGTATGACAGGGATGAGTGACACCTCTGACATAACTGCCAAGGCTTACTACCCTAATAAGTTATTAAGGTCATCTCCGCTGGACCAGCGCCGATCTCCCGCGATGCATGATGCATTTGCGAAGAGCCTCTAACAATGCATGATCTCTGGCATTTAGGCCTTGGGAGACATCAAACGCTCTCTGACCAAGAAACAGGGTACTGCTATTTGAAATTTGTTTTGTATGCGGGTTCGCCAATCAGCCACGTGGACTGATGCGTCTCGTGTCCTTGTTCCTTACCTGGTTCCACATAACGTCGATTCACTCAAGTGGCTCAAACTTGCCTACAGGGTTTATCAGCTTTAGCTTCATGATGTATTGAATTCGAGCGGGCCGCTGACATGATGCTGGCGAGAAACAGGACCAGGACATGTCTAACCATGACTGACAGTGGCGGATCTAACGCTATGTATGCATGGATTAGGGTCATGTGATATATAGGGACATGAGACATATGAGTGCCCCTTGAAGCTTGAAGCTTGAAGTTCAACGAGTCCTCTCCTCGTTACGCCGTAGAATTGGTTTGTGGACACTACTCGAACTGCGACGTTGCACAGGGAATAGGTTACAGTGGTGCGTCGAACCCCTCTCTTCGCGTCTTCCATCACCGTCATTCACTTCGCGCTTGATTGGAACAGCTTGCCTTGTTGTTTCGTTCGTTTTCCCGAGTCTATCTGGTTATTCCAAACATCTGGATCATCTCAATATGCCAATAGGTTTCCCCGGTGTACCCCCAAGGTCAGGGGACATGCTCGACTTTCTTGTCGTAGGAGGAGGCCTAGTGGGTCTTGCATGCGCATATTCATTACAAGACGCCGGTCATCGAGTGACCGTTCTTGAAGACAGCGATGGCTCCCACAAAGTGAGTGACGCGTCTTCCACAGTCAACTGTCGGCGTAAAGCAAAAATATGTCATCTAACCATGAAGCGTTGGTAGGGTCGCGGTGCTGTCCGCTCACCTCCAAACATGACCCGACTTCTCGATCACTGGGGTCTCGGAGAAGCTCTTTCCAGAATATCGATCAAAGCCACACAGTATGAATTGATTGAGGGTATCTGCTCACTTTTCGACTTCAAGACTGATGTGTCTGCTAACGAGCTTTACATAGGGGTTACTGGCGACCGCTTGTCATTCTTCGCCCTGCATGACAACTTAATAAATGCCCTACCTGGCGATTTTGTCTATGTTCAGGTTCGCCGGTCCACCTAGTGGCTCAAAAGACTGTTCTGATGTTGTTCATCACAGCATGCAGAACTGCACACCATGCTTTACAATATTGCGAAGGAAGCTGGCGTAAAGATCCAACATGATGCCAAGGTCATCTCAGTTGACCCGTGGGCCGGCACAGTAACGACTGCCAACGGCGCGACAATGTCAGCAGATGTTATAATAGGCGCAGATGGCTACAAAAGTGTTGTGCGTCCAGTCGTCGTTGGCGCACAGGCTCTCAGTGGAGTTCGTGATGATTGGGTGACTATCAAGTGAGCAATCAGGTTGTCCTGACTTCGTTTTGTCACTGATGGATTCTCCACAAGCTTCGTTGTTCCTATAGACAAGATGAAACAGCACGAAGATCTCGCGCCGTGGGCCGACTCCGCTGAGGTAGGTTACTATTGATGGTCCCAGTCAACTGGAACGCACCATTCATGTCGAGTTCCCAGTGGACATTTTGGTATGCAGACCATGCCGTGCTGTGGGGCGTACGCGCGGTGAGTGTCTGCCCCTTTCTTTGTTGTATCGCCGTTGCGACGTAGAAATTTCTCCAGGGAAACAGTCAAGATTATGCGGTCTCGATGTTCCTTCCAACGGAAGAATGCGTTGAGGGGGATTGGGCCGAAGAGTATCCGATCAAAAGGGAGTCACTGAAGCTCCATTTGTTTGAACCTCGGTCAGTAGACCTTGGGATCGAGGCTGAACGGGATTACTCTCCTGCTAAACAACAAACTTAGTGTCCAGAAACTTGCACAGCTTGCAGAGACGATGACCGCCTTCGAGTTTACCATAGATGAGTCCCCAGATACTGTTTATCGTCCACTAACTGTACACTGATCTGCTAGCATGTCTGAGAGGTCCTGACATGACGATCCTTCTCGTACAACGTCAGTGTCAAGGATCAGCAGCCCGGAGGTCGGGGCGTCACCACTATCATCGGGCACCGCACTTGGAACGCGCATAGCTGGGCCCCACTTCGTCCACCAATCCTCCACAGCCTCACGCGCATCAAAGTTGATAAGGTTAATGAACTCTGCAAAGACGCCGCCGAGAGGTCCATCCATTTCGTCCCAGACAGCAAGACCCATTTGACTAGTTCGGAACCCCTCATCGCGAGCGCGCTGTTCCGGCCCGAGAGGCATACAGCTGGCATTACGTTTTTGGCGTTCACTAAGTTGCATATCAGCACAACGTTGCTGTCGAAGTTCTTCGTAGGCAGTGAGCAACATCAATGTTTGCGATCGAGTTGAAGGAAGTGTGAAAAGCAGCGACAATGTCATCGCATCCTCGATACCCATCGCGGCGTTATGTGATACGTTGGGCTAGTCGCAAGTGTTACTACTCAGAACAGAAAAGCCATCACTGATGGTGCTCACCACTATCGGATGTGCGGCTTCGCCAACCAGGACGACTTTCCCGCTTTCGTGCACCCAGTTATCAAACGGTTCAAAGTGGGCGAGCCCACTCATCTGGTATCGTAGGCACTTCGTTCAGGAACTGTGAACGCTATCAATTAAGAGATATCTTGTATTCCTACTCTATCGTTTTGTGTATCCTAGTCTGCTTATCGTTATCGTGAGAGTATGATGAGTGGTGCGTGGAATCAGGTATTCGGCTTTCGAGGTATACACGACAGCTCCAATGTTGGATTTATGCGGATGGTGAAGGTTGTAGGACTACAAGTTGTGCTTTTCTTTCCTCCTTTTCACGTTCTTGTTCATCGAGCTGCAATTTGAACAGGTCAGTAGTGTCGGAGATGGCAGTGAGTTCCGTAACATACGAATGTCTGCCAAGAGTGATCTGCAGGAGCCTAGAGCGGTGCTGCTGTCAGGAGCGACCCGTAACGATTAACGCATTACACTTACCCGGCGCATGCCAGAGGCCGCTGCCTCTTGACGATTCTTATGGGTGAGTGCACCAGCAGCGACAAGGACACCGATAGTGAGCCCCTGTGCCCACATACGAGCTTGTACCACCTGAAAGTAGCATAACACTGCGATCAGAACATATACACGCTCGTCAAAATAAACCAAGATCACCTTTTGCGGTAAACTCTGGTACCTACATACACCGAGGTGAGTCAACACCAGGGAACCCCCGAACGATCAAAAGGTGTTGCTGACCTGTCTTTTGCAATAATGGTGCCAGCTAGGGCCATCGAAAGTGTCCAGCTCCCAAGGATGATGCTGTACTGATGGCGAGTCGCCCAATCCTGGACTTTCTCCCCTGTGGAAAGTGAATTCCATCGTGCGTCCTCCTCGGCCGTCACTCGGTCAAGCTCAAGTTTTGCAACGCCAGCCCTTTTGAGATGTACGGTTGAGACGACTCCTCAAGCAAGGTATGCCAATAATGCCCTCACCAAGTGTTTGTTCTCTCGAATGCCAAGCTACGTCTCTCAGCTTGTATGGATACGGCGGGAGCGACCATCATAACCATTCCCGCAACTTTGAGAGGCAAGGGCAACGAGCGGTAATAAGGCCATCTGCGGTTGAGGTAGAAGGCAGCGGGTGTAGCGAATGCGAGTGTACCGAAAAAGCCTTCAGCGGCACCACGCATAACGGCGGCGTCGTGTCCTTGCCATTCTGCCTCGGTAATGCCGAACTTCATGGTGCGTTGAGAGTACAAGTGGAGGGGTGGGACTTCTAGATAATGCTATTACTGGCTCGTGGTAACGCTGCTTGTTATACTTTCTCAGATGGAGCCGTGTTGCGGCGGGGTTTCGGCTTGACTCGGACGGCGACGGGAGGCTATGGGCGCCAATCTGACCGTTCCGTGGTGTTCCGAGACTGACCAAAACTGCGGTCATGTACTTCCGTACCGTACCGTACGGACTGCACTCAAGTGATAGCTTTCGTGCGTAGTCAATCCGGGCGACGGTAAATCCGACTATGATAATCAGCAGGCGACAAGTTGATGGAACACGCTGCTAACTCGGACACACCTCAAGTGAAGATTGGCACAGTCACTGGTACACGCTCCTTTTGGATGGCAAGCGGGTCTCTGCCAGTGGCCTTGTTCACCCTTGGGCATAGGGACCGGCTTGACGCCATAGCGAACAGGAAAGGCCGATGATGATTGAGACACAGACTGACCTAGGACTTTGTGTCTGCTGAAGCTCAGGTTGGCCTCCATCGCGAAACTGAACTCATCACCACATTAGTTGGGAACGAAACAAAACGAAATGCAAGTCCACCCGTTCACAACAACTGTCTTGACAACTCCCAGGTTTACCGGAGCGAAGAATCTGCCTCAGTGTATCTCTGCAGTAACCGGCGACCAACAGTATATTCTAGTGTCGGCGATCTTCAAGGGTAACGTGATTGCTACCTGAGTAAACCTCTCCATGTTGACCTGGACGTCGATGGCATCCTGACTTTCAGGACTTGGAACTGACGGCGAGAACCAAGGAAAACCAGAAGAAACAGTGGCGTCGCCTGCGCTACGACATAGCGCTGGAATATGTTTCAGAGATCGGTGCTCCATTTGTATTATAGTGACCGCATCGAGGGCAACACCCTTCAAGCAAACAAGCCCGAGCGAGTCGTTCGTAAAGAAACATGTATTGTCCGGGCGCTGCCAAGAACTTCGGCTTCCTGAGGTTTTCTGTGATATGGTGAAAGGTCACTAACCGATTCAAAGGACACCAATTCAATGGTTCTCGCTGGTTTGTGTATATAAAAAGCCCCAAGCTGGCAGAGCACCACCATCCCCTTCCTTTCCTTTCTTTTTTCTACGAACATCCTACGTTCTTTTAAATCTAGTCGCTCGCTATTATGAGGCTTTCCGCCCTTGCCACCCCTTTGCTTTTGGCTTCCACCTCGTTCGCTGGTTCGCCCCACTCACGAGCTCCACACAGACGTGCCCAACAAACAGATGTTTGCGCTAACATCGATGCGGACCTTGTATTTCCGGACGTTATTAAAGATGGTAAGTACTCCTACTTGGGTGTTGTGAGTCTTCAGTCTCACTCGAACGTTGCACTAGGCAAACCGTATGTCGCTGGCCACATCAATATCGGACTTTGTGTCTCGCAGGTCACTGTCTTCGTCGGGCACTATAACGTCACGGAAGCCGCCGTCAAAGTTGTCGGGAAAGACAAAGTGGAATCCACAGTTGTTGCCATGGTTAGTTGCGCCTCGGCCTACGCGATTGCAACTCACCCTGGATAAATTGTAGATCAAGAAGGCAGGTGTAGAGTGCTCTTATCCTCAGCATGCGAAGCCCTCAGCTACTCGTAGCGATCCTTGCGACTTCGTGTGCACAGATGGGTTCCTAGCAATGCCAGCTACGGAACCCACATCATGTCAGTGCCCTCCGCACCTCACGGTGTGTGATGGTAAATGCGGTCACTACCACTTGGACTGTCACAAGACGGCACCCCCTTCGCGTCGTCAAAGTGAGCCAAAATGTGCCCAGGGCCTCACAATGTGCGGTGTCCCCGACGCTACGTGGGGTCAAGCCTACAAGTGCACTGACACCACATCAGACTCCTTCACATGTAGGTATTTTTTACTCTGAATAGTGCACATCTAATCCCGTGGCAATTAGGTGGCGGCTGCGTCAAAGCCTGTCCTTTCGGCAACTCCTCCACTTCGGGCGTCAACTGCCACGATATCCCCAACGTCGATGATGTCACTTGCAAGGGCAGCAGCTGCTTCGTTAACACCTGCAAGAGCGGATTCATGGTCACTCCTGGAAACGACGGGTGTATCCCCACACCTAAGGAGAATGTTCCCCGTGGCTCCCCCGTGCCCAACGCTGATGCAATTCTTGGCTCCACTGCTGTGCCGACACATGGTCTCAAGGCCGCCCGCGATGGACTCTCGGAAGCTATCACTCAGGCCATCGATGATAAACATGTTCCTCGTTCGAGCCCAGCATCTGGCGTCATCACTCCTTTGCTCTTCACTGGCAGCGGTGCCACAAAACCTAAGGTCCCTGCTGGTATTCCCGCAGACACCATGGTCGCCCGTGGCGTCGCCCCACTTAAGGGCCTCAATACGAACGTCGTGACGTCTGTCTCAAAGGCGCTGGAGAAGGCAGGCTCCTCGTGACATCATTGACACTGTCAAGCCACGGTGACATCCACTGTGGAGCCCACCCTGCCACGGCGCCCATGCCGTCCGTGATGTCGATGCCCCTTCCTGATGCCGGTGTCAGGTGCTACTGGCCTTGATAGAGAAGTTTACTCATACATCATTATAATGTCCGCACTGATATCAACTTAATGCTCAATTATCATTTGCGCTAATGTTGCTGTGTCCTTTCTGCCAACTGCCTTCGTATTTGGCTATCTCGGACTTCGACGCGGGTAAGCTTTTGTGGTGCATTGACTACGTCATGCACCGCAACTGTTAATTGCGTCATACCCTCACGAGCCAATGTAAAAGGCCAGCCGACGTGATCGAAAACCCCCATAATTTGCTCCTAGTCTCACCATTTCTTCAAACCTTTCACATACCAAACAGCACACGCGATGTCAACCAGCCCAGTTGACCCATCTGCAGTAGGCACAAACACCCAGCCCGAACGCAAAGGGCCATCGACTGGGGATAGCTGCGCAGAC
Organism: Paxillus involutus ATCC 200175; assembly: GCA_000827475.1. Lineage (NCBI taxonomy): Eukaryota > Fungi > Basidiomycota > Agaricomycetes > Boletales > Paxillaceae > Paxillus > Paxillus involutus. The sequence goes on from KN819334.1 coordinate 998,518, forward strand.
GACCCGGATCTGCCACCACAGAGGCACGCTGGGGCAGTAGGGTTAGGTCCTAACTATGTATCTGGGGTGGTGAGCACATAGTATGTTGGTGTGGACGCCATACTTTCTGACACTGGTAAACCCAACCAGGGCTTCGGTGAGAAGGTGGCCGGTCTCAAGGACGAAATCAAGGGTAAGATCCTAAGGGAACCGGAAGTCACTGAGCGCGGCCGCGAGCGCAGAACTGGGGAGCTAAAGAAGAAGGAGAAAGAACGGGTAGGTGTCAGCTTAGCTCGACGAGAATAATGGAACGAACCTTCTCTAGGACAATATGTTTGACCCTTTCGCGGCACCGGAAGATAATGGCACCTGAGTGCCAACACAATACCGGAGGAGAAAGTGTAGAGGAAAAGTATATGTCACCCAAAGGCACGCGTAAAGCTCAGAAGGGGCAACTTGGAGTTGGGGGAGACGGAAAGTTCAGGGTGTCAAGAAGATGCAGATGTACTATTTTGTTTTCAGACCAATGTCAGCATATATCCAGGAACAGGTAACCTATCACTGAGTTGTTCTTTCAAGCTGCTGGCCGGAGATGTGTGGAGCGGTGACGCGAACATGGCGGGCTAACGAGTCCTAATCAACTTGAACAGTCCAAATATTGCTCCAGCGCTTTCAAGTAACGGCTCCACTTTCCCCCACTCCAAGAATTCAGTTTGACCAAGGCCTCATCCGGGCTATCGTACTTCATCGCCAGTAGCAAGCCTCCTAGTGCGCAATCGGCGAGCGTCAAGCGTTCGCCTGAAAATAGTTCGCCTTTCCCGTTTTTTGTCATGATGGTAGCGAGAAGGTCAAACGCTTCCTCCATACGTTTCCAGGCGAGCGTCCGCTCGGGTTCTTTAAGTTCTATATCCTCGAGCTTTTTGCCAAAGGCTGCTTCCATGCGTTGACGGAAGTAAACACGATCCCGTGGCGTCTTTTTGTCGTACATGTGCATGACCATAAGCGGGGGTAGTTGTCCAGTAATAGATGTCGCGAGGTGATGCTCAAAAAGAGCATGCAAAGTTTGTGTCAGTGGGGGGCACAACGCGCGGCCCGGATCGGGGTCTGGGTATGTGCGCTCAAGGTACTCGATGATGGGTGTAGAGTCTGACAAGGCGACATGTTTGGAGAACGTCGAGTCGACGATGGCGGGGAGTGTGTACTTTGGAACGTTGGAGGGAGAGATGCTGGATGGTGGAATGCCGAGAGACTTGCAGACCGATTCTATATCTACCGTCTCGACCCAACGCGTCGTGTATGAGAGCCCTTTGTGGTTGAGCGCCAGCCTACTTTTGGGATAAGCCGCCAGGTGTTGGGTTGGACTACTCCAGGACTGACCTCACTTTCCATGTATTTGGAGAGGTTGGCACGGGGAATATAGTAGTACGGATGTCAAGGAATAAGATCTTCGTTACCGCCATTCCTGAAGGATGAATTGATCTGTAGTGGAGACCGCGGTTACATTGACCACCACGGTCAGAACTGCGGCTGTGAGATGTAGACGCGAACGTTGTAAAGCCTCCGAGGAGAAATGAACGTGTAAAGGCAATCTATACATAGGGGGGGTCACAGCAACCGAATGATCCCATAACACGAGAGATGATATTTGGAAATCAAGATGGCGGCCGGTAGACTAGCTAACGACAGATTACAGCCGAGACCTCGAGATCATAGTTATACAAAAATATGGCAGAAACGCGTTGAAGTAATCCTTCCAGAAACCTCCTTTCCATGCACAAATCCTTGGCCAAGCTTCATTCGGGCTGATATAACGAAACATCATAAGAAGACCACACAACGTGAAGTCGACAAAGCAAGGGTTGTTGCCCATGAGGTACTGCCCACCATTCTGTGCAATTCCTCCTGCAACGACGTCGAACGCGTTCTCAATCTCCTTCCAGAGCACCTCCCTAGCTTCACCGACCAGGTCGATCTCCTCCACACGCTTTCCGAATGTGACCTGCATATGACGGCAAAGGCGGTCTTGGTCGACGGGAGTTTTTACGGAGTAAATATCCAAGGCGACCAACGGCCACAGTCGTGAGGTAATATATGCCAAAATGTGGTGTTCATATACCTTTAAGAGTGGCGTTGTGCCGAGTGGGATGATAGCTCGTGATGATTCGGGGTCTAGATACTCTTTCTCCAAATATTCTGCGATCCGAAGGGACTCTGAGATGGCCACGTCCCCTGAGGGTTTGTGGTCTATGATCGCAGGTAGGGTGAATTTAGGCGTGCCATCTGGCTTCACGGTGGAATGCGGAATACCGCGTGCCTTGCAGATGGTTTCGATATCTGCGACTTCAACCCAGCAGGTTTGATACCGCAACTTCTTATAGTTCAGAATCAACCTACAAGCTCGCGTAAACTGCAGCACCTCGAAAGCAAATTGAAGGCATACCGGATTCTCCAGGTGTTCGGCGAGATCGCAACTGGCCCAGGAATAGTGGTCGGTATGTCAAAGAAAGTTATGGTCGTATCACCCATATCGCGCGATGGCAACCTATCTGCGTGGATGCGAGAACAGATAACCAGGCGCTAAGTGTACTCAGAGGGGGGCCGAAGACCGGTGCTGCGTGACATATGATCAGCTTCTGTCCGGTAACAACTAATCTCGGATTCAGAGGAGTACCCACGTTGGGGCCTTGAGGCTTTGCGGCGTGATTACGAAGCACGTGTAAACTGTAGCATCTCAAAACCACAATTGAAGAATACCGGACTCTTCAAGTGTTCGGCGAGATTGCACAGAAAGTTGCTATAGTTGTATCACCCATATCACGCGATGGCAGCCTATCTGCGGGGTTGTGAGAACAGCAAACTAGGCGCTAGGTGCGACTCAGAGGGGGGCAGAGGGTAATGCTGCGTGATATATAATCAGCCTCTCACTGATCTCGGACTCGGAGGACGTTCAGGCCGTGATTCTTGGCGGCGTCATTATATGGGAACCAACTTGAGGCACCGTTCCGAAGCCCAGTAGAACAAGTACTGTACTTAACTGGATCAAGTACTCGCGTCTTGATGTACATTAAAGTCAACCACTCGCGTCTGGCCTTGAGCAGACTCGCACAGGGGTGAACTTGTGTGGGTGCGAAGCGAAGGAGCAAAACTTGATAATTATGTAAGCTTGGGTTGCGGAGGGTTGGAGCCTGATACTATGCTTGCTAACTTGCTCACCAGCCTTCCTTCCACTATCGTCGACTGGACCAACTGGAAATGGTCTTCCACTGGACACAAGTCCGGCATTTGCGAAGCACTCGAGAAGTAGGTGCCTCCGTCAGCAGTTTCTCGGGTGTTGATTATACCTTCGTTTCCCAGCTGGTCCTTTTTAGGAGAAATTTTGCGCTGCGTAGAACGCAGGGTACGACTTCCAGACGCTTGAGTTTCAAGGACAGTCGGGCTCAATATCTGCCAGGGTTTTGTGGGGTCGTTCTCCTCGTGCCCAGGCTGAGTATCACGCATGGAGTATCAAACGCCACATGCATAAGTTGTGATCACTACGACTCTCGCAGTCCTTAGCGCAATCGTGACTTACCTTCAACCTCACAATGTCCATGCGTGCCGCTTGTGCACCGTCCAAAATACAATCTACCAACAGCAACACCTGTGCCTCAAAATCGCTCTTGCCTCAACCGGGTCCCCCTCGTCGCGTTAATAGCGGTTAGGCTTGCACATTGTCGACATTTTGAATTTCCCGTTTCGTAGTACCACCATAGCCGTAGCTCAGGTCGATGGATGGTTGTTCTTCATTCTCGGACGAGCTCATGCTACGGTTTTTGCTGGTGAAGGGAAGGATCACACGTTCGATTGCCAAGCAGCGGACGTTGGCTTCGTCCCGAGAAGCTTGGCACGTTACGTGGAAATACTAGTATAGGCGATGAAGGTGTTCCACTTAAGTTCTCTCCAGCAGTGGTTAAGGCATTCGCCAGGTCAGATGGTCCTCGAGCACCTGAATTTTCCAGACAGTGAGGGTACCCATGAACTCTATGGAAGCGGTCATGACTTGAAGAACCAGTAAAACTCGAAAAGGACACTGGCAGAGTCACGTTCTCACTCCCTCGTGTGACGATCGCCCTCTTGTACTTGCTCATGGGATCAGTTTGCGTTCACGTACACATTTCCATCTGGAATGGACTGCCGAATCTCAAACTTAACCCTGTTGTGTCCTATACTTATTACAGCAAGTATCAATTCTTGACCTATACCCGCAACCAGCCATGACGTTGTTTCGAGCCCATCCTTGTCCTCATTCGAAAATCTCGAAGCACTCCGAGTCGAAGGGTAGATTGGCATGGTGCATATGCTCAAGCTTGGAAGTACCTATTGCAATGAGTGGTGCGAATTCAAGGCAGCTGAAGTACGGTTGGTCAGTGGTCAGTGGTCACAGACCCGTGATCGGAATAGTGCTGACCGGTATCTGCTTACTTCGTTAGCCAACATCACCTTAGTCTGATAACTCATTTGTAGGTCGATGGACCTCCAAACTCCAGGGTCAATACGTACTGATTGACGATTTATTAGTATTAGGGATGGTGATTTTGCCTGTTTGGAATGACATATGTCAATTGACATGCGCTCTACGACATATATAACGTGTGTCCATCGCCTGCAAGGCGATAACCCCACCCACAATGTCTGCTCAATCTCAGACCATCTTTTTCTTGGGAGCAATTGGTTATCTCGGCTCGCAGTTTTTGCTCTTGCTGAACAGCAAGCTCCCCGAGCTCCATGTCGTCGCCCTCCTTCGTAACCCCACCCCGGAGCGGCAGGAACAACTTCGGCAGGTGTACTCCAATATCAGCTTCGTAGAGGGCACCCTCGACGACGACGTCATCATCCAAGAGCAAGTCTCCAAAGCCGACATCATCATCAACTGCGCAAGTTCCGACCACCTTGCAAGTGTAAAATGTATGTCTTTTCCCGCCTGTACCTATTCTCCCGTGGATGAAAATCTGATCGATCGATCGATCGTTAGCCACCCTTTCCGGTTTGGAGACCAACTCGAGGAACCACCCTGGCAAACCACCCCTTTATATCCACGTGTCTGGCTGTGGCATCGTCAGTGACAATGCAAGAGGTGAACCTGTCGAAAGCGCCAAGGAGTGGTCGGATATTGGATTGGATTTGAAACAGTAAGCGCAACGATTCGGATTCACGTGCTCACCACGACGAACGACGCTCCTGCCGCAGGTGTGATCAAACAAACACACACCTTGACTCGGACATACCTGTAAGTCTGATTTCACTGTTTTAGGGTGGAAGACACGGCTGAATTGGGTCCAAAAGATCGTAGAAGCAGGATCACGCACCGAAAATCCAGTGCGCACCATCATATATTTCCCAGCTCAGGTACGAAACCCTGTTGATGATCCCCGGGTACGCTAGTTTTTGATAGACGTCCCTAGATCTATGGCGTCGGTGAAGGCAAGTGTGAAAATGGTCAGCCGCTAGAAGTAATCTGACCACTTTGAAAAAGGTATCCAGAAAACTACGCTGTGGCTTCGTATTTTCCTGGATATGATGAAGGCAGTTGGATTCGCTGGCACCTGGGGACCTGGTGCCAATGCTATGAACAACATTCATGTCAAGGACTGCGCGATGGGTCTATTCTTGGTGCTGCAGGCGGCTCTGGAAGGCAAAGCCGACGAGGGTCCTGATGGCCTGTGTAAGACTGTACCCCTTTGTTTCTGCGTAGGCCACCGAGGCTGATCTCAGACCAGACTTTGCGGCAAGCATGGAACCCAGAATCACATATTATACTTGGACGAAAGTGATGGGCGACGTAAGTGTTCCCTACCAAGTAACCTAGATACGACTGGCTGAAAATATTCTCTCGATCAGTATTTACACAGTAAAGGCATAATCAAAGAAGGTGGTTCTCGCCCTATGCCCCCTGAAGTCGTTGACCCGCTCGGTCACTGTGAGTTTTGTCTCCTTGGTAGCACGAGTTGCGCTGATCATGGGAATGCTTTAGATGGATGGTCACTGCTCGGAGGGAACCAATTTGTGAAATCCCAGCGTCTTGCTAAACTTGGATGGGAGGCAACGGAGACCAAGAAACTGCCTCTATTAGAAAGCTTCCCCGACGCCCTCGAGGAAGCTCTCAAAGCGCATCAATAGAGGTATGAAGCCTCGCAACGTCTTGCCAATGTACTATGTCTATCTGTTGTATGTATTAACTGCAAGTCGTCCGTTCAACCGAAAGTGGTATGAATTCCGAACGTATAAACTATGGACATAAGTATAGACTGAAATCTAAACAACAAGTTCTACATAGCGGAGGCCGTGGAGCCCTCGTCCGCTTGTGCGCCAGCTGGGGTCAATTACATGGAGATAGTAGTTAAAATAATACATAGCTACAAGGGTAGTTGACCGGTGAACGAATCTAGCTGCTTCTAGCAGGTGTACATGTGGACAAGGAGCTAATCTAGGGCTTCTGTTTTGACGTCGTGATCGGGCTTGACGTCCGATGTCTTGGAGAGAGTATGACTAATGACGAGGCGTTGACTTGGTGGGATGATATGTTCAGCAGGTATTTCCACGCCACCCGCGAGGATTCCCACCCGCGTCATTGCCAAGAGCTGGAAGTCAATGAAAGCGAACGGCGAACAAAGTTGGTTCCGATATAATGGATAAAGCCGAAAGGGCAGGCGGAACATTAGAGAACATATCAGTCAGAGCCGGACGGATATAACGTCGCCACGCACGTTATGGGCTGCGTGAGAGTGTGAATAGACACCTCCGAAGAATGCGGCGGTCACGTCTTGGCCAGCATTGTGCATCAATAGGGTTTTGCCTCCAGGATGATTGTCCAGAAATAGAGATGCGTCGTGAATGAAGCCCGATACGAGCAACAGGGTCCGCGACTTTGCTTCCTCTTGGACTGCGTCGTAGCCTCAGTCAGTATGACGAAATAGAGGACTGCCTCAGGAACGCACATGATTCCCACGTCACTACAGGCAGTTCGTTGAGTGGAATAGGCCAGGCAAGAGAATCTTGTACACCCTTGAGAGCCTTGAGTTTCATGGTAAGCGCGCCCTTTTCAATCTCGTTGCTAGGGAATACGCGAAGGTGGGAAGCCAGACCAAGGTATTGACACACGGCGATGAACCACTTGGTAGGGTCGTACTGGTACCAGCGGAACGCGTTTCTGGTAACAAGCGGCGTAAACGAGATTTGATTGAAGAGAGAAGTGTTTTTTTACCTGTAGTCCATGGGGAACTGGTGATGGAAGTTATGATAGCCCTCGCCCATTGTCAGGATGGCTGAAATGAGATGGTCGCGGGGGGAATGTCTATCGTCGTAAGGAGTGCTCCCAAGGTAATGCGCAATGGAATTGATACAAAACGTGCTCTTCCACAAAGTCAGACATATAAAATCGGTGTGAGAAATCACCCACATGATGACAGGCAGTCATACGGAGTGCCCCGACGAAGTAGAAACCGCCCTTCCAGTCACCCCAAAGGAGGCCGGGAATGCACATAGGAAGAATGTAACCGAAAATTGTCAAGATTACGAAGTACCAACGATGCTGCCATTGCACCAGTGGGTCTTTCTTCAGGTCAGATATGTCGGCAGGTCCCGGGCGCAGGTCGGTATCAAATATAATCCACCCGATGTGAGTCCAAAGAAGGCCTCTCTCGGAGTTGTAAGGATCAAGGTCCGTGTCGGTGTGCCGGTGATGAGAGCGGTGACGGCGGGCCCACCAGAAGCAAGACCCTTGGACTGCACTTGCTCCGGCCAGGATGAGTATTACTTGAAGAGGGAAAGAAGCAACATATGATCTATGTGACCACAGACGGTGATAACCTGTAAAGAGATCTTGGTATATGCGCGTCTATGACAGTATTTCTGGTTGCCTCACCGGCAGTGATACCTTTGATCTGGCTTTAGTGTCAGAAGCTCGATAATTGCCTAAATGCTTACCGAACATAGAAAAGATGTAATAGCATGCAGTGCAGATGACCGTTTTGAGAAGGATCGGCGCTCGAAGCAGACCGTACAAAGACAGAGCAGGTGTGATGACCAGGATGAAGAGATTGAACCACCTGATGCCAGTGATAGGAGGAAAGTCCTTTGCAAGGGTTTTGACAAGATGATGATCGCCGAGCATGGTTCAACGGTTGCAACAGTGACGAGGACCAATTGGAATCGAGTGGAACTAAGCCAGAGAAATGACGTTGGAACTTGGGGACGTCGACAGGTGATGTTACCGTACGGACTCCTTATATACCATGCCGGGGCGATACTTACCTCTTTGCGTACTTGTGAAATTGCAACAGGCACGTCGCATGCACGATATGAACCATTTCCTGCCAGTGGGTGCGACTGATCCAGAACGAGCGGAGACAAGGCGACCCTACAAACCCAAAACTTCAAATTTGACACACCAACGGCGTAGGAAGGCGAAGACAGAGCGTGACGTGGCATGGGAAATAACCACGAGTGACTTGTGTCACCTTATGATATGCACCGCACCCGACAGCTGAAGAAAGTGAAACAATGAACACAGGTGTCAGTCAGTATCTCCTTCTGCTTCACAATGCCAGCCTCAGATCTGCACGGGTTCTTTCTAGGATTTACTGTGATGTGCTTGGCTATCTGACAACCTCGGCGTCTTGAAGCGAAGACAATACTTGACAATATGCATGAGCCGCACAGACTCTGTGGAAGAATCCGCGTCCGACGTGGATTCCTCCACAGAGTCATCCGGCCATTGAAGCTTGAAGGATGATATGGATGCCAGCACCGTCGTTTGGATTCTACATTACGAGGGTACCGGCCAGGATCATCGAACATCGCCACATCGTTCATCACGGTGCTGGTTCCGGAGAGGATTGAGATGATCCGGCAGGGAGAGACACCATACGATATGAAACATTGAAGGTGACAATACCACCAACGAATCATCCATTGTGCAGTCCTTCCTGACTAGGTTAGCAGCTGTTTGTATTGCCACACCCAACCCGCTTTCATCGCAAACCGCCACCCGTACTTCGGGCTCCGTATCTGACCGGGAAGATTTGACCGATGCGCTGACCTCATGTGCCGCAAGGCATTCAACATAGGGTCTGCTCCTTAAGGCCATACAAGCTGTCCTCCCGCGATTCAGGCCTCAGGGATTGCTCCCACGCTACAGACCCCACTAATTACTCACTACGGTTCGGAGACGGTCGTGTCGCCATCAAGTTTAAATGCTAACAACGTATTGGATTGCCAGCGCTCGATCCAAGGCATTCCTTAAGGAGCACAGTCTCAAAGTAAGTTTTACCAAAGGCGTAATTACACGTGGGATGCCGCTAGCATTTCTCGTACAATCCACCAGCCCTTCCGCTTCCCATGTCATCGTCGACAAGGTCAAAGAACAACGGCCCCCACGTCATAAGTTCCTCTTGATGGGGGTAGGTACCGCCACTAATTGGATTAGCGGGAGGGTCCGAGTCCCGTACAGGAACCAACCTGTCGGTTGGTTGTCTCCACCGGGTCCACCCAGAGTCGAAGTCGTGCCAGAGCAATAACGTCATCGATGACACCGTGTTTATCTGTACCGGAATTGCAAAACAGTTACCAGGATGCCGTATCGCGGGTCGAAAGAGCCATGAAATGAAATGAAGCTTTGCCTCAGTCAGAAGGCTTGAAAGGACTCGTCGGACGGTTCACATAATCCGAGTCCTCTTTGGACCGAGCAGAAGTCGTCCCGTTCCTGTTCGCGAAAGTTGCCATGACATTTAAATGTGCTTTGGGCGCGAACCAGCCATGCACCTACCAAGAGACGGGTTGTTTGTTCTTAGTCCTGTCGCTGCTCAACTCGATTCATGAAACTCCGGTTCCAAATATTTTCAACTCTTCGGTTCTTCGAGGATCGCTGCACGGCATTTATTGCAGTGAGTCGCTATATGGCCTTTCAGTGAGAGATCTTGTTCGACAGCTCGCGACCTTGTGGCGTCGAATTCTCTACTGGTATATGGGTGGAGCTCTCATCGTACAAGACTGGCATGGTCATCTCCTGGTCATGACCGGTTCGGGTATAATCTGAAGTGAGGGTATGTCGCCCAATATTTTAGTACATACTTTAGATGAGTCCAGACGTCCGAGGCTAGCGGTGCCGGTGAGCTGTGAGAAAACTCCAGGTTATCGTAGCGCGCCTCTTGGCGGCCTAGGGACGGAGTTGGATGTACGGCACAGAGAAGTTGAGATGCTTCGGAGATGAGGATGGCGTCGAAGTAGGACCGTAACTCACGCAACAAATTAACTTGCACCCAAAAGAAGCAATGCCAAAGAAGACTTCAAAACCTCGATGTGGGCTGAGTGACCCAGCCAAGGCACGGCAGGCGTCAGCTATGATTCAATCCCTGGACGCATGTCTGTAATAAAACTGGAAGTACTGTGTGCAAAGCGTCACTTTACGAACCTGTGTGATGTCACTGAATAATGAAGTTACGGCTAAAGACCAGGTGATGATCTGAACGACAT
>KN819335.1:0-17258 GCA_000827475.1 Paxillus involutus ATCC 200175
GGTGATGGAGGCCGAGAGTTAAGCGGATAGGCGATATGAGGATTGATGGCGATAAAGAATTGTGAGTCCTCGGAGATGCTGAGGTTGCGAAGCTGAGAGAGTAAATTTTCAAACTCTAGCTGATGGGGGTTAGACCTGAGGGTCCTTCCTGTCGGCTCGATGGAATCCCTCGCTGAGGTGGGCTCCAGTTGAAAGAAACTAAGTCCTTCCCAGGTGTTAAGTGGTTAGGACAGAGGAAAGAATAGAAAAGAAGGGTGCGATAAGTTCGACCCTAAAGGGATTCACTGGGGAGCGGAACCCTGGAAGGGCGAGTCCGTTGGTCTGAATGATGGCGGGTTAGAAGATAGCTGGAACCCGAACCCGTTCCGTTGTGAACGAGCGGATAGTGAGTAGTGGATGGGGAAGCGGATTGCGTTGTAGCGGATTCGTCGTCGTCGTTGTTACTTATGCTTTGACCTTAAGTGCGTGGTGACAGAAGATAAGATTCAAGGAGACTAAGTACAGACTTTTATAGTCCGGGCATACCCGTGACTGTGTCAAACAAAGTCAAAACATAAAGGGTCACTCCCCATACGGGGCGGATAACGGTATAAGGTCCATAGCGAACGAAGAGAGTACATACACGGATAAGGGGACTCGCAGCCAAGACTTACCAACGTATTGGGATGGACAAGGACGGATCCGGATGGTCATAGGGCAGGGATGGTGTATGGATGGACGGGTTCCGCTGCTAGTAGGACGCAGGTGAGAGCGGGTTCGACGGATGATGCGTTGGACAGTATGGATGGCGGCTGGAAGGTCGAGGGGACTGGTGGTAGCTTTGAGAGGCGTTGTTAGGACATCAGATCTGCGGGTGAAGGACGTTTGCGGCCGTAGGGGATGTGAGTTCCCTACAGCGTGTTACTATCTTAGATAAGTAGTTAGATAAGGACTCTTAGTCACATCAACAGTCACATCAGTGATCTGTCACACTTGTATCCAGTATATAAACCCAGTGCTGTAATAGCACTCAATAGATCATTTCTTATACTCCAACCACTACCTGCTTACTAGCAAGTAATCCCCTCAGCACAGGTGAGTAGAGAGTTCCTCTCGCTATGCCCCTGCATGCTTCAACAAATCAGTGACATAGTCATGACACTGATTAGACATGACCCACCTGCCATGCCCAATTAGTAAGCCTAATTAGGCTCAGTGCAATATTACATTGTCACTTATCATTAGATTTGCAAGCACGATTTCCCCAACACCAGCAATAAATCATGCCCTAAATCCTTAGTTAACTTGGTAAATCTGAGCTCTACTCCTGCTTACCTAGTCAGGATGTTTAGAACAGCCTTCAGCAGCAATGCGGCAGCCCCTGCCTTCATCCCAAGTCAGCTATATGGATGCCACCATCAGATAGCTTCCCACACACTCTCTCTCACCATCACCATTGTCAATGTTGTGGCTGGTGTCCACGCTCTCCCAACATTGTTGCTATTGCATCAGGAAATTGGGAAGGTGATGATTTTTCCAGCTGTTGTTTGCAATTGAACCCCTAGATGGCAAAATAAGATATGATATGGTCAATAATTGCAAACCAATGGTCACTTGCACTGCATTATGAACAATGGTTGTCTTGTATGTGTCACAATGCCAAGATAATGATCAGTGATGGGGGACATGGCAGCAGTTTACCACTGAGATTCCAGGATATGCCTTATGGTCATGTTGGATGAGTTCTGCATCAGGATGACTACTCCATGATAGTAACCACACCATAATGGCAAAAAATGAGAATAAGTTATCAGTAGATAGTCTTAATTTCATGTGGGAGATTCAACACTACCATCTGAAGGCAATATCAAAATCATTTATAGTCACAACGGTGACATACTGATGATCTGTGATGGGAAACATGGCAGAAATTTATCACCACAGTTCCAGGACATATCTTTATGGTGAGATGCCTCCTGTCATACCTTTGCCAAGTCACCCCCTGCCACACATACCACCAAGTCTGATAGCAGAAAGGAACATTTAATCCACTAATCACGCAAGGTTGAATGCTCCCTTGCCAAATTATGAATTGAGTAATGTGTTCTTTGGCAACAAGGATGACTATGGCCGGGATTCTGCACTGGACTCTGATTTGGACGACATTCTACCCAAATGTTCGCCTACATGATATGTATAGTATGATGCAGCGCCGAGCGCACAGCACAACATCTTTGAGAATGTTTACACCAAATACTAATATCTCAGAAATGACTCCAATACTGGTGAGCATTCAAATTGCAGGCTTGCCAACTGTATAGAGTCCAGGGTGATATTAGATGCCACAGTAGATGTACCCTCAGTGCTAGGCCTCAAATGAGCACTCTGTCTGTCACTTCCAAAACTTGGACGAGGAGAATCAAGACTTGGTCAGTCAGACAAGGAATTTGGCAAGGCAATGGGCAGCACATTCAAGTTAGTGCATGCCTTCAAGTTGGATGATACTTTCAAGACACCCGATGCTTTTGATAGGACAGAGAAACATTTGGACACAGGGGAGTAATGGGAATAGTGGTTGTCAACATTAGATGTCATCCTCGTCCTCTTTGCCTTTGCCTTCCTCAGCATCTCCTGTTTCGTGATAACTGTTTTGGGCCTGAGAATGACCTTGTACTGGGGAAGAGTTTTTGGATTGATCCTTGCTTTGGTGATGTCCGTTCAGACCCTGGGGGCAGTAGGGCCAACAGGTAACATAGGTGTATATCACATCCACGGAATAGGTGCCATCCCACCACTCCCACTAACCAGTCTTCTCGGCGGAGGACCAATGCCTTCGTCCACTCGCCCTCCACCATGCGGGTATCCATCCCCACACCCCCAAAAGGATCCAAACATCCCTCTCCTCTTTGTCCCCTTCCCAGTTCAGCGCCCCTCCCAACAGGCGACGCAGACACGGAAACACTGGAGATGGTATAGAAGCAAAGGGCACTGCTGTTGAAGCCACAGATGCACCTCCACTGCCATTGCTGCCGCCACCTGTCATTGATCTACCCCTTTCCCTGCTCTCATCTGACGTAGACGGAAGCCCAACACTAGGAAACACAGCTGAAGGTAATGATCCTGCAAGGGGAGAGAGCAGGGTGGTGTATGGTTGGCCAGGCCCAGTCAAAGCTGTCGATATGGAGTGGGGAGGCAGGCTCGAATGCAGACTTGGAAGGGATGTGTATGGGTTTGAAGTTGTGTTTTGTGGGTTGGTGAGATTGAAGGGAAAGTGGGACCATATGGACTTGGGAGAGGTGCATAGGGATTTGGTATGCCAGGCCCCAATCCAAATCCAGAAGCAGCTGGGAACATATATCATGATTGCGCTAGCGCCAAAGGTGAGTTGGGCAGGAACACCAGTGAACAGGAACCTGGAGATAGTGAACCTGAGGAGACGGATGAACAATTCCGTGACAGCGAGGAGTTTGGGATAACAAACAATAATGAACTTGGGAGACCTGGCGGGCACTGTACCAATTGCGAATGGTGGGGTGCTCATTGAATTCTGGTGGGAGGTCATGATCTTCAACACTGATATCTGTTCCATCCTCTTTGTCTGAGTCAACTGAATTGTCTTAACAAAGAAACAGCAGATTGTGCACCAGATTAATGCTCCCATCACTGCTGTCATCAAGTGCAGGTAATGTGTCCTCTCCATTCTCAGCAGTTACAGAACCGTTTGTCTTCGTTTTTACACCCCTCACTGGCCTCCTGATGCTGCTCCCAAATGGATGCTCTCGGAGTTTCTGCCCATCTGGACACAATGAGCGGATGTCACGATAGCATCACTTGAGTCACCTTGAGGCAGCAATTTTCCATGTAGCTATCTGTGAGATAATCTAATCAGTAAAACTTGTTCACAGCTCCCGTGACAAATGCCACCAAGTTGGAGCACGACATAGACATGGCAAAGCTGAGGCAACACCGAGGTGATGTTATAAGGGACTATGGGTTCAATGAATGACAGGTTGAGGGCAAGGACTACTAGTAGAGTAGTAATGATGTGTCAATGTGTCCGGACCTTGCTGGCTTACAGGCTCAGGCTGTTCCCATGAAAAGCAAATTGAATTCTACTTTACTAGTAAACAAGTCCACCTGTGTTAGTTTAAAATTCATAATATCTACTAGTATCAGTGAAAAAATCCACGTCCAAGTCTCCATACATATCAACACTGTCATTCAAAATGGAGTCAGACTTGGACTCCAAGTTGGATTCAGATTCTGTCTCTGGTTTGGACTCGAGCTCCAAGTCCAGATTGGTCTGATGATCAGCCAGGTTTTCACCTCCATTACTCCAACCCTCACCACCACAATGGTTCCTGACATCTTCTGTCTCATGTCCACTTAAATGAAGTGATTGTGAAGTGGAATGAAACTGGGAGCCAGTTGATGCTGTGTGTGAATACATATGCCCAATGCCAAGACCCCAGTGATAACGCATAACCATGTCATGATCAACGAAACTAGAAAATAAAATAAAATAAGTCTAATAAGTCCTGCTATTCAGACTTGAACTCACCAATTGATATAATAACACGTCCAGTCATCTGAATCACCTGCATGATGAGACATCACAATGTGGTCACGAGGGTGTAGTTGACTGTCAGCAAAAGAGGGGATGACATGGCAGCCCCTGAGCATATCAGCAGGGTCGACAAAACTGAACACATCCTTGTCCCTCATTGGCAACAACCTGATGGTGTCAAGGGCATGTTTTTGCCATCCCAAGAGATGGTCCTTTGACAGTACGTCAAACCATCATACCAACAAAAACTCAATTCAATGTGACTGGAAGTCCTTAGACCTGGGCCTGGTGTACATGACATTGGCATGGAAGATTCTTAGGACTTGTGCATAGGAAAAGGGGTGATGTTCACCTTCTGAATTGGACAATAGCATGATTTCCCGATGATCAGTGTGTGGGTTGATGGAATTGAATTTGTGCTGCAGGTTGTATGTGGTATAATTGATGTGGAGTAAGTGATGGCGGTAGATCCTATTTCCCTCGAAGAGTACATGGTTGAACTGCGAGAGACGGCCTCGGGGTGTGGTGTCATCTGAATCATCCAAAAGGTTGACATCCATGTCCAGTGTCGCCTTAGGGTTCACCTCCTGGTGAATAGCCACAATGCGAGGGAGAATATGAGCCCTCAGCTTCAAAATGAAATCCTGGTGTTACATAGTGAGTTCAGTCAGCCAATATGTGAGGAGTCCAAGAACTGACACTAGTAGCAGGATTCCCCATATTGGTTTGCACAAACCTTGTGAGGTCCTCTGGAAAATTTTGAGACTGCCCCATGATGTGATGTTCCTCCAGCTTATCTGGTACAGGGTCTGCCAGATTGCGCACATCACATTTCATGTGCATATGGCAGATGTGAGCTTGCCGCTGCTCGATGGAGGCTAACTGCAATGTGTATGCTTTGTGACTAGTTCTGGTGAACTGCCCTTTGCTTGTGCAGTGCTCAAGTTCTCAAGCTTCGGCTTCACATGCCAATTCCTTAGATGGAAAGGATGGACAAGCATCTGAGACAAAGCTACAAATGCAATTGCCAAGATCCTTTGTCACCATCTCAAAAATTTGAAGGGTCTCATCTGTGTGTACATACAGCTTGGCAAGCCCATGCCAGTGGCAGAGTACAAAAAGCAGGCACAAGACTTGCACATTATGAGGATCGGGAAGCAATCCTGCAAAAACTGGAATAGAACACTGCACGCCAGTCATGTTGAGCGAGACACAGACAGTAGTGACTAAGGGATGAAAACAACATCAACTTGTAGCACATCTTCAAAATCCCAAGCAGCCAATCTCTTCATCTCTGAGATGTTCTTATGGAAACATTGAATGGTGTCCCGACCAAAGATAGGCACATGATGCAAACTTCTGCTGAAGTCAGTCTTCTCAATGAATCTGCCAGTCAATAAAACTACTCACCGGTGATCAAGTTCAACCATTACTGTCCCCTTGAGGCTGTCCACTATATGAAGCAAGTGGACAAAGATAGTTTTTCAGACTCTCAGCTCAAACTCATGCAGCAAGTTGACAACTAGCATGAGGAAAAAATCAAAACAGGTCTGACCAAGTCTTTCCGAGAATGCATTCTAGGCGGCTGTAAGACATTGTCAATTTCATCTCACAATCTGAGAACATTTACCACAGTTGGGACCAGAGATTCTGGCTTGAGAAGGTCTTCCACTTGGGTGTTGTTGACAATGTAGTTCATAGATTAATTGGCAGGCAGAAGAGATCTTCTCATATCTCTCCACATCATCATGCCAGGCTAGGACACCATGCTGCAACATATTGTTCTCAATTGCAACATTCTGCAACTTGTTCTTGGAGATAAGGCATTGAGGACATGGGCACCCCCCAAGGTTGCGGATAGTGGCTATGAGCACCCTATAGCCACAGCGACTCCATAGGTTTGTCACATGTCACAGATGAGGTCATTGATTTTTTGAAAAACTGAACTGATCTTTGCCCAATTTCTTATCAGAGCACATTGGTGAGGAGTTTTTTCCTCATCTGTGACGTGTGACAAACCTAAGGTCATATCTCTACAGTACTGGGGCAAACAGCCTGGGCCCACAGGGCATGGGTGATCGGGCCAACCTACATGGGGGTGTTTGGGGTGAACCCGAATGCGGCAAATGGACCCCCCTGGGGCAAAAGTTTAAAATTCAAGAATTTCTGCCCATATCCCCCACTGGCATTTCTTATTCAAAAATTTATATTTCCTATCCTTTTAAAAGGGCAGGAAACAGGGTGATGGAAGACAGAAGACGGGACTCAGAGACAGGAAACAGGAGATGTATTCCCATATTCCCATATTCCTATATTTATGTATTCTGTATCCTGTATCCTGATATTCTCTGTGGGCCTCCTGTCCTCCCATCTCCCGTCTCCCATTATTCTCCTATGCTCTATCTTCCCATACCCCCTATACTCTGTCCCATCCTCATGTCCTTCTATCCCCCCTTCCCCTACCCTCTTGCCTATTCTTACCTGTTCCCTATTCCCCATTCGCCTCCATTCCCCCATTCACCCATTTTCCCATTTTCCCATTCCCCCATTCACCCATTTTCCCATTCCCCCATTCCCTCATTCCTCCATCCACTGTCCTCCCATCCTTCCACATCTCCCATCTCCTTCACCCATATTCCCTGTCCCCTATTCTCCTGCCCTCCTGTTCTTCTGTCCCCTGTTTTCTCCATCTCACCCTTCTACATCATTTTTTCACCTATTCCACATTACTACCTTTCATCGCCCCTTACACCTAAATAAGACTACAATATCATAGTTTCCCCCTCACCTCCCTCCATTACCCCCCATAACACTCAAATAATGTCTTAGATACTGTAATCTAATCAAAATCGGTCCACTCACTCACATGATTTAAACTTATAGATATATTTACTTTGACAACAGAAACATAAAGGTATGTTGATTATTACATAGAAGTCTTACTCTAATTATTTGTGTTGAAGAGAAACCTGTGTTTGTAGCCCAGGAGAACAGTGTGAATGTCCAGCCAATAAGATTTAAGAGTTGTGTTGTGTCAGTGTTCACACGGTCAGCAGCCAATGGGATTATAAAGTTATGTTGACCAAGCTGTTTTCTTATGTTAGATTACTACATCTGATGATTTTTTCAAGTATGTATCTCACATGCACCAAATGGGACCTGCTGAGCTCAGATCTTACATACAACAGTTTTGAATAAATCAAGTAGGTATGGGGGATACTGAATACAGAATATTGGCCACGGCCCAATGAGTACAAAAGTACACTACTTTGATCTTGATACGAGAAGTGGCCCCAATGAGCTAATGGCATGGCATTCACAAAATGATGCACATTTGGTATACTAGAAGGCACCCTGCACTTCCCATGAGAAAGAAAAGATGATAAGAACAAAACCAGCAAGCAGGCCTGATCTAAAAATGCCAGATATTTTCATGAATGATTCAGAATGCATCAAATGTGTGGAAGAACACACCCGTTATGTGGGGTGACACCAAGGTGCTCAACCTAAGTAACAATCGACTCGTTCAAGTTATGATCATTGTTAACAATGAACTCTACTTGAGTTATCAAGAATAGTAAGCAGTCATCAGGAGTGACTGATACTCAGGGAGCAGAGGTATTGAGAAGCTGCTAGATTGCAAGCGTAGAATAAGCTAATGTACAATGCAGTAGGAATACTGGTATATATACTGTCTGTGGTTGCACACAGACCATGGAATGTTATGGAAAGGGATGGAAGGCATAGCCTTCAAGGAATAAGCTGGGTAGACAGGATAGAACTGCCATAAAGGGGCATTGGGTTAGGCCAATGATGAATCAGTCCAAAACGATACGGAAGGTGACAGAAAGAGACAGAATGATTCAGAGAGAAATGGAATGCATAGGAAAAGAGATAGGGGGTGACTGATATTGTAACATTACCCCTTCTGTATATTGAAAGTCACAGAATTTCAGAATTTCCTGTATTCAGGGGCAGGAACCAGTGATGTTGGTGTTGGTGGTAGCATTAAAGACATCATTGTATTCTCCTACGAGAGTTGGGGATGGAGCACAATGAACAGGTCAGTTAAACTGATTGTGTCCTGGTTGGAAGCGCAAGCAGGTAGGGCATTCATACCACTCGCAGTTGATACGGATATGTCCAAGGCGGTGACATTGATAGCAGGAGGAGTTATACCTCGGGTGAGATGGAGAAAGGGGAAGGAAATCAATGGCATCTTGTGTTACAAATACTCCTTATCTTATCTCCACATCTTATCACATCACATGACCATTCTTATCTAGAACATTCCAGAACTATGACATCATTACTTATGTTTACAATGTTCCTTTCATCTTACATTATGTTCCACAGACTTTATCGGACTCTTACTAAATATAGTAGTTTCTAGTACTTTCCATTACAAGCACAGCTTGGTCTGTGCACTCTGTACAACAGTATATATAGCCCAATGATACACCCAGAGAACTCAGTCAAGTTCTCTTTGGGTTTCCACCTCAAACAACTCTAGCTCTAAGTCAGTATCTTGGTAGGATGACTCAATCCATTATTTGGGTTTAGGGTGTCACCAACATCTTGTCTTTTGGCGTCGTTGGTTGCAGCAATGACTTGTTCAGTGGATAGGCTGAAGGCTTGTTCAGGAGAGAGATCTATATCAATGGAGTCCTTAGGAGAGTCACCACAAAGAACCAGAGTGGGTTAGAGGACAGGAGTAAATGATTTGAGTATTGTTCCTTCAAGATGGATGGCGATGAGGAGTAGGACAAGGAAGAGTAGATTCTGGGATGGTAGTCATTCTGGTCCCATTGTGTGAAGTGCTTGGACATCAGATAGGAGAAGGCAGGTTACAAATGGGGGAAGGACGATCTCCATTATAATGGGCTGTGGTATTGTGAGGTATTCCTCTACCCTGGGTTGGGGATGAAGAAGTCTGGTCCTCAGAGTCAGACGAGCTGGGAGAGGTGGAAGAGGGTATTTCATTTCAAGAATGTAGAGGGTCCTGGAAAGAGTGAGGTTGGACCCTATGAACATTGTGGACAAGGTCGTCAAACTTTAATTGATGAAGTACATTAACAAGCATCTCTTGTTGATCATTTCGGATGTGGCAAAGAGTACCTGTTACCCATTCATTGGCGATGACAGCATTAACATTGTTTAGAAGGAATTCAATGACATTGGAGAGGTGGTAGTTCTGAAGAAGAAACATATAGGTGTCTAGCATGGGAGAGCCTTCTTGAAGGTGAACAGTAAGACCAGTGAGGTTTTGGGATTCTTTGGTATAGGTGACATATTGGGTGATCATGCCGCAAGAAGGAGTATCATGGAGGCGCTCAGCAAAAGAGACAGGATGATCAATGTGGGGGTTGGTGGTCTGGCGAGAATTGGCAGTTTGACAAGAAGGAGGCATGATGGACAAAGGTTTACTTTCCTTTGTGAAGGGAATGAAGAGTCTGAGGGAAATCTCTGGGATGAGCTGTCTTATAAGCATTTAGAATGACCTTGGCATGTTGGAGATTACCCTCAGTTTCCCAGGAATTTTCGGAAGAAGGATAACCTTTCCAGGAAACAAGATAACACCTTCTTTGAGGGTTGCCTCGACATGATAGGATCTTGTCAATTTCATATTCTTCTTCTCCACTGATAAGGTCAGGTGGAGGTTTAGTGAAGTTCGGACCATGTTCGGGAGTCTCCCGATAGGACAATAAGAGGGAGGTGTGGAAGACATCATGAATCTTCCAGGTTCCAGGGAGTTTGAGGTGGTACGTGAGAGGAGAAAGGAGAAAGAACTTGGGTAATTTCAAAGGGTTCTTCTCTTTTGGGGAATAGTTTTCTAGAAGAATAGATGAGTTTCAAATTACGACCTTCTAGCCAAACTTTATCACCAGTTTTCCAGGGTTTGAAGTTGGAAGACACTTGTTCTTTCATGACATGTTGAGTGATTTCATGGGCTGCAAGGGCTTCTTCTTGGACTTCTTTCAGGGTGAATAAACATTCTTCAATGGAAGGTAGAGGGGAGTTCTTGCCAATGGAAGAGTAGGAACGTGGTTTATATCTGAGTGTCTGGAAAAAGGGGGACTTCTTTGTGATGGAGTGAATGTTGGAATTATGGGTGAATTCCGTGGTGGAGAGGAGTCTAGACCATTCTTTGGGTTTTCCTTTGCAGAAGATACGGGGTAGGTTTCCACTTCTTGATTCATATGTTTGGTTTTACCATTGGATTGTGGGTGGTAAGCAGTGGAAAGGGAGATGTCGTAGTTGAGGAGGTGACCAAGTTCTTTGGCAAAGGCGGAGGTGAATTGGGGACCTCAGTCAGAGATGACCTTATCATAGAGTCCAAAGTGGGTATAGACGGTTTTCAAAAATAGATTGGCTATGTCAGTGGCATCAATGTTTTTGTTGCAAGGCAATAGAATTACCCCCTTCGTAAGCCCATGGTTCACCATGACCATAAGAGAATCAAAACCATCAGCAATGGGGAGATCCGTGATGAGATCCACAGAGATTTGCTGGAAGGGGTGTGTTGAGGTTGAGGGGATTGGGGATAAGGCAGAGACAGAAGGATGTGTGTTTGCCTTATGGCTTTGGCATGTAGCACAGCCAGTGACAAATCTTCAGATGAATGTGGATAGGCCAGGCCACCAGAAGTCACGGGACGTGAAGTTAATGGTTCTGGTGATGCTGGGATGTCCAGCAGATAGGGATTCATGTATAGATGTCACAATTTCTTTTTGTTGTGCAGGAGGAATGTAAAGGTGTTTCTTGAAGAGAAGGTTCACGCTGTCATAATCCCAATCATTAAAGGATGCACATGGGAAAAGAGATTTTCCATCATCAAGAGCACGAACAGCGAATAGGACAAGTGGATTGGTTGGGGTAGATTCCTTGACTTTAGAGACAAGGGTGAAGTCGATTACTCATGAAAAGAGCAGATCAGGAAGAAGAGTGACTTCTTGGTTGTCAGCAGTGGTGTCAGGGGTGTGATAGTGAGAAAGGGTGTCAGCAGGTGCCATCTGAGTTCCGGGTATGTGTTGCAGGGTGAGATCGAAGTTGGCTAAGAATAGAAGCCATCTGGCTTGTCGATGAGAGAGGTTTTGGGGTGAATGGAAATAGGTAAGATTCTTGTGATTGGTCATCACTGTAACAGGGTGAGAAGTTCCTAGAAGGTAGTGACACCATGCCTTTAAGGTGTAGATGATGGCAAGGAGTTCTTGATCATAGATATTGTAATTTCGGTCAGCTGGAGAAAACATTTCTGAGAGATAGGCACATGGATGGAGTTCACCATTGACATTGAAAGAAACTAAGTCCTTCCCAGGTGTTAGGTGGTTAGGACAGAGGAAAGAATAGTAAAGAAGGGTGCGATAAGTTCGACCCTAAAGGGATTCACTGGGGAGCGGAACCCTGGAAGGGTGAGTCCGTTGGTCTGAATGATGGCGGATTAGAAGATAGAAGGATCCCGAACCTGTTCCGTGGTGAATGAGCAGATAGTGAGTAGTGGATGGGGAAGCAGATTGCATTGCAGCGGATTCATTGTTGTTGTTGTTACTTATGCTTGGACCTTAAGTGCGTGGTGACAGAAGATGAGATTCAGGGAGACTAAGTACAGACTTTTATAGTCCGGGCATACCCGCGACTGTGTCAAACAAAGTCAAAACATAAAGGGTAACTGCCCATACGGGGCGGATAACAATATAAGGTCCATATCGAATGAAGAGAGTACATACATGGATAAGGAGACTCGCAGCCAAGACTTACCAACGTGTTGGGATGGACAAGGATGGATCCAGATGGTCGTAGCGCAGGGATGGTGTATGGATGGACGGGTTCCGCTGCTAGTAAGACGCGGGTGAGAGCGGGTTCAACGGATGATGCATTGGACAGTATGAAGGGTGGCTGGAACGTCGAGGGACTGGTGGTAGCTTTGAGAAGTGTTGTTAGGACATCAGATCTGCGGGTGAAGGACGTTTGCGGCCGTAGGGGATGTGAGTTCCCTACAACGTTCTTTTGCATGAGGACTCCTTCAGTAGTATGGAGGGAAGCATCAGCCATTACAAATACAGGAACTTTCATGAAAAGCTTTTGAATAGAGTGAAAGGCAGTTTCACAATCTGGAGACCAATCCCATGGGGCGTCTTTCTTGGTGAGATTGGTGAATGGTTTTGATAGAGTGGAGAAGAATGGCCTCGAGTTTGATAGGGTCCATCTTGATTAGGCCTTCACTTAGGATAAGCCCAAGGTAATCAACTTCTTTGACATTGAATTTGCACTTTTCTAGTTTTAGATAGAGATCATGTTCTCGGAGTCGTTTCAGCACTTTCATTGTTCGTTCATGATGGATAGTCGGATCAGAGGAGTGGATTAGGAGGTCATCCTTATAGATGATGAGCCATCCTTCAGCTTGGTAGTCTTGGAAGATATGATCCATTAGTGCTTGGAATGTGGGCAGAGAGTTGCTAAAGGGGCATTGGGTTAGGCCAATGATGAATCAGTCCAGAATGATATGGAAGGTGACAGAAAGAGACGGAATGATTCAGAGAGAAATGGAATGCATAGGAAAAGAGATAGGGGGCGACTAATATCATAACAGCACCTCTATCCTTGACTGCACACCTGAGCTGCACTTTCAATATGAGAATGATGTAGATGAGAGGCAAGAGGATAAACAACCACACATCCAATTGTCAAAAGATAAAAGGCCTCTGGACTGGAAGGATCTAGTGCAGCCAAGAACTGTGCATGGGCACCCTCAATCGACTCCTGGGAAAGATGCTCTGCAATGGACTCCTCAATCTTCTCAAGTGACTGCTGAACCTGCAGCATGTTTTCCATAGTGGCTTTCTTTTTCATGAGCAGTAGACCACAAATTAGCTTGCTGGTCAGCACAGTCAAAGTCCACCAATTGGAAGGTCTAAATTAAAATTTTCTGATAAGTGGCCAACCACGAACAGGTTTCAGAAGGTGAGAATAATCACCCCACCAATATCTGTCCCAGGGTTTGGCCCAGGAGCACACACCTTAATTGACTCCTTGACCATAGAACAGGGGAGGAGGAGGAGGAGGAAGAGGAGGAAGAGGAAGAGGAGGAAGAGGAAGAGGATAGAAAAGGGGATGAAGGTGGGGAATCCAAGATGGAGGCAGATGGATGTTCAAGAGCCTCAAAGTCAGAGAATAGTGTGTTCATGTCTTGGGACTCACAGGAAATGTGGTGCTCAAATGGAGAGGAAGTATCATGGAGAGTAAATATCTTGGTTTCTGTGCTAGGAGGCATGAAAAATAGCAACTGATGCGTGGTGAAATTTGTTGTTAAAAGGTCAGCGCTTAGACATTTACGTGTTACTGAGGTGGAAAAGAGAGGAATGAACTTGACTGAAGAACAACAGTTTTCCCCTTTATAGTTTGTGAGACTGGGAATCACGGGCACTGCCAGGAGTTTCGAGTCCACAGTCTCTGACAGGATGGCCAAAACAACATATTACTTATATACTCTAGTTGTACCAACCAGGATGGAACATTTTCAAAACTGCCAGTGATATGATATTTCGAGTCTGCAGCGGTAGTGAGATCATTAGCTACAACTTGAAATGCACACAAACAATTCCCAGGCCCTACTATTGCAACGAGCTATAACTGCTGTCTTGGTACTACTGCCAGCAATGGATTCAGAGGATATTTTAGGGGGCCAAAGGGAATGAAGCCACACAGAAATAGTAGTACAACTGGGAGTATCACAAATGAGGAAGTTGTTGTAGGATGTTGGGGTGGCGTATTTTCTGCAAAGATTTTACCAACACCGCATGCCAAAGGCTTTGTTGGTGCAAAGATTTCCCTGGCAAGCCTAACAGAATTCTTACGAAGTATGCATACACGTTTACAATGGTAGTTTGGATGTTGGTTTAAATGGAGATAGAGCACCAGGCTACAAGGCCCCTTTTCTTGTGGTCTGCAGCAGCAGCAATCAGCTGAATGAGGGTTGAATTAAAGTCAGAGAATGTATCATACTAAAGATGTGGCCCTCACCCAACTGCAGATTGTAGCCCCTTCATAAAGTGTGACCTCAGCAATTGCATTAGATGAGTTGGAGTAATGGGTTATAAAACCAAAACCACCAAAGTCTGTTCCATAAGCTGCCGTCCAGAAGGTCTTAGCAAAAGCCACATGACTGAACAGAGTATCCTGAAAACAAAAATTAAAATGATACTACTCAAGTTAAACTGAGAGACAAGCCATGGCTCACCACAGTATAGGATTGTGTGTCTTGTTGCCAGTTCCCCACATGAAAAATACCATATCCATAGTCCTCTGAATGAGTAACCCACCAGTCCAAGAGGTTTGTGTCAACTGCGGTGTTGGCTTCAAAGACACCATCGTTATGGGCAGCGTAGCCTGTTGACATGCGTGCAACAGGTCCATGCATAAGTCAGGTGCATATATACCAATAAACTATACTACAGTCATCCCCCAGCACTTGCGGAACTCAGACTTCAAGTGGCTAGCAAATCACAACAAAGTATTTATCTCTAGATCAGAAAACACCATTAGGTAGGAGTAGTTAAGTCTTCATATGATACCAATTATATACTGCATCATGAATGTTGTAAAAGTATTATGAGGAATTAAGCGAAGGAGCCTCTTATCATGCATAACCCAATACTTGAGATGACACTGAAAAAGGAAATTGAGAATTAGATGCTATCTTACCGTTATCACCAAATTATCGCCGTTGTCACTCATCCACGCTCCCAGCATCACTGGCATCCTTGTTGTTGTCATTTTCACCGACGTGCCATTCTGCTTCATCTCCCTCAGGACCGTCGACGACTGGCTTGCGAGCTGGGGTTTCCAGTTTCCCAAGTTTTGGCCTCACCCAACCTGGTCACCTCCCTTTGTCCTTCACTTGAGCGGACTCCTCTGTCCACAGTGCCAGCGCCTCATGGAACACTGTTTGGCAGGAATTATTCCTTTCAAGCCTCTCTTTTTCCACCTGGTTCCATGTATCCATCAACTCAGCTCACTTGTTCCTCTGCTTTTTTCAAGCATCTCATGCAGCTTCTTCAATGGTGCTCATTTTCTTGTGCTCAGCAACACGGTTATAAAAGTCCTCCCCGTCAGCAATCTGGGCAGCCCATCGCCGTTAAGCTGTCCTTTTTTTCTCTTTCTTTGCTTCTCCTCCTGTCCTGATAACTGGCTGGATAACCATTCACAGAACATTCCCTGCAGAACAATGGTTGACTGCATTCCTAGCAAAGCAGCCTTGCATTGAGCCTTGCAAGCCTCAGATTCGAGCAGTGCTGTCTGGTAAGCAACTTCTTTTTCATTTCTCGGCTCTTCTGCTAATACTGTATACTTCCATTTCAGGTTTTGCATTGGTGAGATGGGCGAGGCGATAAAGGGGGGAAGTCGGTGGGTTGAGGTAAGTGGTAATTTGTCAATGAGAAATGCTGCTGATGTTGATGCAAGTGGATCCAGGACTTCTTTAGCTGCAGTTTGCCACTGTGGTAAAGGTCTTGTGGCTGCCTGCAACATCGACCCTGAGCTGCTTGAGCCAGCCTGTGATTGGGCTATGGTGTCTGGCGTGTGGGTGTCAAGAAATGGGTCGTTGTGGTTGTGTTGTGGCTGTGTATGGTCTTCAAGTTGATCTGCGAGTGGTTGTATGGTAGGTGTATGAGCTGTTCCACGGTTGCGTAGGTATTGACACATGACAGAATTGATTGCGCGGTGTAGGGAACTGCAGTTCCCTACTGCCGCAGATGTCATCCATACAGGTTTCCAGCTATATACCAGCATCACATCATGCGCAGGACTGCACGAGACCTTGGCCAGTTTTCCCATGCTATCTGGTGCTCACCCGGTACATCTTACACTATCCTACCCTCACCCGAGCCATGGGCAGCATCATCCCACCCTGCACAGTTGCATCTCGCCCAACTAGCATTATCGCCATCAGATCTCATGTGCGTTGGCCAAGCATTCTGTGCATGACTGCGCGAGACCTCGGCTGGTTTTCCCACGCTATCCGGTGCTCACCTGGGACATCTTACACTATCCTACCCTCACCCGAGCCATGGGCAGCATCATCCCACCCTGCGCAGTTGCATCTCGCCCTGACTAGCATTATTGCCATTAGATCTCATGTGCATTGGCCAAACATTCTGCGCATGACTGCGCGAGACCTCGGCCGGTTTTCCCACACTACCTGGTGCATATCCGGACCATCTTGCATCATCCTATCCTCGCCCGAGCCCATGGTTATCCCATGCACCCACCAGTCCTGTCCACCCGAGCCTTATTTGGTATGTGTCCATTATGGTTCTGTCATGTCTTGGGAGATTCCGAGACTATATAAGGATGTAGCTAGCCTTCGTCCTGTATAGATCATTTGGTCCTGTATGAATCCTTCATCACCCAATCAACCTGCTGTTGATCTGCCCATTAGTTTCCTTCTCTGTGCGACAGCTGCGCACCCAGCATTTCCTAAGTATCGTTAGCGTATCTGACGCACCCATCATAGGCCAGCGTCCCCTAGCGTGGGGAAGCCTATATCACGACCCAGCAACATCCGTCACGACACTTCTTGCTATTCCTCGCCCATTCCTTGCCCATCTGTGCCCATCAGTGCCCATCGTCGCCCATTCCGTGCCCATCCTTGCCCATCTGTGTGCATCCTTGCCCATCTGTGCCCATCCTTGCCCATCTGTGTGCATCCTTGCCC
>KN819335.1:29974-77386 GCA_000827475.1 Paxillus involutus ATCC 200175
TGACAGCTGCGCACCCAGCGTTTCCTAAGTATCGTTAGCGTATCTGACGCACCCATCATAGGCCAGCGTCCCCTAGCGTGGGGAAGCCTATATCACGACCCAGCAACATCCGTCACGACACTTCTTGCTATTCCTTGCCCATTCCTTGCCCATCTGTGCCCATCAGTGCCCATCGTCGCCCATTCCGTGCCCATCCTTGCCCATCTGTGTGCATCCTTGCCCATCTGTGCCCATCCTTGCCCATCTGTGCCCATCCTTGCCCATCTGTGCGCATCTGTGGCCATCGTTGCCCATTCCGTGCGCATCTGTGGCCATCGTTGCCCTTCCAGCCAGGTTTCCCATTCCTCACACCAGGGACACCCCTTGTGGTTTGAGCTCACCTCCAGCACTTCTCAGAGTGCGCATCCCCTACGGGACGAACACATTGCACCCCTCGCACACGTCTGATCCTGTAGCCCTGTCCGGGCAGCTTGGTCGCACACAGTGTGCTCAATGTTAAGGATTGGCTTAGTGATTGCCATCCTGACTCACCAGTATTTAGCATACACTTGGCACTGAATATTGATGGGCTGAATGGCCATTGAGATGATGGATGTGTTCAAGCCAGAAGCTTGCAGAAGTGCTATGGCACTGATTGGATTGACTCAAGGAGCTGAAATAAGCTGGGGACTGGAGTCCACTGTGAGTAACCAAAGACTAAATACAGTGGACTCTGAGGACTATGGGCGACCTAATGTAAACAAATATAAACAGATAAGGTAAACTGCAAAGTAGAAGATACAAGTCATTGCTTTGCTTGGGCAGAGCAATGGGAACAAGCTGGAACACTCAACCAAGTTGGTATCTAGGGTAAGTTGAGGCATAAAATCCAATGGGATAGGTTAGAAGTGAAAGGAAGTGCTGGTTAGCGCTGTATGAACAATATAAGGTGTAACATGGGCACAGAGTGCGAAATCACCACAAGTAACACTCTACTTGGTCTGTGTGCAACCATAACCTGTATATATACCTGTAGTCATACTAGGTGGTACCTCATCTTATTCTACACAATTTAACCTTGTGTATTCCAATACTTCTGCTCCCTGAGTCTCAGTCACTCTTGATAACTGCTGATATTCTCAACAACTCAAGTGGAGTTCATTGTTAACAATGATCAAGACTTGAATGAGTCGATTCTGGGCTGATGGTCTGACTTGGTCTGAATGACTTATCTCACTTAAGTGTCTGAAATGTTCATCTTGCTGATGCATGTTGATGCCAGGAAGAGGAATAGTTGTCAAACTGCACGCCAGCCTGATGTAGCCATCAACTTCCTGTAGCTCCTTGGCACGCTGGTGTTACGCAGAGTGACACTAGTGTGCTCAACCTAAGTAACAGTGTGTCTGGAATCAGACAGTCAGATATCCAGACTTCCAGGGAGTCCAGTCCACCAGCCCTCCAGGCATCCAGCCCCCCAGGCAAGCTCAGACAAGCCAGATGAGTTAGCACCAGCTAGTCAGTCACTTAGTGAGTCCAGTCCTCCAGGCGTCCAACTGTCCAGGCAAGTCCAGATGAGCCAGATGAGCTAGCCACCAGCCAGTTAGACACTTAACTCACTCCAGAAAACTAGACTGGCAGTTACATAGCCTAACATGAAACCAGCTACACAGCTGGTCATCACCCATACCTAATTAGTAGGTACTTAGTACTTAGATTTTCAGTCCATCATATGTGCAGGAAATATATTGATTTTATTTCTATATAAATACAAACCTAGGATATGTGATGGGTGTGGGGACAGAGTCGCTTGGGTGTGGATGACAGATGCAGGTGGGGGTGGGGATCATGCCATTTCATCCTGTCGTCTGCCGCTTTGTCTCTGCCTCGTCTTCCCTTTTCTGCCTTGTTTATCTTTCTCCCTTACCTTTCCCTCCCCTCCTCACCTCTTCGTCTCTCCGTGTGTTCGTGCTGCATGTTGATTTCTGGGATGGCTGCACTCGTGGTGCACACCAGCTGTCAACACCTGGTGTCGACGTACGGTGTTTGGTGTGCTGGTGTCTAGTGGATGTGGTGGCCACATTGTCTGCCCCTGTCGTCTTGTTGTCTGTTTGTCGGTGTTGTCTCTCTCTTGTCTTCCCTTCTCTCCCTTGTTTCTCTTCATCTCCCTTACCTTTCCCTCCCTTGTCTTGCTGTACACTCATGCTGTGTGTCGATATTTCTTGCTGCGCTTGTGGTGCATGCCCGGCTATAAACACCTTGCATTGAGGGTACGGGTGAGGTGTTTGGGTTGTAGATGGGTTGCTTGGGGTGCAAGCGGGTTGTCAGGGCTGTCAGTGGGTTGTTTGGGTCGTCAGTGGGCCGTTTGGGCCATGGTTGTAGTGTCTGGGTCGTACTTGGGCCACTTGGACTGTGGATGGGCCATTGGGGGCCACTTTTGAAATTGGGAGGGTTCTGGTGGGTTGTTTTAGTAGTGGGGGTGTAGGGCACTTACCTGCCAGGTTGGATTGGTGGAGTGGATGGTGGTGGGGAAGCTACAACATTGAACATTGAACACACAGTGTGACATTTATTGTCACAGTGTCATGTGACTTCGCAAACACAAAATTTTAACAAGCCCAACAATTGTAGTTAACACTAATCTAGTGTACTGTGAAGTAATGTAAACTACTGTGAACTAGTACTATGGCACTGTGGCTGTGAGCACTGAGAGGGCAGTCAACCTATAGGTGTATGATTATCTAGATGATGCATAGCAGGCCTGTTTTTCATGCAGGTGCACCATTTGTGATGTGAGCGTGCCCATTTTGGGCCTGGACGAGGTTTTCCAAGACATTATGAGGCATTTTGGGCCTCAGTGCTGCGCGACATAGTCCACACATGGTCTTGGTGAGCTTCAATAGGTGTTGTGTGGTCATTTAGTCGTTTGGGTCCTGTTTTAAGCTTGAATGGGCGCAGTTCACACGTGATGGGTATTTGTGCCTCAGCAACTCAATGGCAAGGCTGGATTGGAAAATGGAAAGCATTGACAGTGATCAAGATAAAAGAGAGGCAACATGAGGCAAGAGCATATTGAACCATCACATGACTTTGACACAATTTTTGACCAAGTCCAGCATCATTAGGTTTTCATTACTAACATTATATCTATTATAAATTGTAGTTAAGTGTGTAATGGACTGGTGTCAGAGTCCGGTTCAATCCCAGGGTTCCAGAGCAAACCCAAAGGATCAGGTTATCAGGGCGATAGGGATGGGAGTCCAGAAAGGTCAGAGGGGTAAGAGACTGTGGCTTCAACTTGTGTGTTGCACCCCTATACAAGTCCTGTCTCTTAATTTTGGACAGGGTCAAATTATAAGTCCTGAGATCAACTCAAAGACTATGAGGGGGGTTTCAGATGGTCAGAGAGTTTAGGGATTGAGACCTTGTTGATATTCAAACTGGGGAAATGTATGGAAGTTACATTGGGTTTATATACTAAGAGTCTGATAGGATATATATAGGTTAGCATTGTGGGTTAGGGAAACCCGATGTGCAGCAGAAGAAAGCTATATCGGGATTACTAATGTAAGGTGTGCAGATGACAAATGAGAACATGGGATTAGTAAGGAGAAAATAAATACACTGAGGCTACTGTAGAGGTGATGGACTGGATATCTGACTGTCTAAAAGTGTCTGGAATCACTGAAAGCACTAGCCAACTAACTGTCTGACTGATTGTCTGATTCCAAACAATTCCAGACACTTAGACAGTTAAGTGGCCTAAGTACTTCCAGAAAAGTTGTCATCTTGCTGATGCAAGCTTGCCAGGTGTGAAAACAACAAAGAATAAGAAACACATCCTCCCAGTTTGCTCACAGTGCTGATTGTTCCTGCACATCATTATCAGTGTTTGCAACACACATTTCAAAGGCCTCACCATGTTCATTCTTGCCCATCCTGGCTTTTCATTGCATAAGATCTTTGAGCACCTTGCCATTATAATCTGTGTGGACTGCTTTTGCCTCTTTTTATATGAGAATGAAGAGAAGCACCTGAGCTGTGCAGATTCCAAAGGTACCATTCATGATCATTTGATGCCGATGACCAAATGACCAAGCTGTCTTGCGCTGTTTCAGGGTAGATATGATAAGTGCAAAATGATCGGTGGCTGGTTCCATATGAGGCTGATAAAATAGGCACAGGTTGGGTAATGCAGGGTTGGG
Organism: Paxillus involutus ATCC 200175; assembly: GCA_000827475.1. Classification (NCBI taxonomy): domain Eukaryota; kingdom Fungi; phylum Basidiomycota; class Agaricomycetes; order Boletales; family Paxillaceae; genus Paxillus; species Paxillus involutus. The sequence continues at coordinate 34,156 of KN819335.1, forward strand.
GGGTTGAGTGTTCTCAGCATGAAACCAACAGTTGAGGTTGTCTTCTGCAGTTGTACACTGAGGTATTCCATTTTCTCATGTAATGGTTTGGTAAAGTGAAGTTGATTCATGATCACTGAGTGTGAATCAATGGTGGGTATCTCCTGCAGCTGGTTAAAGATGTTTGATAGCCCATTTATAACATATATGCTGGAGTTGGGTGAGAGGAATTTGATCACAAAGTAGCCCTAGTGTGTATTCCTGAAGTTGTGGCTCAAGTGGGATTGGAGGATTACAAGACATCTGATGGACAGACAGGCACACATCAGAATGGCCCAGAATATTGGAAATCTCATCAATTGATAGGAACCTGATGTCTATAATAACAAATAGGTAATCACTTGGTTGTGAATTTGTAACAGCTCTCTGTTTGTCGGCCTCATCATGGGTTGTCACCACCCAAATGAAGGAAGGACAGTGTTAGAGTCTGGGTCAATCCCGGGGTTCTGGAGCAAACCCGAAGGATCAGGCTATCAGAGTGATGGGAATGGGAGTCTGGAAATGTCGGAGGGGTAAGAGACTATGGCTTCAACTTGTGTGTTGTGCCCCTGTACAAGTTCTGTCTCTTAATTACAAGTGAAGTTGGATTATAAGTCCTGAGGTCAACTCAAAGACTTAGGAAGGGGATTCAGATGATCAGAGGGTTTTGGGATTGAAATCTTGTTGATATTCGAACTGGAGAAACATAGGGAAGTTACATGGAGTTTATATACTAGAAGTCCAATGGATATATACAGAATAGTGTCGGGGGTTGGGGAATCCTGATACACAGCAGAAGAAGGCTATGTCGGGATTGCTAATGTAAGGTGTGCATATGACGAATGAGAACCTGGGATTAGTAAGGAGAAAACAATAGATGACAAAGGAGGAAAACATAATTGGAATGGACTTGATTACTAATAGGAGTCCAAAGACTCAGGAATGGGAAACAGGAACAGGAATAGAGAAACAGAAGAAAGAAATATCTAAGTACAACCTGAGGTTGTCAGGATATGTTGAAATGCATTGGAATTAGGTCAAATGAAATGGGAAAGTCACGGGACGTGACAGACAGTCAACATTCTCCCATGGTATCTCATGGCCTTTTGCTGCTGTAGCAGTTCTACAGAGGCACTGATAGAGACAAACACAGCACATATGTATACTTGGGTTTATAGGAAGTGAGCATAGCCACAGCCTGTGTGGTAAGTGGTTTCAAGTTGCTCGTCTGAATTGAATATTTGGTGTGAATGTCACGGGGTATTTCATTTGGTATGTGAAGCTGCGGGTCTTCTAGCTTATGAAATGCCTGGTCTGCAAGATAATTGTGACTTAGATGTTTTGAAGCACATGACTTTGGCAGGTACTTTGATTATCGGGATCATGACAATATTAATAAGAGTCCAGATCTAGGAGATCAATATGTTCCTATACAAGCTGGTGGCATGCTTCCGAAAGCTGTGGTTTAACCAGGATTTGTGCTTTCTTGGTTGTATTAGTACATCAGAGGGGGGAACACCAAATAGGAGGGTTTGTACAGGGAGGACTCTGATGGCATTATGGGCATCTGATATGGCAGATTTCATGGCAGTGAACTGTTATTAATGAAGGTAGGTAATTAATGGAGGTAATCTATAAGAACGAACAGGAGGGAAAGAGCAGAAACTGGATCACGACTTAGAGTACTACTACTGTGCTCATTTGCTTATCCACTCATCTGGATTCTGATGATCTCGGTGCAAGTCCTAATTCCTCTGAAAATGTGTGGGACCATCTTCAAAGTGCTGCCAAGGGTGGCTGCCTTAACTGTAGTTATCTATTTATTAACGGGAAAAAATAAACTTACTTAGTTGTTCTGTGGCTACATGGAACTGTATTGTACACTTTAACTACACTTTTTGACCCTTTTACTACATTTTTTGTACTCTTTTACTATGCTCTTTTGTACACTTTTATATGTTTGTGTCCAGTTCCTGGACTGACAAAACCTTCCAAATTATTAATAGGGAAGCTCACAGTTAGCACTTTTCACTTTTTGTCACATGAACAGTGTAGAAGGACAGCAGTAGAATCACCTTAATAGCCCACAGCGCCAAAACTTCCCCAATAGCCTTAACTCTAATCCAATATTTCTAACACTATCCTAATGTTTCCTAACCCTCATCCTATGAGAATCTTAATATTAAACATAATATTTATTCATGAATAATGAGATTGTTCATTGAAGCTCAGATCTCTAAGTTATGCCAGTGCATTCAAGTTGGAGTGCATTGGAGTTCAATTTAGCACAATAACAAAACTATGACTCCACCTCTAAGTTTAGGATGAGGGTTAATAAATATTGAATAATATATGGTTAGGGTTAGGGCTATTGTGGAAGTGTTTGGCACTACGCACCATTGAGATTATTCCACTGCTGTCCTTCTACACTGTTTACATGACAAAAAGTGAAAAGTGCTAACTCTGAGCTTCCCTAGTGTCACCAGAAATCAGAGTGGGAATGGGCAATGTCCTGCAGGATTCAAAGTCCGTGTGTGATTTCATCCACAGGGGTGAGCAGTGGAATGGGTGGTCAAGAAAAACGACCTCCCACTGCAACACGAGAACAAAATTTTGAGTGTAGTCTTGTATGGAGACTTTGGAGCATAGAAAAGGGATGGTTGTATTGTAGGTTACCGTTTTTGAAATACACACTTTTGAGCAACATAGGGTCTTGAATTGCACACATAACGAGAGTTTTCAGAAAATTACAACCTACAATACAATGACCTGGTGATTCCACACACAACCTACATTAATTCGACATCCTGAATGGCTGGTGGTGGACGGCGAGTGGGGGATATTGATCCTAAAGATGTGTAGACGGTGATGTGATTAATTAGCACTGATAAATGTGTCGTGTCGCGGTACTTTGTGAAGGCGGTCACGGTGATGCCCTCTCGCCATGCAAAATGTGACCGCTGAAAACCAGCAAAAAGGCGGTCTAATGCGCAACGTGCCATTAGCAATGGTCTAACTGTAGTCCAAACCTCATCTGACCTTTCTCAAAAGGAAAATCACTCACCAGCTGCCAAGACTCAATCAGCTTGCCAAGTACGTCGCACCAGGCTGGACAAGCAGGCTATGAAGGCCACAACTTACGAAAAATGTTACTGAAATATGCACCGTTGTCTCAAATGTGCGAAGACTCGAGTCAAGCAGCTGCATGGAAAGCTTCGTCAGGCCAACACCACCATCTCGGAGGCGTCTGCACAAACAAGCACCATCAGAGAGGCCCTGAACTCTGCTGAAAATCAAATACTCACCTTGCATGCTCGCAATGACATACTCGACAAGCAAAAACATGTGCTTCACATGCGTGCTTACCGTGCACCCAGTCAAAAGTCACGTGCTGTTGAAAAGGCCAAACTTGCAGCTACCATCCCTATTACCCATCAGTCTATTTCATTGAAAGAACATAATATTATTACCAACTCTTCCCATGACATGATTTGTGAACTTGTTGCAAATCTTGATGTCCCTGTTGCCAGTGTTCAGGGGACAATCTGAACTGTTGCAGAGAGGCTTGGAGTGGTGGTGGAGGGGGAAATCAGTACTCAGAGCATTCAGCAAGTTGTGAAAGAGGCAGGCGTAGCTGCAGATATTCAGATGGTTGATGAAATTGCACATGCCGAAAATAAAGGTTGGCTTACCGTCTAACTTTGAGCAGTGATGGAACAACGCACAAGAACATCTCCTACCAATCCCACCACATCACGTATTCAGCCTCCAATGGTGATGGAGTCACGCTGTCTTCTTCTGTGGTAGAGATATGGAATATGCTCCTAGAAATACAGAGAAGCAAACCAACAAAAATCCCTCAAACACAGTTCACAGTCAGTGTTTCGTATGCGAGAGTATCCTCAGTTTTGAGGTAGAATGATAGTTAGTAGAAATCAAATGAGCAACACAAACTAAATAACCATTCTGGTGGGTGATGGAATTAAAGAAACTATTTGATACTGATCGAATCCCACCCGTCCTCGAGCTCTTCCTCTTCCCCTTCGACATCACAGAGCATTGCGACTTGTAAAACATCATTATCCTTCACCAATCCGAGGAGGCTCCATAGTCCAACACAGAGGAGTGCGTGAGTCATTTGAGCAGAAAGGTGGTTTCGAACATATGAGAGAGACAATGTTCGGGGCTGTGCGAGTGCTGGAAGGTTGTCGAATATGTTGTCAGACTCATCCTGAGTGTAAGTGTCATGTAGTTAGTGGATAAAAACATTATCATGAGTGAGTAATCACGCACCTTGTCCACAGCATCATGTGCCTCTCCTACCCTTTGCTCAGAGATGGCTGGATAGGGTAAATATGAGTGCTCAAATTCAGCGCGCACGAGTTCCTCAGCGGTGTTGATCCAGTCAGACTCCTATCCCACTGCTTTGAAGTACGCAAGCTTGTGTCGTGGGTGGAGAACTGGAAAGTGACATTTTTAGAGCTAATTTGAATGAATAATTTAGTGCACACACCCATGGCTATACGATAGATGTCAGATGAGTCCATGAGGGAATAATACCTGTTCAATGTGCACTTTGCAAGGCCAAGTGCTGCACGAATCACCGGGTCAAGAACTTGCTTCTTGAGCATGGAATTGGTGAATATATTGTCGATATGGTCCATGGCAGGGATTACCATGGCAAGGTTGGGTGTTTGGCGTTAAAAATACAATGTTGCATCCTTGAGGATCTGATGGTAAGCGTTTAGTGAGTGTTGCTGTGACACCGTCACAGTTACATTCAACGAACCTTGAGAATGTCACGCAGTTGTTTAATCAGCGTCCACTTGTGCTCCTGCAACTTGTATACACCCAGTCCCAGTTTCCACTTGTCAGTAATCATGTCAATCCCCCACCTGTATTCCAGAGCAAATTCCAGCATATCAAAGGTTGAATTCCATTGAGTTGACACATCACATGGCATTATTTGGACAGTGAGCTTGAGTTCACCAAGGATCTCCTTCCACGCAGGCAGCAAGATAGTTGTGGAATGTATGATCTTGAAGGCAAACTTTTGAAGCTACAAACAAAAGTATCAGGGGTAGGTTTTCGAGGCATGTTGTGAGTTTTTGCTGACCTTTGCAAGTGCCAAGTGTATTGGAGCAATGTTACCTTGCAGCTCTGCACGCTCTTTGTCAGCCAACAATATCATCTCATCTACCTAACCCTCCTCGTTATCATCCATCTCTGCATCCCTATTGGGATCTTTTTCTCGTGTGAGGCTGTCCTCCAGGTCAAGGTCCTTTGTGAGATCATCCAGTTCGCCGTCCGAGCCTGTGCTACTGATTATACCCTCTGAGTCCACAAATCTGTTCTTCGGTGAATCAAATTCATGTATTAACGACTTCACAATCAAGTTCACAATATGAAGAAAGCAATGTGTTCAGCTTGATTCTCCTCCAAAGTGGGTGACAAGATCTGCAAGCTTGACGACAAGCATGTCATTTGACGACACATTGTCAGCGGTGATGCTAAGTATCTTCATTGCAAGTAAGTTTTCTTTCCTTCCCAGCAAATGATGTTGTGCTAACCTTATCTGATATTCCAAAATTTTGTAGAATGGTCGTGAACGCTTGCGTGAGATTGACACCACTGTGTGACTGTGACTTGTCAGCGCTATCTCGGTACATTGTAAGTCTTCTACTTACCTTTGCCACTTCAACTATGTCAAGGATCATTGAAAGAGGCTGCCCGTTGTAAGGAACCAGAGTTCCCTACGCGTGCAGCACCGCGCAATGACATACACAGAACCGTGTTCGTGTATGGTCATGATACACTAGTACCACCCTATACGCTTGTACACCAGAGCAGAGAATCACTCCAAGCGGAAACACCGGGAGTGTATGGTGTATTTTCATCATAACTCCATAGCATGCAATGTGCTAGCCCTACAACTTGTACCACATATTAGTACATCCCATGTGCCTATACCCCAGAGCAAACTGTCACTTAAAGCGGAAATGCCAAGAGCATAGGATGTATTTCCCTTATAACTTCTCAGTATGCAACTTTCCAGCTCTATAACCTTCACCACTGGAAAGAGATCGTCATTACGCACATAACCATATTTTTCTTGGTTATTTAGGACCTCCTATTGAGTTACTACCCGACAATGTCACTTATCTAGCATTTCAATATTTTACCCTTCCATGTATAGTCTTGAGGCTTACTTAAACATGATGTCAGCTTTGACAGGCCCTTCACAGCAACAGGGACCTGACATCTGACAGATGTGCCTGCCAGGGACAGCAGTGCCTGTCCAGAATGACAGTTCTGACAGCTGACAGCTGCCGAACAGCCACCTGTCACTATCTGACTTACTCTGACTCACTCTGACTCACACTGACTCAATCTGCTCGGCATTACTCAGCAAATGCTTGGCACTGTCCTATGTGGAAGCACAGCCTGCCTCAGTACCACGCAGCATGCCTCTAGATAGTGTTACAAAGGCCAGAGCACCTTTAAATGGTTTTATCAAGGTACATAGCTAGATATAGCCAAATTATACCCCTGACTGGATTAGGCAGCATAGCCACCTCCAAGTAGTATATAAAGAGTACCGATTTGGCAGTTGAAAAATAATAATCCCCAGTTATACTATAAATTATCCCTGTCTGAGTGTGACTTCGCAAGTTCCCCTCTAAGTGCGACTAAGAACTAAGCTAGGGTTCTATATTGTTAGTCCCTACCAGTCCTAATCGACCTGAACTAAGCTACTAAGTGCTTCATAACACCTAAGCACTGTAATCGCTAGTACTAGCTGCTCAGTGACCCAATATTAGTCAGAGAGTGCTATAGGTCAAGCAGTTTGATAGTCAACGCTAAGCCAGTCAAAGGAACGAAGTTAGTAGGCTGTAGACTGCGTCTAAGGAGCCCATTTCTTGTCCACAAAGTCCCTAACCCATCCCTGTTTCAAGATAGAACCCGCCTATCACCACTTTTCTAAGACTCCGTATACCGTTACGTGTCAAGGAAACCATCCATTTGTTCTCTAGCAAAGCTTTACAAGCCTTTGCTACCTGTTGAACCCAACCATCCGAGAGATATTTGTGAAGCATTTAGCAGCGCAAATACCATCACCTTGCAACGAACACCCACATTATCAGTCTTTTGTAGTTTTAGTTTAGTTAGTTTTGTGTTGTTGTTTTAACGAACCACTGACCATGACCTGTGGAAGATAGGAATGTCTAGGACTCAGCTGCTAGTCTCCTATTATGCTTTTCACTCATCTCTACTAAGGAAGAAGACACCACATTAACAATCTTTTGGCCCCTTCCGAACCTGATGTTCCTGTCACTCAACCCTTGCACAGTGGCCCTGCAAAGCAACCTCAGCAGCAGTCGGGATCAACATCTGACATCCAGACAATGGTGCTTCGTCCTCATCCTCGGCCGCGCAGCTCAAAATCATCAACCACTGCTCCTCACCTCCCTTCCACGCCGGCCCATCATCAACCCATGGACCATCTCTCGGAAGAAGAGATCATCGTTGACAGCCCTTCAAGCTCTGGCACTGAGTCCAGCAATGGACTTCTTCGCTATCAATCATGTCATCATGAGGCTGAGGCTGATGACACGATGCAGCTGAACTCGTCCACTGATCCCCTCTGCAACTTTGAGGAACAGGAGAAAGTCCCGTCTACTGCAGATATCCGACATTCTTTGATAGGACTTTGGAAGAAACTGTATGCAAATATTGCAAGTAAGTGGATCGTCTCCATTCTTGCTCAGACAACCACTGATTACGATGCCTTACTTATAGGAAGGCTCACAATACCAACCCTGTCGCGTGGACTCAAACATATTCCAAGTGTGATCACATGTTCCAGTATTCCCCCAATACTGGATCATCTGCACTCCATGGCCATATCGATTGCCATCACATTCTGGAATACCTCGCCCTCGCGGAAGCCAACAAATGGCAGATCCAAAGCCGTAATGGCTCAAGGCTATACTCTTAATGAAATCCGGAAAGCATTGGTGGAGGGCGGAGCACTTGCATCGCTTCCTCCTCACCATTCAGAAGCTTTGTCAACAAACAGTGCAAATCCTAGCAACCGCCCATTGATCCCTCCTTTCTCGCCAGCGGCTAATTCTTTACAACAAGACCTGTATGCAAGAGCTTGAGACCTGTTTGTACTTCTTTTAGTAATGGCTGCACCGTCACGGTGTGACTAATGCACATCACAAGTCATCACACTCGACCACCATCATCCATGGAGGTTAAGCGTGTTGATGGTAGATTCAGGCTCAAGGAAAACCTTGGGACCTGCACTAAATGTAAGCCAGAAAACAATACTCATGTGCTTGTGAGTTGACAAATGTTGCAGGTAGCATGTTTCAAGCTGCCAACCTTGTTGACCTCAATCACACCGTCCTCGTAAAAATTGGTCAATCAAAGCATCACAGTCTTTTGGAACGTGAACAGGCTATCCTTGACCAGCTTCGTGGTCTCCCAGGGATTCCCGGCATCATCTGGTCAGGGACAGAATTTGAACAGGATGTGATGATTTTCGAGGATCTGGGTCCAACTTTAGATGATGTTTTCAAATCAACAGGGTGAAGGCTGTCAATGAATACCATTGTCTTCCTGGCAGAGCATCTGCTTGGTTACCATTGCCACAAGTTCTGAACAACTGTGCAGATGAAATTTCTTCAACATATCCATTCTCGTAGCTACATCTACTCGAACATCAGGCCCCAGAATATCCTTGTTGGACCTGTTCTCCCTGGCCAACAAACTAACCAACTCTGTCTCTTCGACTTCAGTCTCACTCAGCTGTACAGAGACCCACGAACCTATTCCCATGTTCCGTTCGTCAGCGGCCATCCCCTCAGCACCATTCTTCCTTTTGCCTCGCTCAATCATCACTCAGGCAATCAGCTCAGCCATCGAGATGGCTTGGAGTCGCTCACATATCTCCTACTATATCTCGCATGCAGTTCGCTCCCCTGGATTGACACCAATGTTACATCAAACAGTGACGTTTTGCAGAGCAAAGAAAGTATTTCAGTTGCTCAACTCTGTGATGCTTTACCTTTGCCATTTGCCACTTTTCTCTCCTACGCGTGCGACCTCTCATTTACACAAAAGCCTGACTACAACTATGTCCTAAACCTCTTTCGCGCCCTGCACACTGACACCACTGCGCCTCTGCCCGCGCTTTCCCCTGCCATTGAGATGTCTGAGCAGGCCTATTGGATGGAAGATGTGGTCTCTCTTCACCCAAAGTTAGCTGTTTCAGTGTATGAGATGCCCCGGAAGCGACGACGTGACACTACTGTCGCTCCGCCAACTTCGGTCAAAAGGTGTGTTGCATCCCCCTGTTGAGACACGGAGACTAACATGACTTATAGTTGAAAACTTGCCAGACGTGGTGCCAGGGACTGCAGGCATTGAGCACATGATTCATAGCCACATTGCAATTTTCATGTGACGCAGTGACAGCGAGCAGCACCAGGTTGTATGTGTAGGCTACTGTACATATCTTTGTTGTATCATTTGTGGTGCGTATTATCACAGGTTAATGCCAGTCTGAGCTGGTTCGAGCCAGCTTGAGCTGTCAGGTAGCTGTGCTGTGATTTGAGTCGAAGCCGAGTTACATAAAACTAAAGCTGTGGCTTTTAACCAGTTTGGCTTGTGTGTATAAGCCAAATTGGGTATCAAGCTGACATAAGCTGAAGCTGGCTCTCAGCTAGCCAAGCTGAGGCAACACTACTCCTCGGTGGTGTCATGCGTGGTCAGGACTATGACGAATGGGTGGCTATGAGCATTGATATTCATGACGCATATGGTATCAACACTCGTGACAGAGGGTCTACTCACACACATCACGCCTCATGGGCTATATCAAGCCTTGGTCAGTATTTTCTCCTTTGAAAATAGTGGCAAAATCACTTATATTTCATATAGCACTTGCATAACGCAGGCGACATGAAGGGACAACACCTGAAATGAGTATCACACATCTACCCTTAATTTAGGAGCACAATGAACAATCTAATATAGCCCATGATGTCGGTCCTAATCCACCCTCACTACATGTCAACATACAAGATATACCCATCTAACCATCTTCGACACTCACACATGCCCTCAATATCAACCATCACGGAGCACCCAAGACCACGGCGGAGACAATAACTTTTAATTCCATCAACTTCGAGACCCCTACTCGGATACCTATTAGTGCCTACAGCACACTGACAAGAGCATTGGACATACCTGCACCTATCAAAACACCACATCTTCCTATCTCGCCACCGGGAATTAGCACAAACACATACAATACAGCACTAACAGTTGAACATACCAACCTCAGCATACACGAACATGATTTCACGACTTCAATACAGCTCACTCCAAGGAGCACTCAGATAGGCAGAGGAGGTGAAAGCGAAGATGGGGGTGTAGAGCGACGAGGAGAGCGACAAGCTGTTCGAAAACGAGCTAGGATGATGGATGGGACGTCTAGGAAGATGTTTTGATAGGGGTGCAAGTGAGGTTTGGCAGCAGGGTGCAGAGATAAGGGTTGATGTTGGAAAGAGGGGTGCTGCAGCAAGATGGCGGCGTTGGGAGTGATCGACTCGACCAAAGGATGTGTAGATGGATGCGATCCGATGCAAAAGAGGGCATCGGTGCAGTGGTTGTTGAGTAATGACAAGATCAAAAACGGTCAAAAAGCGCAATATGAGGCCCAGATGCTCTCCAATGATGACAACAGTGTTCCACTCAATCAATCCACTCCTCACTCGCTCCAGGGGGTTTTCAAGGTCAGGGAAGACAATGGAAGAGGTTTCGAGACGATTGGAGCGATGGATGCGACGATATGATGTGATGTTTGACTATAGGAGCCCAGATATGAGGGCTTGGTGTTCTGAGGCAAGGAATGGATGAGAAATGATGGATCTTTGCAGATAAGGGTTTTTTGGGTCGCTGAATCGATTGGTGATGCTTATGAAGCGTGAAAACAAGTTGATGGTATGCGATCAGATGCTAGATGCCGGGGCTCATAACCTGTTCAAGCCAGAAGCTTGCAGAAGTGCTATTGCACTGAATGGGTCAACTCAGGGAGCTGAAATAAGCTGGGGACTGGACTCCAATGTGAGTTGTCAGGGCTCGTCCTCAGCAGAACGGTGTCGATGTTGGACGAGTCTGGCCTTTCCAAGGCCTTCTGGGGTGAGGCTCTGTCTGCCCTTGTCCATGTCTGGAACAGATGCCCCACTGAGGCAGTGGACAATGCCACACCTTATGAGCTGTGGCATGGGTGGAAACCGGACATCTCTCATCTGAGGGTGTGGGGTTGCACTGCCTATGTGCATGTGCAAAGGGACAAGTGTGATTCCCTCACTTCTCACTTTGAAAAGTGCGTCTTTATTGGCTATCCACAGGGTTACAAGGGCTGGAAGTTCTATAACCCTACCACCAAGCGCACAAAAAGCTGGGGGAGATGACTCCCCTGTCCACCACATCTCGCAGCCAGAACTAGTGCAAGTCCAACTGCTTCATGTGTCCATGATGCTCTGGGTGCTTGGCTACCTGGATCACTGACTGGTTGTCTATGCGGAGCACAGATGGCAAAGCCACAGAGAATCCCATCTCTTGCAGCAGTTTGTGCAACCAGATGATCTCCTTCCCAGCTTCTACAGTGGCGATGTACTCGGCTTCTGTGGTGGAAAGCGCAACAATGGGCTGAAGCTTGGAGCTCCAGCAGACAGCACCAGTCCCAATCTTGACGGTATAAGCGCCAGTTGATCGCCCAGTATCCTTGCATCCACCATGATCAGCATCAGAGAAGGTGGTGAAGAGTTCTGAGGAGTTGGGGTCAGGAGCATAGGTGATAGTGTAGTCAAGAGTGCCCTGGACATAGCAAAAGAGGTGCTTTACCGCATTCCAATGGGGGATGCCAGGATTGGCGCTGAAATGCACCAGCAAACCTACTGGGTAAGCGAGATCAGGGCGAGTGGTGGTGGCCAGATACTGCAGTGAGCCAATGGCACCAAGATAGTCAACGCTTCTCATGAAGGAGCGGTCCTGGGACGCCTCTGGGGCTTGAGAGCGAGATAGGCGAGCTCCAGGATCCATGGGCGTGGTGACAGGCTTGCAGTTGGCCATGCCAAAGCGCTCGAGCATGTCAATGCAGTACTGGAACTGATGATTTGCCTTGCTGCACGTCCTGGGTGTCTTCCTGGCTGGAGGTAAGTTCACAATAATGTTTGACAGATCATGATGCCATAGTGCATCCGGATGGTAACTTCAACTCCACCGGTACTTAGGGGTGTATTGTACTAGATTGCTTAAGTGTGCGGCATGATATGTGTTACATTCTTGAGTTACTGATTATATCTGATGCTTACATAGACCCTTTCAGTAATCAACAGTGTACCTTGGCTAATAGGGACTTTCTTCCTAGGTATTCTTGGTACTGATAATGATGGATATGCTACTATTCTTATGGCATGGCATGCGTGATAAGTACGGAATGTGGGGTGATGAGGTGCGGGGACTCACCAAGCTAGGAGTGGGATACCACATTCACCATATTATCTTCCTCTTCTTCCTTAATCCTGTTTTAGGTGGGGTGTTGCTGCATAGGTAGGTGAATGTGGCATAGTGCATAGTCATGATGTGCTTGGTCGGCGATTGTGAGACACCTGAATTCCTGTATTAGTGATTTGGTTGAGGTGGTATTCAGTTAGTAATGAGTGAATGATATCCTCGTCGATAACAGTAGACTGTAGTAGGAAATCAACGGTGTCGGCGGGCAGAGTCTTGTCATAGAAGCGTAAGAATCTGATGGCTGTCCTCAAGAATGCTACTTCCTCATTAGTGAAGCAAGGATTGGCGGCTGGGGCATCTCTGTCAACTAAAATAACATAGATCAGTTCTTCACTGCATTCAGCTGATTGAGCCAGAGTTAGTACTCTGTGAATGAGCTGGAGAACGTCAGTATGTAGTTGTCTAAGTCAAGTGAAATCCCAGTAAAGGCAATGGATGGATGTGGTTCTGCGAACAATGTAAAGCGGGTACGTGACAGATCTGCTGTAATAGATAGAAGACGGCCTCAATGCAAGCATACGAGCCTTGGCCGGGCTCTTAAGTTCCTTGATATTGAAGATAGTCAGTTCGTTAGTGACGAAGCTGACTTTGAACAGGTCATTGCTGATCTGTAAGAATGGATAGGTTCCTGTGAAGGGGATGGGGTGATGCTGCGTGGATTGGGCGTGTGGCACTACAAATGAAAAATAGTGAGCAAGTGAAGTACATGGTTAGTTGCGTTGTAAATTCCTGTGTACATGTTAAGTGGGATGAGACTGAAGCATGAGGGTGTGTTAGTGAGTTCCTGAGGTAGCGAGAAGGATTCTGCGAGGATCCCAGCATCATGGAAATCATAAACAGGGATGGGCGAAGGAGATGTTCCAGCTGATGTGGGCTTTGGGTAACATAGAGGTAGTGAATCTGTGCTGATAGATGAATAACCTGAGAGGCTGTCAGTCGAAAATTCATCTGCCAAATCATCATCTATGGACTCATTGTAGTCCTCAGTTGGCGGGTCTTCATCTTCAGTATAGTCGTCTGATAATGTATCACTACTGATGGGTGACTGGCATAGTAGCAACGTTGGCAGTGGTGTCGGCTGGTGTACATAGGTGTCCGTCTTGATGTTTGGGTCGTCTACTATGGGGGTGAAAGTGTCAGCTAGCGCGTTGTACACATAGACTAGGGCATCTGCACCTAAAAGATGCCAAGCCACTACTTTATGGGGCGGTGAGCATTTAGGTGACAAGGTATGGGACTCTCAATCCCTTGACCATATATCTTGAGTCGTTCTGGAGAATTGACTAGCTAGAGTAGGTGATATATCTTCTAGGTTAGTTAGTGCGAATGATACAATCGGCGATGGGATGGGTAGATGATCATTTGAAGGCGGCACATTCGTCTCCGAGTGTGAGCATTGCTGGGGGGGTGTTGACTACAAGGGTGAGTGAAAATAGTGGAGATGGGGGGCAGAAGCCCCAGGAGGTGCAGAGTGCACCCTCCCAGGCTAGCTGGTCATGTCTTGGATGGAAGGGGTGGTAAGTAACTTGGAATAAATGGTCCTGGTAGTACACATGGAGAGAAGGTGAATGGTGTTGGTGAATGGATTAGCCAGGCCTTGCCTGGTAATGTAAGCAAGGGGATGTGCACCCAAACGGGATACTGGTACTTGGGTACATCCGTAAGCGATGCCTGGACTATGTGGTATAGGGTGAATGCGTGGTCGGTCAGCTCGGCCCTGTGATGCATGTTGTCAAATTGAAATGCGTTCAGCGCGAGGTAGTCAGCTGAGTCATTGCCGGCGGCAGTGTGACAATTAAGAAGCTCGGCGTTTGGGCCTACCCAGTTCGTTGGATCAGAATTCGGAACTATTATGTTGATGTTGTCATGTGAATGTGTGATGGGCTGGAATAGTGTGGTGAAGTTATGTGTCATTCCTTCGCACTCTTGGGGTGGTGTCTGTTCTTTTGGTGGGCTTTTATGCTCCTTGCTACTCATTAATCCTTTACTAGTAGCACTACTGTACTGAGTAGGTATACTAACGAAAGGATGGATTAGTTCTGAACTTCCAAGCAGAGGATTCAAATTTGTTGGTTCTATCACGGTGTTTCCCGAATTCCCAAAAAAAGGCAGCTGATGCGAGGTAGCTATGTGATGCGATGGAATTCCCAATGCTTCTTAGAAGCCCTGCTCTTGGCTGTCCGCTCCTACGATAGTGATACCCACAATCTACTTTTATCTCGTGCTTCAATCCGGATTTAGTAAGAATTACCAAATACATACCTGCTTCTCGTTCCTGTATTGATACTGAGTTTCCTTGCTGCCATGGGCAGCCTAGAATGAGGTCAAATGGGCATCTTTCGCCTGTCAAAATCAAGGTGGTTGTCTGTACAGATCCTATGTAGACTGGAACATTCTTTGCTAACCCATTTAGAGTACTTTTTCTGTTATTGATATCGGTCAATGTCATTTCCTTAGAGTTATCTATAGCTAGTCCTGAGAATTGTGCTCAAGTCAGAAGCTTGTAGGAGTGCTATTGCACTGATTGGGTCAACTCAGGGAGCTAAAATAAGCTAGGGACTGGAGTCCACTGTGAGTAACCAAAGACTAACTACAGTGGACTCTGAGCTCTATGGGCGACCTAATGTAAACAAATGTAAACAGATGAGGTAAACTGCAAAGTAGAAGATACAAGTCATTGCTCTGCTTGGACAGAGCAATGGGAACAAGCTGGAACCCTCAATTGAGTTGGTATGTAGGGTAAGTTGAGGCATGGAATGCAATGGGATAGGTTAGAAGTGAAAGGGAGTGCTGGTTAGTGCTGTATGAACAATATAAGATGTAAAATGGGCACAGAGTGTGAAATCACCACAAGTAACAGAGGGTGACCCAAGGGAACTGGTCTGCTTGTTGGACAAAGCCCTTTATGGCACCAAGCAAGGGGGAAACCAGTGGAATCACAAAATGTGGACTGTGCTCAAGTCTCTTGGCTTTGTCCAGATATACTCTGATGCCGCAATCTACGTGTACACCAGAGGTGAAGTTGAAACTCATGGCTGAGGAAGCCCTGGCCATGTCAGTTTTTGCTAATGCAAAACATGTTTCATCCTATATGTGGTCTCCTGAGGATGGTGAGAGCTGTTTTTTCAATCATATACCTGGGTTTCACCTTCAAGGGCCGTGACACTGCAGAACAGCCATTAGATGATCTGCAACAATGCAACTTTCATGCATTCAATTTACTCTCAGCTTGCAGAAACCGCAAGCCAATTTATGGAGCATATGTGGAATCGTGCAAAATATGTTATTCAAAACCAGACTGGACTAACGGGCTATACTGCCCATAACAATGGTGTCTTCAATGTCTTCATTTATATTTTTATTCCATCATCTAACTTCCATTTCATTGAAATATGACTAATTTGTAGTCCTGAGTAGCACAATCCTAGCTGTTAGTAAATCATTAATTGTTAATTTATTATTGTAGAATCAGAGAAGCCTTATACCAATCTTGTATTAATCCAACTATATTAACATTATGAGATGATAATAGGACTACAGGCAAGTCACCTTTTACACAGTATCATTATAAAGATATTATGACATATTTTTGTGAAATTTTCTTTTATAGACAAGTTTGTTTTTGTTGTATTTCAATGAAATGAAGGTTATAAAACAAAAAACATAGACATTGGTAAACTTGTGCCACTCAGAGCTACATATTGGTCCCAGTGGCAGGAAAATAAATAGATTTTGGCAATATAAATATAAGTAAACTTGCACCATTCAAGGCTACATTTTGGTCATGGGGGAAGAAAAGTCTAACAACAATTACTTTTCTACAATAAATTCAATAACAAATTTTATTAGCATTATTCTCCATTCAAATTTGAACATATTGCTTAGATACAACCATATATGGCACCACCTCACCTGTGGGTACAACTTCTATCTAGACCCCGAAGCACCTAAATGTCACTCTATATATTTCCTTTTTTGGCTGATAAATACATTCATATCATTTATTACCATTTTAAAAACCATTATATCACCATGCAACCACATTTGAATTCGATTATGGCTGTGTTTTGTACAAAAAATAGTGCCTGACTATACCTATATTGTATAATTACTATTTTAGGAAATTATTATGTCACAATTCAATCACACTCTAATTGTGTTGTGGCTGTGTTCTGCACCAAAAATAGTGCCTAATCATACCTATATTGCATAATTATCATTTTTAGGAAATTATTATGTCACCATTCAATCACACTCTAATTGTGTTGTGGCTGTATTCATCACCCATGATCATTTTCTGGTAATCATGTAAGAAAACAGACATATCCTAAATTAGGATTAGGTCAATTCACTACATTGGCAGCTAGGGTTAGGGTTGATCAAAATGTTGCTCAGTAATTCAAGCTCAGACCCCATCTACCAGGCATTTCACAGTTGCCATGAATTTGGTCATAGACATCAGAACAGCCCCACTATACTGTGTGGACTCGGCGTGGATTGAGTGTCAAATAGCCTGCAATGGACTCAATCTGTGTTGAAGCATAAATGCAAGCCCTGCTGAGCATTCTAAGTCTGTTTGGGAACCGCCCACCTTCCTCCAGAATTTAATGAGCCACGAGTGCAAAAACTTCACACAAGACTTGGCTTCATCACATCACATATTCAATACCCAATCTATGGTGATCCCGCACGTCTTGAGAAAGTTGAGATGTGCTGTTACAATAAGCTGGTGAGAAGGGCGTGTAAGTATGGTATATAATGTGACCAAGACACTCACCCAACTGATGGCCACTGCAAAAGAGTAGGTGGACGGGCACTGAATCATCTTCCATGAAGAAGAATTGTCAGTGAAAGTTTCTACAAATCCAAACCATCCCGGTGATTCAGAATTGAACATCACCTCCTGCAACATGTCCATGAAAGGAGTGTGATGGAACCATCTTCCCTGCATAATATTCAGTCTGAGATTTAATCTTACTGAGTGAGTGACTCACCATGCAAAGGTCGTTCTCATCCTCAATGATTTCATGCAAGATACCGAAACCCCATTCATCATTTTTGGTGAACGCCCACTCGAGCTTCACTTGTGTTCTGGAGTTGAGTTGAGACCCAGGAGGGCCTAGGAAAATGCCTTGGCGTTGTAACAGGTGTTGCGAACATTTCCACAGATGGTCATAGAATCGATCAGGGATGTGTCATAACTAGGACAAATATGTTAGAAACCAGGCTGACAGGATGCCAGTGATTTGTTGTACTTTGTTGTGGAACACTTGCATGAAAACCTTGTTATGAAACCTCGACAACTGGCCCCTCCCCAATGGGGATGTGTACCGTGACAGTGCCTCACAAAATAGTCAAAGAAAGTTGCACCTGGATTGAATACACTTACAAATTTGTGGCTGGTGAGCTGGCGATTTCAGTAAGTGTTGGGACCTGGTGACATCAACGATCTGCTTGATTAATTTAGACGTCGGTCCATCCCTACCAACCACGTTGTTGCAAATGTGGCTCCACATGTCGCTAGATGTGTCCATGAAAATGTATGCAAGGTTGTGTGCGCCCGCTTGCAAGAGCGAGTCGAGGAAATGGTTTATAATCAGTAGGGTAAATCAGAATACATGACAGAGTATGTGACTTACTTTCACTGCTACTTGGATGATTTGCTGCGTAGTTGTAAGCAGGCAGGACGAGAGGGAGGGCACCCACTTGGGGCAGATGTGCTACAACATGGTCTGCAGCAGGGTAGAATGGCTGCTGCAGGGGACCAGGAGGCAGTTGCAAGGGCAAGGGACCAGCTGGGGGCAGATCCGCTACGGCATTGTTGGCAGTATAGTAGACTGGGGGGTACAACTGCTGTGGGGGGAAGTGTTGCTGTGGCTAGGGAAGGGACCAGTTGGGGGTAGATCTGCTACGACATCGTCAATGGGATGGTAGACTGGGGGTACAACTGCTGCAGGGGCTGGAAGTATTGCTGCAGCCCATGGAAAGGACTCGCCGGAGGCAGATTCGCTACAGCATTGTCTGCAGTGGGGTTGACTGGAGGATGTGACCATGACTGCTGCTGGAAGTATTGCTGTGGAAAAGGACCTGCTGACGACAGATTCACTATGATGTTGGCGGGAGCAGAATACAATTGCTGTGGGGGCTGGAGGTATGGGTGAGGTTCCTGCCAGTGGTAGAAGTGCTGGAATTGTAGAGGGAAACTTGGCAGGTGGCTGGGAAGGTCCTGGCCATACATTGCTGCCCGTTGTTGAAATAGGTTGTAGGTCACCACCCGAACATGATCCGCGACAATTGATTGAGGCTCTGCTTGATTGTCTCCAGTGTTGAATACCGTGTCAGAGGTGGTTGACCCACTATCCAATCAAGCGAGGAACACATCTAGGTCTTCTGGGTCTTGAGCCAGGGCCATGAGGAGGTTTTGCTTCAACTTCAAGTTGACTTGGAAGTGGCAGGTGCGGGGTAATGGTGGTCACGATCCAACTTCAAGTTTACATTAGTCAAGTAGGATCATACTTGATACTATCATGATTAGAAAACTTTCTTGATTGGGCAGTGCACTGCCAGGAAAAAGGAGATCATCTGGTTGTGCAAACTGCTGCAAGAGATGGGATTCTCTGTGGCTTTGCCATCTGTGCTCCACATAGACAACCAATCAGCGATCCAGGTAGCCAAGCACCCAGAGCATCATGGACACATGAAGCAGTTGGACTTGCACTGGTTCTGGCTATGAGATGTGGTGGACAGGGAAGTCATCTCCCTCAGCTTCATCCCCACAGCTGAGATGCCAGCTGACCTTTTGACCAAGGCATTGCCTTGTGTGAAAGTGCAGGAGTTCTGTCACCTTCTGGGACTGGCACCATTAGGGGGGAGTTAGGATTGCAAGAGATGCGCAATCAGGGGGGAGTGTTACTTGTGGTGATTTCACACTCTGTGCCCATTTTACATCTTATATTGTTCATACAGCGCTAACCAGCACTCCCTTTCACTTCTAACCTATCCCATTGCATTCTATGCGAAGCCAAGTGCTCTCCATGAACTAGATCACCGGTGAGATCCATCAAAGTCCATTTAGCTCGAAGCCAAGTGCTCTCCATGAACTAGATCACCGGTGAGATCCATCAAAGTCCATTTAGCTCGGTCCATTCCAGAGCTTATGTGCGTATCAGCTACCACAAGGTGCTGACCTTTGGTTGTGACACTGTAAGGCACTTCTGCTCGAACTCCTCTGAGATGAAGAAAACTTTGAGGATCTGCTATTGGTTCATTGTTTCCCTCGTCATTCTAATATGAGATACAGTACTCATTCAGTCTCAAGTGTGCAATCCTGGTTTTCAAAAACCTCCTCCCTGAGCCTTACAATACTTCCGTCCTGAAGCTTCTATTTTTATTATGCCATTGGCATGGCCTCGCCAAACTTTGCATGAATACTGATGATACTCTTGCATTAATGGACTCTGTCACAGTAAAACTTGGCCACCATCTTCAGGAGTTCATGGCAGAAATGTGCCCTGCATTCCCCACCAAAGAACTTCACCGTGAAGCTGAGTCATGAGCAAGGCACCAGTCCTGGGGGACTATTTGGAAATATGGTGGCGACCCTACAGCTTCTTCACACTCAGAACCCAGCACCAACGCTGGGCGTAGACTTAAAACCTTCAATCTCCAGACATACAAGCTTCATGCTCTGGGAGATTACACTGCGCAAATATGGGCTTATGGCACAACAGATTCTATATCTACGCAACCGGTGCACCGTCTCTCCTCTTCTTCCTCATGAATCCTGAACTTTAGTCTTTGATAGGGTGAACTCAAGTACCATGTTGGGGAAAGTCGTTATAAGCAAACAAGTTGCAAGATGTTTGTTTCACAGCTTTGATTCTTCAAACACTCAGTGAAAGGGAGCTGCTTTCAAACAATGCAGATAATCACTATCACATCAGCCAAACACAAAATTTTCCTGAGGATCTCATGCTGTTTGTCAGGAAAAAAATACAGATGACCCAGCAGCAAAGGTTAGAAAGCTCATAGTCACAATTTTTAGAGCTTTACTCAGCATTGTAAAAGGACTTTATACTCAGGTTGAAGGCCCATTTACTTCCTCACATTCAAATGGCCCACGGAGTCCAACCCTTGAGCACGATCCAAGGGCAAGGCCACTCCGATGAGTCTATGGATGCTTGGCAACACATTGCCCTCTTGAATCAAGTTGTCTTCAAGGCTGATCAGATTTACCGCCATCATTTACTTCACATAAACTACACGACATACGACATCCGCTGTGCCTAGGACTCAGTCAATCCCCTCACTGAGCATCACAACATTATGCTCTTGGCCCCTTCCAACTCATCCTTCTGCTATGCACGTGTTCTTGGTATTTTTCACGCAAACATGATATACACAGGGCCTGGACTACAGGACTACCAATCTCAACACCTTGAATTTTTGTGGGTACAATGGTTTAAAGTATTGGATGCACCCTTCAGATGGGAGCATGTCTCTTGATTATGTGAGGTTCGTTGTAGGGGACCAGAGTTCCCTACGCATGCAGCACCGTGTGACGACCTATTCTATCACGCCCAAATGCATCCAGTGACTTGCCCATGAGGGTACCATTCGCCCACATCCATATCCTCACTCACCCGGAGGTCCCCTTTCGTTTACAAATCCTCGCGTCCGTCCTTGTACTGTCCACACTGCCCATGCCCTTGTCTGGCCAGTAAGTAGTATACCCTCTCCCTCTCTCGCCCTCTCTCTCTCTCTCTCTCACA
The DNA here is from genome assembly GCA_000827475.1 of Paxillus involutus ATCC 200175. Lineage (NCBI taxonomy): Eukaryota > Fungi > Basidiomycota > Agaricomycetes > Boletales > Paxillaceae > Paxillus > Paxillus involutus. The sequence continues at coordinate 55,542 of KN819335.1, forward strand.
CTCTCTCTCTCTTTCATACTTAGTGTTTCGCCCAATATCGTCCATATATATCAAATTACGTGGCCCTCAACGGGCGTAGTTACAATTACCCGCCTGTCAGACAGTTGTGGGCATACCCAGACTATAAAGTCCTGTATGTAGGCACCACAGTGCATCTATCTAGCATTTTAGACTCCAAATTTATTGTTATCAATAATCCCCCGATTCCCATCGTGCGAAACTCCCCTCAGACATCTGCTATTGAGTAAACCTGGTCTACCAGCGCTCGTCCAGACACTGCCCAGCTAAGGTCGGACTCTCTCGTCTCCAGGTTCAGCACTGCATTACCAGGATTCGACCTGCGCGCGTCTCGCAGCCTCAGGATCTTCCATTCTGCCTTCCTCCTCCCTTAGTCTTAATTTCCTCCCTTCGTTCTTCACTTTCGCCTGATTACAGTTATCCACCGTTGATTGGTACACTGAATTAGAATTGCTCGCTCACAGCTATGCCACACCATTTTTACAGTACAAAAGTTATTGTAGCATGTACAGGGATGTGTTACCTACATACTACAATTGTTTTGAAATAAAAAGACCATGTTGTTGTTGAGGAATCAAAGGATCATTTGTTCAAGCCAGAAGCTTGCAGAAGTGCTATTGCACTGAATGGGTCGACTCAGGGAGCTGAAATAAGCTGGGGACCAGAGTCCACTGTGAGTAACCAATGTATTCAAGAGGGTATGAATGTATACAGTACCTGGAGTCCACTGTGAGTAACCAAAGACTAACTACAGTGGACTCTGAGGACTATGGGCGACCTAATGTCAACAAGTGTAAACACATGAGGTAAACTGCAAAGTAGAAGCTACAAGTCATTGCTCTGCTAGTGCAGAGCAATGGGAACAAGCTAGAACGCTCAACTGAGTTGGTATAAAGGGTAAGTTGAGGCATAGAATCCAATGGGATAGGTTAGACGTAAAAGGGAGCGCTGGTTAGCGCTGTATGAACAATATAAAGTATAAAATGGGCACAGAGTGTGAAATCACCACAAGTAACACATCCGCAATATGACTGTGCGCTTGTCCAACTGGCGGCGGATCAAACCACATTTGTTCGACTCATCTTTATGTTTTCATGCGAGATCCCTGACCTTGGTAACTTCCAACTTGCCCTGGTGCAGCCTTACACAGCCGGCATTGGCATTCAACGCAGGCTTGACCGAGACTTCAAACGCACCTGCGTCAAGGCGGTTCCCAGGCCAGCATCCATATTCATCCCTCTGGAATCAATCATTAGGGGCACCTTGCTCTATCCAGACCCCGAAAATTGCAACGAGTTCCTCGTTGTTGACCATATTGACAGCAACATGTTTCTATGCATGAGGAATTGGAGCCATGGCCAGAACTGACACATGCCACTTAGAAACCTGTAAGTCCTCAGCCCTCCCCTGCTATGAGTCCTGAAACAATGCAAAAGGAATACTCTCCCGCCCCACACTGCCAATTCCGACTCAAGCAACTTTGTCAACCCTGTATCCACTTCTTGGTATATCACTGGCAGCGGTTTACTTAGACTCTGAATCTCACTGGCAGATGATCATGCGGATGTACTTTACAAACTAATATGATCTATTACTAGTCGACATTCCATCACCATACAATGTCTGAATTGTTCAAAGCTTAATGATGCAGGCCTAAGAAAGGCCACGACTTGGAGTTGTAAGACTGCAATGGCCTGCTAACCGCCGCTCGGTCTGCAAAGGAGACTTACCGCTCTTACATCATGATCTACAAAGTCATATCAGGGCTCTCTCGTTACGACTACTCACTCCAGGGACCAGGTGCGTTGGCAACCCTACAATGCCTCTCTGCAGCAAACTCACCAGTCTCATTCGTCCCCTTCCCCTTCCCTTGACTCTGCAAACTCTCCAGTCTTGTTCATCCCCTTCAATCAGGCTCTCTGCAAACTCTCCAACCTGTCAAATTGTCACGAAGTCAACCCCCCATCAGAGCTCCCCTACTCACTCCAGGGTGTGATGGCAACCCTACAATGCCTCTCTCAGGCAAACTCACCAGTCTCGTCCGTCCCCTTCCTCTTACAACTCCAGTCTCATTTGCCCCCTTCCTCATCTCTCTGCAAACTCTCCAGTCTCATTCATCCCTCAGACTTTCATCCTAGTACCTTGTCACTCTTGCGCCACAAGGTACGCAAGGAGACTTACAGCTCCTACATTTACAAGAGGGCGCACAGTGGGGTTTCCACCCAGGTGGTTGGGGTAAACCTTCTTCGGACAAGTACAATCGACCGCTGTATGGTGACATTTCTGGAGTGTTGCCCAAAGCCAGCAATGTTAATGTAAGCACATGCATTGCGACATGCTTGGAATGAGTATCTTACTCAAATTGGCCGTTCTTTCACAGGTCAGTGCACCAATCAACAAGAACCTGTGGGGTGTCAATGAACTTGAACCTGAAGAAGGTGAGCACCACACTCTCCACACTGCCACTCCCAGCTAACTTACTTACAGAGGAGGAAGAGGAATCAGAAACCGAAGAAGCCCCAAATCCGGTGCACCCACCGATGGCCTACAAACACCCTCAGGCCTCGAAACACCCTCAGGGTTCGCATCTGTGGTATCTACCATCACAGGAGGGCTCGAAACACCCGATTTCCTCGAGCTTCGGAAGACAGGGCCGAGCAGCTAGTCAAGATCAGGACACATTCTCGCCATCCATAGACTATGTCCATCATATCCCTGGATGGCCCTGTCACAACACCTACCACTGCCAGATAGGACACCCACACCTAGGATCAACACCGTCTTAGCCCATCACCCTTCCATGATCGTCAGCTCCTCCATCTGCACCACTAGTTGCTGACGAGCTCATGGATTCGCCTCACTCAACGATTCAAGCCCTCCCTGGACCCTCCTTCAACTAGCACCGAGTCAAAGCCCCAGGTCCGGTCACTCCCGCTGTTGAGTACATCAGTTCACGGTATAGCAAAGCCTTAAATGACAGGACGACATCATCCCTTATGTTTGCCTGAATTTGGGGGGAACCCGTACTTACACATACTGAAATGTGCAGGTAAATGGTGTCAGCGGATTGCAGGTGAGTCAACCACACAGCAATAACCCCATGTAGCACTGATATTGCACTAGCTCTACTATACAGATTACTCAACTAACCTCACCTTCGAACCCTGATGGTCCCAGTTACGGAGCCAAGGTGTGTTACAGTTGTGTCTAACTAGAGTAGAACTAACTCCTTTCAAACTATGTCACCTGGCTGTACACTTCCGCGCCAAACAGGTGAGGATGTTGAATTAGTACACTGCCCACTTATTGCTCACTAATACGGATCCAGTTTCGGTGACCGCGTGACTATCTTAAAAGGCTGGGCGCATGGAACCGATGTCTTTACTCCAAGCCTCCTCCATCCCAGGTATTAGTATCTATCTTATCCTATTCAATGTTACAAGCTAACCTTATACAACACTTGCTTGTAGATATGCCCGAGGATTTCCGGAATGAGATCGCTGCTATTGAGTCCAGTGAACAGAGTGAAGATGACACTCACCATAGAGGCAATACTAATAATGATTCAGACACTGACCCAAATGTTGACAATGACCTGGAGCGAGTACACAGAGTCATGCATGTCCCTGGTCCAGGCGCAGATGCTCACGAGCTCTGAAAGGTTCGTCATTGTGCCTCGTTTTGTTGTGAAGATTACTAACTAGAAACTACCCTATTATTACAGTCACTCGGTGTTGCCCAGCTAGCATTTACACAAGTGCGAGCTGAACTCCATGAACTGAACAAGAAGTACAATACTCTGGCTGCTAAGTTACATTCTCACACCCGTGCACGCATTCTCAAGACCACAAACCCAGGCGATGTCATGATTTCCCAGAATGCGAAGAAGTTCTGCATCCTTTACCACCTCTGGGTTCCCGAAAATCTCTTTCCAGTTGGCCCATGGACAGATGTCGACCCACATAGTCCTTCGCGTTGGAGGACCGCCGAGTTGAGGGCTGCTGGCAACAGGGCTGAACTTTATGTGATGATGCCTCAAGAGCTACATGGACCAATGACATCTTACTCGCAATTTGAGTCAATGGTAAGTTATAGTTACTAGAAGGTCATTTCCACACACCAACAAGCTTTCAATTAAGTTTGGGGGTGCAGTGAACGTCGAACGGTCCAATGCACTCAAGGTTGTCAAAGACTCCACAACCATCCTTTTTGCCCCCTTGAAACTAAACCCGAAGGTGTTTGCTGGGCCAAGAGCCGAGGAAGCGAAGGACAGGGACATTCTGGCATTGCTGAAGAAGGGCGGCGAGGGTGAATACACACAACTCGCGCCCATCCTGTTTGCAGATCCACTTGCGATGGTCGCCGAAGACCTTTTCAAACATCAGATCCTTGTGAACGTATATATCATTATTAACATCTCTTCGATGAAGTTGCTCAGATAACCATCTATGTAGATTGCCCGCATCATCATGTATGGGAAAGGCGTCCTCACTGAGAAGAAACGACCTGGCCCGAAGGGCAGAGGTCAAAAGATGGGGGCGCTTAGTGTTACTGAGGGTATGGTCGCTTGTACAGCCATCTTCATGAGTACATATTTATCCATTTACCTTGTATAGTATCTGAAACTATCCTACTCATCTGAATCTAGGTGCGATTCCTGCTATCCCATGACCCTGAGCTGGTGCCTGTGGGCACAGAGACTGGCATTCCTTACCAGTGAGACTACGAGTTCTACTTAGAGCTGCTCTTGAAGCCTGGGAATAGGGGGTGGGCACTCAATGTTTTGGACTTCTTCAACCAGGGCGTGTTTGGGAAGAAAGCTCCACTGCCCACGACGGAGTCATCCGTACCGCCCTCGGACATGCCTTGTTCATGGGAAGACAACATCTTGGCCCAACTAGGAAATGCCGCCAGGTCTTCACAGCACGCCGAACCACTGGCAGGATCGACACCCGCCACCACCATAAGCACGACAACCGCACACACCATTGACACAGTCATTCCGGTACCATCTTCTCTCTCTTCCAACCAGCATGCAGTGCCAATGCCCCAAGTTGACATACCAGTGGTGACGAGCTCTCGCACGACATTGTCCATGACCATCTCTCCAAGGACCTCGGTTGTCTCGTCCACTTCAGATCTGCAAGTTCAAGTTTCACAGCTCTCCCTTGGATGTGGACAGGGACCTGAGCCATCTGTGTCAACTCGCTGTAAAGCCCCCACCGGGAAGCGAAAGACATCGACCACCGCTCCGCCCACAGACGCAGCTCAAGAACCTGTTGGGCGTGTTACATGCAATCACAAGGGAGGGAAAGCAGGCAATAACTAGTTCAATGTCACTTGGGCTTCATGTGGTGCTTCTGGTTCGGACAAGCCATCGTGGCATTACTTACATTTCACCCCCCTTTTCCCCACTGATCCCTATCATGTCTTGCGGAATTTTCTAGTTGTCATGCAGACTTTGCATACCTGATATAGTGTCAATGATGATTTACAGTCCTAGTCTGATATACAGCAAGTGTATAACATGGTCACACTACGAAAACTTTGGATGAGTCTGTAGCAGAGTCTAATGAAAAATTGAAGCTTATGAGGCAATGAAACTACAGGGGAAGCACATGGGGAGATGCGGAGAATGAATAGGGCAGGGGGGGCAACTGCCACGCTGGATTCAGAAAGCAATTCAGATCATTCTGAATCTGTTGGTTGGGCGAGATCTCACCTTCTGGTATAGCAATACTTCAGCTCTACTGGTAGGTGGTTATCTGAATTGGGCCAAGGAGTCTATGGTGAGGAGCTTACGAAGTAATGAAACTACAGGGGAAGTGTATAATGGGGACGGACTCGGAGGTCCAGGTGCTGCACAGCATGCATTACAATATAATAATAATAAATAATAAAATCCTATGGTGTGACGATTATTACCGTAGGATAATATTAATAGTAACCCGTTAAAAACAACGACTGCTGGATGAACTTGTCCTTTTTTTTGTACTCTAACCATTACCACCTTCTTAGAATCCATTGACACCACCACATCGACTTCTGAATGGCAACATGCCACTAGTAACACTTGTTCCACCAGCCACTTATAATAACCACATCTCCTTAGCTCCCAAACTGACCGCCTTGAGACTCTCGCAATGCCACCACATATAATTGGCAGTTGGCTACCGGCCTCCACCACCAACTTGCTCATCATTGCCCTTCTCACCACCACTGCAACCTACTGCTGCGCAGCCATTCGAGCAATAGGAATGACACTGGAGATGGTACATCTTTTTGTGGCTAGACTATGTGCTGCTTGAAGAGATAGAGACAAATGTATGTTATCCTATGCACTACTGCCAGTGGGATGACATTTTACTTACTCGACGCTTCAAGTTGTCAAGTCTACTGGATGGCACTCAGCATCTCACCGTCATGTCTGCATGCTTTGAAGTTAGGCAGTTTGACCTCCCTTCTGCCCGTAAGACACTCCACTTGATATCTTTATTCACGTACTTGCTAACAAGCTCCCAGTGTTACAGGAGTCTAATAATTTTCCCTCATCATTGATATCAAGCCCAACACCACGCTCCCACAGCTCTGTGGTCCACTGTATTACTCGCGCACCCACCTCTTCCAGATCTATACACCCATTCCATTGATTGCGACACCGTCCATCCACCACCTACAACTTACCGCTATGAATTTGCACGCTACCTGGACCCAGGACCGTGCTGCCCAGATCCATCCATGTCTCCTACCAAGTCAACTGCGCTGGTATTTTCAAGGAACAACTATCTTCTTTTGACTCTATATAGTGGTCGATCTAGGGGAGACTATTACTGTATTTCAATTGAGAAATCATGTAGTGACTTGAGAATCGGAGAAGTACAATATAATTGCATTTGAATACTTGAAATGGAAATTTCCACATGACAAGTAGAGAACCAGAATTGCAAGTCCAGTGGGACATTAAAATCTCGATCCCAGGAATTATAGTGTCTTACAATAGCCTTACAATGTGACCCCCTTCATGTCACAGCATCACAATTATCATGCAAGATAATTGTGCCTTCGGTAATGATAATGACATGACAAAGCTGCCTCCTCCATTACAATTTTTTCCTGCCTAATTAAATGTCCACGTGCGAGATGCCCTCATTACAATTACATACAATGACATGTCATAGTGCCAAGATTTTTCCGACATCAGGTGAGCAGGCCATAAACGGCAAGAAAATTTTTCTTGCTGATTGATTCTCCAGTTTTCTTTTCGTATTCATCCCGTGCATCACTCCAGCAACATTTGAGTGTGGAGGAGACCACGACGTCGAGACCTTGATATATGTGGGTGATATGTGATGGATAGCAGAGTACAAGGATTTGATGAGTCCTCGCATGCTCGAGGAAGCCACGTGTGTAATGTGAATTGTGGCCATCAACAAGTAGAAGTTGGTATTCATCATTGGCTTTGGCAGCAGTTTCTTTATCAAAGTTTTTGATCCATTTGACACCGATCTCGCCATCAGTCCACCCCTTCTTTGAGTAGCCAAGGCTGAATACCCAGGTGAAAGGTTCGTAAATTTGTTCTCATTGCAAATACCAAATGTATACTCACGATGCATTCACAGGATTCTCTTGATTCCATTTAACTTGAAAAGCGGAGCCTTTGAAAATGACAGATGGTGCCGTTGCCATGCCATCTGCACATATGGTGACGATGACAGTGATGTTCTCACGACTTCCGCCACATTGCTGATACTGAGGAGTTTTCTTTTGTCGACCAAAGACATGCTCTCGTTCTCCTCCAGACGGCTGGCAATCCATCTCATCCACTCCGTAAGTGTTGTGCTGCTTGATGTTGTATTTTGTGATTGTGTCCTTGAGTAGGTTCCACCAGGCTTCATTGGTTGTCAGGTTCACTGCGCGGCCACATTTGGTCTCAAGTGCACGTGAACGTGACACATTGATGTGGTCTGAATGTTTTTCCGCAAATCAGTGAGTCCAATTTACACCGACACCTGTCTCAGGGAATTGATCGTTGAGACATGCATGGCAGATCTCGTCAACATGTTCCTTGAGCTGTCGGTGACTCAGTGGGAATCCACGGTCACCCATTTCGATAATGTAGTCAATCACAACATTTGTTTCTTCATCAGTGAGCCATGAGTGCTGCGAGTTACTCTTTGACTTGGATATTCCGCCAGCTGCGAGTCGGATTAGTGTAACATGACTAAGTTTGATCTGCTTGCCGGTTTCGAAGTAATAAAGCTTCTGGAAGTCAGAACAGATTGTGTGAGCACCTCAACGCCGCTGCAGGGGCCCTTTTGCAAGTTCAGCTTAATATGCTTCAACTGCTCGGGCCATGATACCATCATGAGCTTCTCAAGCAATCTGCTTCTTCTTTGTTATGGATTTTGCACGACCAACCATGGTGGGCAATAGAATAAGCCCACATTAGCATTTCCTCAACATTTTTCCTTGCCTGCAACGTGTGTTGTGCATGTTTCACTTCCCTGTTGGGCTCATGGTAGAACGGTGTACCACCCAGCATCATCTAGGCATTGTGAATGCATTTCTATTCATATCTTTGCTCCTGTAAACCTGGTTTGTGTCTCGTAAGTTCATCCAGTAGTCCTATATCATATGTACCTTGTTTGTGTGACCACAGAGCTCATGTTATTGAGCAGTGAGCGTAGACATATTTGAAACAGTGCGGGTCATGTGGCATCTGCACGGTAGAAGGTGGGCCTCATTATTTTTTTAGTCACAACATACTCTTTTTTTCGACATACTATAGTAGCTATGGATTGCCCTCACATGTTTAGAGTACTTATAATGAAGTGCAGCCATAAATTGAGCCAGTAGAGACAAATTGTTTCATTGGGTGGTGGTGTTTCAGTGAGCGGTGGATAACTGTAACCATCGAGCACCCTTACTGTTTCACTCAAGAGGAAGAGGAGACATATCCTCCAGCCTTCGTGCTCACTGCTTCCCTCAAGGGTCGAACCATTCATGCCCTACCCTTTCATTCTCTGGCTCAGTCTTCCTCTTAGACTAGCTTAGCTGACTACATCGTTTCAATGGTGAACAATGGTGCATTTGGATTTGTGGACCCTGCTGATGTTTTGAGGTGCTGCCATCTCATCCCTGTGTTTGTTTGCGCATGGAAATTTACATCCAGACAACATCCCAATGTCACGGAATGCAAAGGACTTGATGGACTGGAAGCATTACTATGTCAATCAGTGAGTCAGTGTTCCGTCCTGTACTCACAGACTTAAATATATATTCAAACCTCAGGTTTGTTGACAGGGACATGCTGATGTGTTACTACTGGGGATATGGTGTAGGTCATGTATACTCACATAATGTATGTGCGGACTTGGCTTCTGAGTCGAAGTCTGCCAGTGAACATCCTGATGGCCTGGGCATGCACAGTCACAACCATCTAGATCAAGTTGATACTGAGGTTGATCATGTACATCAAAGAGAAGAGGCAGGCTCATCTGACATGGGTGATGACCACGACTACTGGGAGTGGGACTGCTGCAGCAATGGTGACGAGGCCAACCAACAAAGTGACCCACCAGAAAGCAACTCTGACAATGTCGAGATCAGCATCATGTAGGACTCTGACTTTGAGTCAACATGCCCAGGTCTTGACCAGTTGGAATATAATGACTATAGGTTCTGACAGTGAGTTTTGTCATAATTGGTAATTCAAATGGAACCGTAACATCCATTGAAGAGTTACTTAGGTATTGCATGACTGGATCTGCATGAGTTTCAAAAATGTCAGCTTCCATAGCTGCCTGCCGCGAACATACTGTATACTATTACCTACTGTCATGGTGCACTCCGAGTTGGTCACCCCATCATCTTGGTCACTTCACAAAATGCACATATTTCCTGCTACAATTATTTTTCTAAGCAGCCACTAGTTTACATTCTTCTAATTAATATGAAATGACACTGCAGTGTAGGGTCCATGGATATTGTGGGTACAGTGTGAGGACTCGGAAAGCCAAAGGAAAGCTGGCCACACTGCACACTTGGGCCGTACTACTAGGCATGATGGTGTCACAGTGTTCTGAGTCCACAGGTTTGGCAAAGCTTCCTGATCAGTACTATATGACATGGTCAGACATTACATATTATGCAAAGTACATATTTAATGTCAGAATGTTGCACACCCTGGTGATGCTATCTAATTGCTGATTGTGATGACAAAGACTATTCCATGATATTCATGACAAGGGTAAATATGTAGCTGAGCATCAGAGTAAAGTGGTTTGATCATTCCAATATTGTGGAATGCCATTGCATATCATTGTGAAGTATGTCTGGTCAGCAAGTGTAACAGAACTACCACATCATGACATCATGACAACTATAGATATTCCTTTTTCAGAATCACAAAATTATGATAAATATCTTATCAAATAAATATCAGAGTGAGTGCCAGATGATCATAGTTGACAAACTCTCAAAATGTCAAGCATAGATTATATGTATAGCCTCATCAGTAAGTTGTCTTTCTGATAGTGATCTGGTAAGCAAAATATAATCTTATATAAACATTTATCCTGCCATATCATATCAATGTATGTTTGTAAAATCTGTCTGGTCATACCACTGACTTCACAATTTCCTGATGTCTGACTCTAGTTTAGATGTGGTTCCGGTTCTCTCAATGAGAAGGACCAGAGCTCATAACCTGTTGGAACTAGAAACACTGTCAGACCTCAGCCAGTATAATGTAACTGACTTCATTATGTACCTAGAGATGCTATCAGACTACACAAGTGTGTAAGTACAACATTGAGTATGTAAATGATGAACTCACCCTCAGACAGTATAATGTAACTGACTGAGGGAGAGAAAGGAATAACTCGGAATGTGGACTATATACTGAGTGGTTGTTGGAATGTTAGGTAGTTGCTACAACTGTTGGATATTCAAACTATGCTATTAGCTTATGTAAACATGTAGTACATTTCTGGTCACCATAGTAGTTACACCTCAGCTGGTTTCCCTAACCACTGAGGTGAGTACCATTATTATAGAGCTACCTACAGTAGTACTGACTACCTAGTACAGTACTTACTATTCAATAGGTAAGCTCCGCTGGTTTCTCCAACCACTGAGTATTTACAATTCAATAATGACTATGCTGTGGTAAGTCTAATAATAGGGTAGTTCAAAGTACAAAACGGCATTTGTTTTGAGGCCATTTCAGATGCTGCTTTGGATATGGTTTTGTGTAGGAATTATATAACACGTGCGGGAAAGCTAGACAAAGTGTAGCTATACTACGAAGTGTAAGTGATAGGTGAATAAAGTAACATATGATGTAACTCACCTCAGTCGTCGCATGGGTAAGGCAAACGGCTGAGGTGACAAGCAAAAACGCGGTACACTAATAAACGAAAAAGCGCTCTTGTTCGTAAGTGAGACATAATGGAAAACAATAGGTACTTGGGAACAAAAGGAAACAAAAGTAGTTGTGTAATAAATGAAAGTGAAACATCGAACCGTACTTGTTCTGAGCGTACAGCTCGATCATGCTTGCTATTTCAACACTCCCCCTCAAGCTGTACGGAGCCCGAGCTCGGTTGCGAAATGTTTGACCTTGGGGGATGGCAAAGCTTTCGTGAAAGTGTCGGCAATCATGTAGAGCTCCAAGAAACGGCACCACCATCAATCATAAAAGTGTACCCCGAAACAGCTCGCCTGTCCTCCGCCATGCTTCCATCAGCGTTTGCATACCATGTCAAGACATTCTCTATGCCTCCGTATGTCAACCTCAAGTCCTTCGTGCCGATCAGATACCTGTAAATCCGACGAACAGCCTCCCAGTGAGGCATGCCTGGATTGCTCGAGAAGCGTGAGACAGTCATGACGGCGTATGAGATGTCTGGATGAGTTCCGAGTGCGGCATACATGAGTGAACCAACGGCTTCACAATATGGGATGTGTCACATGGCTGCGTACTCAGCTGAGGTGGACGGGGACTGAGTCGTTGTGAGTTTGACATGGGGTTCCATGGGTGAGGAGATGGGCTTGAGCTCGTCGAAGTTGAAGCGGCAGATAATTGAGTCAATGTAGGACTTCTGGGAAAGGGATATGGTGCGAGTATCACGATCTCGGGTGACTTCAATACCGAGCAGCCAGTGGAGTTCACCTAAGTCAGTGATTTCGACATACTCATGAAACTGTCCTTTCAGCTTCGTAATCAAGTCCATGGTTGTCACAGCAATCGTGCAGTCATCGACATGCACAACTACAATCTCCATGTCCTCTCCGTTTCATCTCAAAAAGACGGCCTGATCGACGTCACACTGCTTGAACCTTAATCGGTCGACGAGGATTTCGATGAGTTTCTGATACCATCGACGGCTGCTCTGTTTGAGGCCATAGAGCGTCTTGCGAAGATGGCATACCTTGCGGGGGTGTTCAGTGGAGAAGAAACCGGGGGGACTGACACATGTAAATGATTTCGTCGTTGGTGAGTTCTCCGTTGAGGTAGGCACCTTTGATGTCGACTTGATGGAGTTCTAGGTCTTGGTGTGTGGATAATGTGAGGACAGTTCGGATTGATGTGAGTTTGGCAACGGGGGCGTATGTGTCGAAGTAGTCGACACCGGGGACCTGTGAGAATCCTTGGGCTACAAGGCGAGCCTTGTAATGGACGATGTTACCGGCAGCGTCCTTCTTTGCTCGGAAAACCCATTTTGAGCCTATGAGGTTAGCTCCTTCAGGTAGGTCAGCTAGTTCCCAGGTTCCTGCGTTCTGCAGGGTCGCTAACTCTTCGCGAATACCTTGCTCCCATTGCGGCCAATCCGGACGGTGCTTCGCCTCAGCTAGGGAGCTGGGCTCCAGAGCTTCTGCCTCGCTGATTACCTCGCTGATCAGCATCGCGACTTCATGAGCTTCGTCTTCCTCTATGGTAGCGAGCATTTGCTCAGCTGTTCCCTCCCCCTCAAGAGTGACTTGTTCCTTGACAATGGTCGGCATCTGGACTCCTCGAGGGATAGGTGGGTCGCTGGGACGAGGTGAGCTTGTAGCTTTGCCGGCGATGATGTCGAGGATACGCTGACTTGGTTTTCGGATGCGTTTCACAGGTGGGTCAGGTGATGGGTTGGGTTCAGGTTCGACGAGAGGTGGAGGAGGTACTAGAGGGGATGGTGCTTGCTTTACGGACGGTGGTACAGACGAAACTGGGACTCTAGATGGCATAGCTGGGATGGGTTGCTGCATCAGAGTTATTTTGCCAGGTAAATTACCTTCCTCCCCCTCGAAACGACTTGATGCAGGGACGGAGTCATCAAAATAGATGTTGCGTTCGACAGAGACTCGGTGTTTTGTCGGCCAGTAGACTCAGCAACCGTTTTCTGTTTGGTCATTGATTCCCATCCATCGGCCTTCATCGACATGCCCAGTGAGCTTATTCCCACTCTCCGTCCGCACCCAGACACGAGATCCCCAAGTGCGAAGGTTTCGCAAGTTGGGTTTCTTGCCCATGGCAGCCTCGTATGGTGTCAATCTGTCCAGGGCCTTGGTAGGTGTTCAATTTTTCAGCCATGCTGCATGACGCACAGCCTCACCCCAGAGGAACTTCGGAAGGGCGCTCTCATGAAGCATCACCCATACCTTCTCCAATAGGGTGCGGTTGAGGCGTTTGGCAACACCGTTGTGCTGCGGGGTGTTGTGGGTTGTAAGGCGCTGGGTGGTGCCGGATGTCTTCAGGTAAAGGACAAATTCCTTTCCCAAATACTCACCCCCACGGTCCGAGTGCAGGACCTTGATCTTCGCCGCAAGCTGCCTGTCGCACCAGGCCTCAAATTGCTTGTAGGCGTCGAAGGTTTCGCTTTTCTGACGAAGGAGGTGGAGATAGGTGAGACGGGTCTTGTCATCTGTGAACATCACATAGTACTTGCGACCACCGAGCGTAGCGACTGGCGCGGGACCCCAGAGGTCAGAGAAAACGAGACCGCCAACTTCTTTCGCATGCTCTCCCTCATGGACCTTGGCGATAGGTTTGCGGGTTGCCTTGGCGTAGACGCAAGACTCACAGAATGTAAGTTCGTCACTCGACGTGTTGACCTTGAGACCACTAACGAGTCCTTTTTCAGCAAGACGCCGTGCGGCAAATGGTGGTTGAGAAACCAAGTTCGTCAAGTCGATCGATTGAGACAAGGGTGTAGCCGACTTCGGGGGAATAGAGGACTTTGGTAAGTCAAAGTTTCGAAACATCAACTCCGTTAGGTACTTCTATGATCATCTCACCCACTCCAACAGCATTGAATTTCTGTTTGTTCGCAGCTGTGAATAGCTTCGGGGGGATGTCAGAGAGTGAGTTGAATTTGTTGAGATAGGGGGAAATATGGCAAGTTGTTCCTGAGTCGTAGAGTTCAATCGTGGGGGCGTCACGTAGTTCATCGCTGACTTCAGCGGCCACATCAGTGGGTTCGCAATCCGTATTCACGACTGGGCTCAAGTTGATGTTGACGAATGACTCCATGTCACTCATGTCCGACCTTGCCAACTCCTCGCTTTCCCACCCACATCCCCATGGACTCTCATCCCCTACCTCAGAGAACCAATCCCCGTCTTCATCAACTCCCACCCCATCACTTTGGCCTTCGACAGAGGATTCCACAGACATCAGGTCCGGAATCGACTCGATGTCGCTGAGGTCGCTGACGCCGAAAACGCCGTCTTCAGAGTCGGTGTCATCCACAGCATGGGCCTGGCCACTGCCCGTAGGGCTTCTGTCTTTTGGGGGCTCGGGACACTTGTCCTTGTAGTGCTTGTCTGACCCACAATTCCAGCAGTTTCCACGCTGCTTTCGTCCACCGCGTTTCGCCCCTGCATGACCGTTGGGCTTGGCCGAGCCAGTAATGGCCATTGCCTCATCACGGTCGTGCTCCTTGGCGTTCTCGCGACTGGGACGCTTCGCCCTCTGCCGTTCCAATTCCTCAGCAATAACAGAGACGAGGATGTCGGGGTCAATGGTCTTGGTCGGGCTCCAAAGATGGGCAGAGGTGAGCTGGTTAGAGGCGAAGTTTGCGAGTGAGTCGGGAAGGGACTTGATGATAGTCGAACGGTAGTCTTTCTCATCTATGGCCACCCCGACGAATGAATTGTTGTACGTCACCTCCTTTCGGGAGCTTCAACTCAAGGAACTGAGTGCGAAGGTCCATTTGCGTGTAGGCACCCTTTTCGGTATATTCCCACACGATCTCCATCCACATCACATGCACCGTGGTGATGTTCCGTATGCGTAGCACAGTGGAGTCGGGGATATGCTGGGTGAGCAGGTTCTTGGCTTGACTTTCGTGCTTATGCCATAGGGCATTTGCAGCTGTTTCGGTTTCTGTCAAGGGGCTTGTGGTTGCTGCAACCGGCTGGGGCGTCAAGCCATCAAATTGCTTCCACAAGTCTGGCTTCAACGGCGACCTGAAAAGCGAAAATCGCCCAGTTCGTCCCTTTCACATCGAGCTTTGGGACATTGCTTGGGAGGGAATCCGTGGTGACGGGTACGGTGACGGACATCATGGGATCGGCAGGGTAAGCGCAGGTGAAAAGTGGGGCTCAATAACCTGTAGGAATTATATAACACGTGCGGGAAAGCTAGACAAAGTGTAGCTATACTACGAAGTGTAAGTGATAGGTGGGTAAAGTAACATATGATGTAACTCACCTCAGTCGTCACATGGGTAAGGCAAATGGCTGAGGTGACAAGCAAAAACGTGGTACACTAATAAACGAAAAAGCGCTCTTGTTCGTAAGTGAGACATAATGGAAAACAATAGGTACTTGGGAACAAAAGGAAACAAAAGTAGTTGTGTAATAAATGAAAGTGAAACATCGAACTGTACTTGTTCCGAGCATACGGCTCGATCATGCTTGCTATTTCAACATTTTGGACATGTGGCGACCGCCGAAAACAGCTTTGAAGTCTGACATACCCTGTTTTGAGGCCGTTTTGGCCTGTGGTTTTCTCGCACGAGATTCAACAAACCCGTCTGAGTTTCAAACTGTAACTGTACTGATATTAGTCTGATAATCATGATAATAGATGCACAGCTCAAGTTCTTCCTTTCATGCCTACTCAGCCTGAGCACCAGCAACTTGCAGAGACCCTCATTGAAGCCTATCTGGCATTAGTTGTTGCTGAATCTCACGAGCTTGTAGATCCACCCACCTCTTCCAGTTCAGGCTCCAATCATCACTCAAACAGTACAGCAAGTTCTCATGATGAAACTCCGCCAACTCCAAGTGAATCTATCCTTGGCATGCTTGGCACACTCTATTCTCACAGACATCTTGTTGAGTGCCAGCCTATCCTGAAAAGTGGGGAGAACTTACAACTACTTCTGATGGAATGGAAGCATAACTGGCCAGAAATATTTTGGGCACATGTTTGGATCACTCTGGAGTGCTTTGATATACTTCTGGCTGCCTTGCAACCAGATCCTGTTTTTCAGAATCAGTCTAATGTACCCCAAATGGCTGTTGATGCATAACTGGCCATTGCACTCTACCACTTTGGTCATTATGGTAATGCCATCAGCACCACCATGGTTGCACTTTGGGCTGGAGTGGGATATGGAACTATATGACTTGTCACCAACCACATCATGACAGCAGTTTGTCGGGTAGGATTCCATTGGGCAGCAATTTATTGGCCAAATGGAGAAGAGAAGGAAGAGGCAAAGCAGTGGGTTGAAGAGAACTCTTGTCCTAACTTTGGTTCTCCTATACTCATGGCCTGGGTTTTATGGCAATGCTTGGTATGATTGCAAGTCCAACTACTCTTTGAATGTTCAAGTGTGTTCCTCATCCACTATTGTTGACATTTGATCTAATTA
This sequence comes from Paxillus involutus ATCC 200175, assembly GCA_000827475.1. Lineage (NCBI taxonomy): Eukaryota > Fungi > Basidiomycota > Agaricomycetes > Boletales > Paxillaceae > Paxillus > Paxillus involutus. The sequence continues at coordinate 72,428 of KN819335.1, forward strand.
TTTTCTTCAAAGATTGAATCCTCACATTATCAACTACTCTGTTGGACTCCCTGGCAGCCAGCATGACTCAACTGCATTTGCAGAAACACATATTTTAAAGGAGCATCAAATGTTGCTGTCTTCAGATGAGTGGATCTTTGCTGATACTACATATCCTCTTCATGATTGGTGTTAAACTCCTTATAAAAAGTATGTCTCCTTCTTGCACTTTGATTTTTTAACTAACAGGATCAGACCGGAGAAGGATACAGAAAAAAATACAACATACAACTATTATGTCTCCAAGGTTTGCATCTGCTCAGAGCACGCCATTGGATATCTCAAGGGTACATGGCAGTCCTTGTGGGGGCTACGTGTTTGACTTGATAGTGAAGATCATACTCAATATGCCACTATTATCACTTGCATCCACCTCCATTCCTGTCCACTTGGTCATCAAACAGGGATCAACATTTCGAGTGATCACTTTTTTTAAAAGGGGCTTCAAATTATGGCAGAGGAACAGGAACATAATGCAGAATAGGTGGCTATTAGAGAGCAGCAAGCTGATGAGGAAAAGAGGGCAAGGGATGAAGCAAGGAATGTTGAATCACTGAGAGGAAGGATAAAGAGGAAGGAGATGAAGCTAAGTCTGTTTAGGTACTTGTATAATCAGGAGTAGTAGTAGAGTTAGCAAAGGATACAAAAGGCTTATCCTTGAAGCTGAGGATCAATGGTAGCAGGATATCTAGCATGAAGATGAGCACATTCAATCTGCCTTTCCATCATAAGAATATCATGTGTCCACTGTGCAGCTGCCTGCTCCACCTAAGCCTTAATGTGCATCTGCTCCACTGCTACAGCAGTATCATATGCAGTCTGGTGCTTGACCTGCTCTCGAGCAGTATGCTTCTTGGCATTTGCCTCATTCATAATAAGATGAGCCTGGTGCTCAGCATCAGCAACCTCCCTTACCAAGTCTTGCGAAGTTTTTCTCTTCTTGCTGGCACAGGAGATCACAGGAGACTCCATCACCCACTTTGATGGAAGTGCCAACTTGAGCCTGGGCCAGAACCATTTGGGGCCATGTTCCCATCCTCCTAAAATGAAGCTATCATACAACAATAAAGTTACATATAAAATATAACATATATTGTTGTCATTGTCATTGTCATCTTCAGCTCCAAGGACTGACAAGTTGAGCATGGACTGGCTGTTGGCGATGACCTTCCAACTCGAGATTGGGCTTCCGCCCATCAGGTCATTCATGCAAAGGTACTGTGGAAACTTCTTCTCAATAGCCTCTGAAATGTGAGTGATAGGTCAGTGAGAAACATGAATCAGTTATGTCAGCCTCAAAGCCAAAGCATACCATATATATTTTCAGCTTCACTACCCTCATAGAGCTCATCTGAATGGCCTGACGTGACGAAGCCATGCCCAGTTTCGCCAAGCTTGTTACAGTACTCATTGAATATAGACTTCAGACTAATATATTGATGAGTAAAATTAAAGCAGACAAAACATGTAATACCTGTTGATCTGGTTTTTGATGATGGTCTTTAATGCAGGAAGGATAGCCTTGGTGAAGTTGATGTCCACATTGCAAACAAGGAAAAAGGCCTCCACAATGTCTTCACAGCGTTGAATGAAGCTTTTACCCTTTCTGGTTGGTGTCGGATCATTGACAGCACCCTTATCGAAGCCTAGAGCCCCTTTCCAGGTCACAGACTCCTCAATAAGAGTCAAGAGGGTGTCGGTCAGGTGAAAGTCCTCAAGCTTAGTCCAACTACATGGAAATAAGAGATATATAAAATAATCATAGCTTTGGAACTCACAGGACAACTGCCCAGGCCTTCTTGGAGTCGTCAGCAGCTGTCAAGTTCCCCTTACCAGGTTTTGTGGCTTTTCAGGCGGTGGACTTAGAAACAGAGACAGGCGAGGGCCATGAGGGCTTCTTAGGAGTGTGAGAATTTACTTTGGACATGGGGGTTGAAAACCATAGGCAAAACCATGGTGCAGTTTTGGATTCCTCAAGCCTCAAAACTAATGTCAAAACTATGTCCAAAACGGCGTCAAAACGAGCACCATTTTCTACTTTGAACTATCCTAATATCCCTTTGCAAAACAAGGGTTTTTGTCATGCTTAAGCACAACTTCACATTGACTTCCATTTTTTTTGTTGGATACTATCTTAGTATTCTACAGTAGACCTATTCACTGGAGGCATATTCTGATGTTATACGAGAAATCATTTTGAAATCATTGTTGAAACAGATTCTTTGTTTTCATCATGTTCTTGCAAAAATAATCCTATATGTTCTAGACCCAGCCAGCCAACCAGGGGCCTGGATTTACCATGTTTTAGATACAATGTCTTATGTAGGAAAATTGTTAAAACATAGTCTCTGATTGACCCATGTTCTCACAGTGTTTTGTCTAGGAACATCGGTTTTTGCCTGTGGTGATTGCCACTCTATTATGTAATGAGGCACAAATGTAGTGTTAGAGTTAAGTCTTTGAGCAAGCAGAAGAACACAGCACCTTTTCTTACCCCTCTTCCATCATTGTCATCTGCCACCTCAGCGTCAATGCAGCTCAGAAACTTATTTTCCCTTACTCTTCCTTTAATCTACCTTCATTCACTGTCCCTACAGCAAACTCTCCTCCTACTCTTCAGGTTCTCCTTAACTTCCATGCCTTGTATCGCTTGAGATCCCTCACTTGAAGCTGAACCCAACTTCAGAAGCAAAGCCTTCTGCATTCTCCAAGACATAATCATCCTAAATGACCCCACTCTCAATCAGCAATCTGCTGCTGAACATCTTGCTGGCATCCACCACCTTGACCATGCATGCCATCTTGCCAACTGGTAGGCCCAAACTGAAGAAGATGAACAGGCTGCAGTGGCAACCCAGGTCACTCTCCAGCAGCAGGAAGACCAAGAGAAGGCTGAACAGCAAGCTGCTGAGGATGCAGAGAAGTGGGAGAAAGAGAAGAAGAAGCCCAAGATGAACGGTTTCAACACCGACAGCATGCATGGTCCAAAAAAACATCCTCCTGCACCCCTCCCAGTATGTCATACAAAAGCTCAAGGCCTTTGAATTTGTCAAGTTCTGGTATTTTACCCCGGAGGGCTGCTTGTCCACCTCACTCAAGAACAAATCCACCACCAACAGTTCCTACACCTTCACTCAGGACGGCCCCGGCTTCCTTTTGCTCAAATCCACAGCCTCATGCAGACCTTCTTCCAAGGCGCTGCATGACCACGACCACTCCTGGAGGCAATTTGACATCAGAAAGAACAATATCCTCCTCCACATTGCCAAGATGGACTGGCCAGCAGAGCACCAAGCCACCCTCGCCATATTCTTCATCGCCGTCACCTTTCATGAAATCTGGACCCAACCCAAGGGCAAGCAAATTCTCCTCCACTATGCATCACAAGTCCACTGAGAGTGGCACGAGTCCCTCATCAGTGATGATGAGGGATTCAACATCGGCACTTTCAATGAGGCTCTGCTCATCAAAATATCGAACACCACCTGGATCAATGCCCAGGCCGAAGGCTTGAGACAGGTCAGTATCTTCCCCCCCTTGTCTCTGATTATTTTCTAATCCATCTCCTATTTCTCCCTCGCCTCCTCCCTGCATCCTCACACTTCCTTCCCACACGTTGCACGCTGACATGCATGCAACAGGTCCATGCATAAGTCAGGTGCGTACATACCCATACACTACACTACCCTACACACCATCAGTACAAATCTATGTAATACACACCACATCGCCAAATCAAACAAGCTTCAACGCTTAGGCCATGTGGTAAAGAATTGCTAATATATGGTCAACAAGGAGTTCATCACACTCAGGACCTATACAGACAGCAAGAGGCCGCATAGGTGATCATCCCCATATTTTTCTTGAGATTTTTGGAACACAGAATCATTATTTATAGCATAAACTCACTTACCCGTGTAATAATCTCTACAAACAACTATCTATTAGCTTATCAGATCTAAGATACAGTTTCCTTAGTCTAGTTTCCTCTTAATGCTATGCATAGCTATGCAAGGCTATGCAAGGCAGTGAACTAATGCTATGCACAGCTGTGCCAGGCTGTGCAAGGCTGTTCTAGGCTGTACATGACTCATTCCGACTCATTCCTACCTAATCTAGTACATATTTGGTAAGAATCGCACAGCCTTAGGCATCCTAAACAGAAAGGCATAGCCACCTTCAAATAGTATATAAAGGCTGACTTTTTCTGGCCTAAAATGAATAAGAACCCAAGTTAGAACCCCTCTATAAGTTCACTGAGTGATTCCTATACAAAAGTTCCTCCTAAGCAAGATAACTGAGTGATAAGTCAGGGACTCTAAAGAGAGACTACCCTTTTATTTCTTCAGTATAGACATCAGAAGCAAGGTTACACATAAGTCTTATCAGTTCTAAGCACTGCAGAGCAAAGAGGCTAGCTGTACGTGATATCTGAGTAAGCCTACGTTAGCGCTAAAGGAACCAGCAGTTGAGCAATTGCTAAGCCAGTTAAGGGAGTAAGCCAGTAAGCCTTGACAGTCTAGGGAACACCTTTTTCCTGTCAGCTTAGTCACCCAAGTACTATCCCATCAATAACCAATAGTTTAGACTCAACAATAGAGATAGGCAGAAACCCAAATCCCCCTTGCCATGAACAACACGTTACCAGCCTTTCAAAACTGAGGATACTCTCACATATGAAACACTGACCATGAACTGTGTTTGAGAGATTTTTGTTGGTTTGCTTTTCCGTATTTCTAGGAGCGTATTCCACATCTCCACCACAGGAGAAGACAACGCACATGCACGCATGCACCTGCACTCACACTCATGCACATGCACACATGCACGCCCCCACTTTACGCACGCGCACTCACACGCGCACCGCACCCTTCATCACATATGTACTCAATCTCCTCGCTTCCCCCCCCTTACACTTTG
>KN819335.1:85934-108436 GCA_000827475.1 Paxillus involutus ATCC 200175
CGACTAAGAACTAAGCTAGGGTTCTATACTGTTAGTCCCTGCGAGTCCTAATCGACCTGAACTAAGCTACTAAGCGCTTCATAACACCTAAGCACTGTAATCGCTAGTACTAGCTGCTCAGTGACCCAATATTAGCCAGAGAGTGCTATAGGTCAAGCAGTTTGATAGTCAACGCTAAGCCAGTCAAAGGAACGAAGTTAGTAGGCTGTAGACTGCGTCTAAGGAGCCCATTTCTTGTCCACAAAGTCCCTAACCCATCCCTGTTTCAAGATAGAACCCGTCTATCACCACTTTTCTAAGACTCCGTATACCGTTACGTGTCAAGGAAACCAACCATTCGTTCTCTAACAAAGCTTTACAAGCCTTTGCTACCTGTTGAACCCAACCATCCGAGAGATATTTGTGAAGCATTTAGCAGCGCAAATACCATCACCTTGCAACGAACACCCACGTTATCAGCCTTTCGTAGTTTTAGTTTTTGTTAGTTTTGTGTTGTTGTTTTAACGAACTGCTGACCGTGACCTGTGGAAGATAGGAACGTCTAGGACTCAGCTGCTAGTCTAACATTAGGCATTTCATTCATCTCCACTAAGGAAGAAGACACCGAGCGGCAAGTTGAAGTCTTTTGTCTTTCAGGGGACTGAGGGCATTGGCTTGTCCTCCACGCTTTTGATAGGAAGTTGCTCGAATAGTTGGTAATGACATGCAAGTGTGCAAACCTTTCATGCAAAGTGATCACCTTTGCCTTTGTGCCACTGCTGTGCAATTTGCAAGCTTGTCTCAATTCACCCAAGTCCCTTCAAACAAAGAGTAGCAAAGTTCTGGATCAACAAAAGCTGGTTGATACGGGAAAGGGGTAAGGTTTTTGCTCCCTTCGAGAGGTCATCCTTGATCTGTTCTCTCAGCTCGCTCCACCCTCTAACCTCAACTCCACCTCACTCATGTTCCTCAAGTTCATCCTCCCAGGTTTCCTCAGCCTGCCTTGCAAGTTCGGAATTGGCCATTGCTCTATCGGGCCTGGGCCCATTGCCACTGGCACCTGCTTCAGATTCCTGGAGTGGCATGTTGCCATCATGAATGGCGATGTCCTGCAAGTACAAGTTGGGATGATCTTCAATCATGTTTTGGACCATTTCAGTGTCGTAGGGACTGGGAGAACACGGGAAGAAGGTCAAGGCTCAGCAGGAGACTTGGATGACAGGTCATCCATCTGGCTGTGTCCACTGGGTTCTGGAGATGAAGAACATTCGGCGGGTATAAGGGGTGTGGTTGCTGCTGTGTTGGCAGTCCTCAAAGAGTGCGTCATGGTGAAACCAAGACCAGTAAGTGATGTTTGGTTGATTAGGAGTTTTTGTGCCATTGCTGGGTACATGCTAACTTGCTCCCCATGTCAGGACCTTTTTTATATTGTTTGGGCCGCCCAGACAAACTCTTCCGCTTTGTGGCACGCCATACCTCCTTAGGAGGTAACCAGGCCTCATCAGATGGATCATCACCACCACTGATTGCGAAATCAATGAGCTGCATGCAGACTTCATTGTCATCTGTGGATGTGCACACATTTCAGTCACCTGTAGCGCACAAGTAGGTAATAACAAGTTGGGCAAATGCCCCATAATACGGTGTAGCGGACCTCGGCCGACAGCATGTATATACACGTGCTGGCCGAGGTGAAATAAATATAATTAGTTATCATAATAAGCACTATGCAACACCAAAGAGGTCTCAACCGAGACATGGAGTGGGTGATCACAGGGTGCCTGAGTGTACGTCTTGGTCAAGGGTGGAATTTGACAGGAATCTCAACCAAGGCATGGAGTGGGTGACCATAGGATGCCTGAGTGCAGGTCTTGGTTGAGCATGGAATTCCACAAAGGGTCTGGACCGAGGCGTGGTGTAGGTGACCATAGGATGCCTGGGACAAGGCCTTGGTCACAGGTAGAATTTTACCAGGGCCTTGACCAAGATGTGGAGTAGGTGACTGTGGAATGCCTGGATGCAGGTCTCGGTCAAAGGTAGAATTTTACAAGGGGCTTCGACCAAGGCGTGAAGTAGGTGACCATGGGATGCCTGGGTGTAGGCATTGGTTGAGGGTAGATTTTTACAAGTAGTATCAGTTGCTGTTGCTATGAGGGCATATGTTGTATGATTTATTTATGTCAAACTACAAGTCACAATATCAAAGAAGTTGAAAATTATGTATAGTAGGGTAGCTAGGGATTATACTATGTGTACTAATATCCTAGAGCGTGTGCTGTGGCACGATGATTTCATTTAGGGCGAGCAACCTCTAGAGCTGGGGTCGCTGCATGGGCCCTAGATCGTTGTAGTCAGCTAAGCTAGTCTGGGAGGAAGACTAAGATAGAGAATGAGGGGGGGGTAGGGCGAATGGTTCGACCCTTGAGGGAAGCAGTGAGCACGAAGCCCGGAGGATATGTCTCCCCTTCCTCTCGAGTGAACAATAAGGGTGCTCAATGGTTAATCGGGCAAAAGTGAAGAACGAAGGGAAGAAATCAAGACTAAGGGAGGAGAGAGGCAGAAGGGGAGATCCGGGGACTGTGAGATGCATGTGGGTCAAATCCAGGCGGTGAGGTGCTGAACCCGGAGACGAGAGGGTCTGGCCTTAGCTGGGCGGTGTCCGGACGAGCGTGGTTAGGCCAGATGTACTCAGAAACAGGTGTCTGAGGGGGGAGTCTCGCACGATGGGAATCGGAGGATCATTGATAACAATGGATTGGGAGTTTAAAATGCAAGATATTGCACCGTGGTGCCTACGTACAGGACTTTATAGTCTGGGCATGCCTGAGACTGTCTGACAGGCGGGCAGCTTAGGTAATCGTAACTATGCCCGTTGAGGGGCACGTGATCTGATGTATATGGGTGATATCGGGCGAAACACTAAGTACAAAGGAAGGAAAATAGAGCGCGAGAGAGAGAGAGAGAGAGGGAGGGGGAGAGAGGGCGGTACGAAGACGGACACGAGAATCTGTAAACGAAAGAGAGAGCTCCGGGCGAACGGGGATCCACATGTGGGCGAATGGAACCCTCATGGGCAGGTCACTGGGTATATGTGGACATGATAGGATGGGTCGTTGTGTGGCGCTGCACGCATAGGGAACTATAGTTCCCTACACCGTGGTTTCTTTCTTAACATGCTTCCCTCCTCCTCTCCATCCTCACAGACATGCTTCTCCTGGAGCTCAATGGGGGTGTTCAGAGATGTACTGTTCAGAGATTCTTCTTGCTGTACAGCAGGAGAATTGGTAGGTACTGCAGTTGGCAGTCCCTCTGAAGCTGCCAGAGTGGGCTTTGCATATGCAAGCCGGTCAGTCTCTTGCTGATCTGATGTGCCGCCTACTATTAGCTTTTTCTGCGGCTGAGCCAATGAGGTAGAATCGTTCCACTCACCTGCCCCACTTTTCAATGATTTCTTGTCACCAGAGGTTGCAACTGTGATTCTGTGTTGGGTCTCCTCAACCAATTTCAAAACTTGGTCAAGGTGCTTGTGAGAGAAGGGTGAACGGCCTAAGTGAGGAGGGACAGGATCTGTATCTGGCTCCAACTCAATGACCTTTGTGATGTTGCGAAGCAAGAGGCCGAGAGCCAAAGTCAATTTACCAAACCTTATATTTGAATGAGTAGCAGCCAGAGCATTCAAAATTCAGGTCAAGGCAGCTTCCAGTCGCTCTATGTCATGGAACTCCACAGGGAGACTTGATGCAGTCCATTTCCAAGAGCACCAAGACTCCAGAGACAGCAAGGGTTCAGGGCGCTACGACATTACTCAGTACCAAAATTGTTCAGCATTTGGGTAAACTTACCAGTGTTGTCTTCATCTCTGAATACCGCAGCACCAGGTCTTGATAGGCTGAGGCCTTCGAGAGATTGTAAAGGAATTCAAGTTGCATTGCTCTATCTGAAGAATGGGCAGCTGGACTCTCAGTCTCACAATCTGCCATCTGCAGCATAGGGTTTGTTTTCCCCTCTATCGCCTGCAGCAAAATGGGTTGCTCTGCTTCCCCTTCACTTTCAGAGCTGAGCTAACCTTGACATAGTCCTTCTTACCCTTCTTCCTTCGGAGCTGCTTTTTCTCCACCTCGGCCCTCGAATCCCCCTTTTTGGATGCAGTGAAGACAACCATTGCCTTGCCTCTCTTCTGATGAGTCAGCCAGCAATTCCAAATATCTTGAACTTGAGTTCCAGTGAGTTTAGATGTATTTGGGAAGGTATTGAGACTTTCTGGGAGGCATTCTTCGTCAAGGGAGTTGAAGAGGGCTGTGACAAGCAAAGTCCACGGCACACAAGCATGATGATTGTTGGTATATTTCACTGATAGGGAAGACTAAGTCAAAGTCAAAGCTAAGTATTTGGGTAGAACGGTTACTGTAGGCTTCGTTCATAATCTGTCTGATCACATCCTTCTGCCCAGGAAGCTTCAAGCTGCCATGGTCAGGGAGGATGAGATCCCCAGCCTCACTTTTTTTGAGGACAACTTTCTCGCCCTTGTCGCCGCTGATGCCATCTTCTTCTTCATTGGTGGACAGCTCTGGGTCTGATTTCCAGATAAGTTGGACACTCACTCAGAGACATAGCAGGGAAATCTGATCACTGAGCAAATTCATCCCGAAGGTATATTGCAAAGGCTTCACCAAGTTTGTTGCAATTCTTGCGGCCAGACAGGTGCTGCTTGAACTTCACCCCCTGCTGCTTCGGTGCAGTCTCTGAACTATATCAATTCCAAGGAGATGAGAAGGAAAACACAGATGGGACCAGAAACTTACATTCCAACCTCTACTCCACCGTCCACCGAGCGATGACCGTGGAAGATCACGCAATGAACACCCATAGTGATATTGAGTTCCTCCTGGAATTCAAGGATCCTTTTGGCTAGGTTTTTTTTCCGATGACTGAGAAGTTTTGTGATGGTTAGAACTGTATGGAGTCCTCTGAGAAGGAGAATAACTCACATGACTTTACAATCCTCAGGGGGACCTTGGGCCATCCACTTAGCCTTTGATGTGGCAACCTTTTCCATCATCTGGGAATCCTCTTTGCACACAGTCTCGAACCATTCCCTGACATTCTTTGTCCTCTCTCCAATAGAGCTGGGATCAGAGGGATTTTGACCCTTATTTTTGTCGTACTCATCGGCTTGCTTCTTGAAGAGGTACTGGGCGACATCAAATTCTGAGAAACCCTTCAAGTATTTCTTCATGTTCTGCGGCAGGGGGTTAGGTACCTTCTCCTCATCAGCACCACTCTTGCCTTCACTGCCCGAATCTGAGATGCTGGCTTTGTGGTTGGACTTCCTCTTCACCTTTTGTTCCACAGCCTTCCTTGAACCCCCGTCTGACTGCCCATACTTGTCATCCTCCGACTCCTTAGCACTTGCCTTTCCTTTTCCCTTTCCTTTTCCCATATTGACAGCTATACTCTCTGCCTTGTTCTTCGTCCCAGAGTCTACCTGCCTTTTCTTTACAGCCTGTTTCATCACCCATTCTTTCTGTAACCTCTTCAAGGCAGATTTTTCTTGTTCAAGGTCTGTTGGGTCCTCAATGTACTGTAGAAAGTAGTCGTGAATTGCCTACCCCTGACTGAATAACAATGAAAACAATATAAAATCAAACACTCATGAGACTCAAAGGACGCGGGTCCAATCAGACATATTTGAAGACAATTGAAGTGAATGTTCAACAGTGCAAAGGCAAGATGGCCAGAGATCTCGGTCAGCCTGCAACTCGCGTGAAATTTTCTCACATAAAGCAGCGGCCAACTCCGGATTTGGGCCCACACAGAACAAGCATAATTTTATTTCTTGGCTGCAGATGCACTGTTAGCAGGCATCCATATTTCTAGCCTCAACCATTAGAAGAGTATCAGATGCAATATATGATTACTACTGAGTCTATCCAAAAATATGCTAGAATGTCTGATCGAACAACTTCACTGCCAGCCATCCGCTGCCTCTGTTGCGTCTGGGCATGACGTACCAACTTCCCTCGGGTCTTGTCCCAACAACTTACAGTGAGGTTTGACTCGAGCGCCGTTGGCTTTCTGTCCACAAGCCTTATTCACACATTCCGCCGTCCACAATCCTTTGTTGACTTTTCCACTCCACAAACTGGACACATCAAGGGTAAGGAAGTACCATATGGTCGGCTCTGAGAGTTCCACCACATGAACTTCTCGCACTTGATCTTCGCCAGCGACAAGGGAGGAGAGGGAGAGGAGAGGGAAAACAGTAAAAGGTCAGTATGTTTTCCTACTCAGAATGAATTCTGCAAGGCAATTGACATGCAGGCGTGGAGGGGGATGGTTTTGATGAATGCCTGAAAGGCCAGAACCTCCATAAATATGGACACCTGGGCGGACTGGAACCTCGGAGCCGTGAAGGCCATGCAATGCAAGACGCGTAGGCTGTTGATTGAAGCAGGTTTTGTTAGCAACATCCAAAGGTGTCTTGGGATGCAATGCTTACCATTGAAGCCCAGTCAAAAGTCACTACAGGGTAGTACAGTTAGGTCCAAGATCTGACACTGGAGTTCTACTAGTGGTCAAAATTTCCAGAGTCTTACACATGATGTAGCTAAGTTCAGTAGTAATGTAACAAAACCTGTACAGATCAATATTGATAATACTAATAGTCACACGGCGGCGGAACATGCCTCCAACACACCTCTTTGCCACTACCACCCACGTTAGGTCGCAGGGCAGTTCGTACACAGTGCGCAGAGCAATGTGCTTGCTCTGTGCACTTTCTACGACCTCCCATTCTCATACTAAATGCCTTGGTTCTGCAATTGCTCGAGGAAGTGTGGAGGGACCCTTCGGGAAGTTTCATGCGCTGCATATCGAAGTCACACAAAATATTGCGATGCGGACACACAGGCAACCGCTGCCTTTGCAAGTGGCAGCATGCACACGCTGTGTAATCAGTCCCAGCCCAACCCTCTACACTCTACCACAAGGTACGTATACTTCTTGTCCATTGTAGTTGTCTCAAGCCTCACTAGTACCTGTAGCAATGCCACCAACACAGAGCGTCCACTACGGCCAAGTTGGTCACCCTCTCATGAGGTGGGTTATTTGGTTGATTCATTTCGTACAGAGTCTGAGACCAATGGAACCTCTAACAGGGCTTCGACGACTCAAATGACTTCGGCTTATCACAGTTATTCTCCCCATTTGAAAGCCCTCCGGCTATTGACAGGCGGCGCTGTGTCACTGTCGAAGATATCACCGAGGAGGAAGAGCGTCATGACCAAGCAAATGATGAAGAAGAGGATGATGATGACCTCCAACCTCCCCCTCTGATTGATGCTGATGAGGAGGCCTTGTTACAAGATATATATGCCAACGTCAAACTAGCCAACCTCAGAGACTCCCTCACATTTATCATGGGCCTCCAGAGTGCGTCTCTTGATGACGCTGATGTGGGCCTTTCTTCCGATGCTATACACCGCCTGCGAAATCCTCCTGAAAACATCCTTGACTTAGACAGTGACCCTGCGCTTCGTCTCGCTGTTCGATTATACCTGGAACTTAGCAATGCTGATGAAGACTATGTCAGTGCATGAGATGCTCATATCCAATATGATGGTGTTGACCTCCCGACGCTCACATAAATCAAGTGTATCGTTGCACAGCTAAGCGGCATTGAAGAAATGCTCCACGACATGTGTATTCACACCTGTGTGGGTTTCACTGGCCCCTTCGCAGATCTTGCAGATTGCCTGGAGTGTGGTGAACCCTGTTATGATAAAGACATCCTATTTCAAACTTGTGGCAAAGTCAAGAAGCCTCGCCAGCAGTTCACCACATTCCCCGTCGGTCCCCAGATTCAAGCTGTTTACCGTGAGCCACGGAGTGCAGCAGAGATGTGCTATTGTCTGCAGTGCACAAAGCAAATCTTAGAGGAGCTTGAGTGTTTGCATGGCATTCAGGATGCTTGGAGCGACTTGCTTGATGGTAGTGACTATCTGGAAGCAGTTGATGAGGGTAAAATAAAGGACAATGATACCGTTCTTATGATGTCCATGGACGGCGCCCAGTTATTCAAGTCCAAAGCCTCGGATTGCTGGATGTCTATATGGGTGGTCTTTGATAGATCCCCTGAGACAAGGTACAAGATGTTGAAGCATGCAGGGGCATAGCGAGAGGAACTCTCTACTCACCTGTGCTGAGGGGATTACTTGCTAGTAAGCAGGTAGTGGTTGAAGTATAAGAAACGATCTATTGAGCACTATTACAGCGCTGGGTTTATATACTGGATACAAGCGTGACAAGTCACTGATGTGACTGTTGATGTGACTAAGAGTCCTTATCTAACTACTTATCTAAGATAGTAACACCCTGTAATGAATGTTGTACATGCTGCTATAAGCGCAAGTTCAACACAAGAAGAAATATGTCTTACCCGGAGTAGTCATTCCTGGCCCCAACAAACCAAAGAACCTTGACTCCTTCATGTATCCTGGCTTCCACCACCTTGCAGCCACCCAGAGGGAAGGTCTCTCTATATGTGATGCTCAACGTGATGCCAAGTTTATTTCCAATCCGTTCCTGGCTCTTGGCACCACTGACAGTCCAGGACTTGCCTACCTTGATGGTCTGGTTGGCCATCAGGGCAAACAGGGCTGTTGGCTATATTGCGGTGTCACTGGACGCCACAAGGCTAAACAAAAGACCTACTATGCAGCACACAAGAAGCCTGAGAGGTATGATGTGGAAGGATGTAATCACCCTGATATTGATGTATGGAATCTTCCAAACTTTACTCAAGAAGAGTATTGGAGGAATCTCATCTTCCTGCTCCTCTCTCCAAATGAAACCCAGTACAAGAAATGTCGCCTCAAAACTGGCATTTCTAAGCCCAGTATACTATTTCTTGGTTTTCCCCCAGACCATACATTTGGTGTTCCTCACTGTTTTGGATCTGACACCATGCACCTCATATCACTCAATATACCCGACCTTCTCATTCCCCTGTGGCGCGGCACCTTTGAATGTGATCCAAACGATGATCTAGCAACCTGGCCCTGGGCCATACTTGTTGGTGACACTTGGGATTATTTCGGTAAATTAGTTGCTGCAACAACATCTTACCTTCCTGGGTGCTTCGATCGACCACCTAGGAACCCAGCCGAGAAGATCAATAGTGGTTACAAAGCTTGGGAGTTCACTCTACTCATGTATGGCCTAGGTCCTATGCTTCTATATGGCATCCTTCCACCCCCATACTGGAAACACTTTTTCAAGCTTGTGCGAGCTGTTCAAATCATCTCACAGTACACCATCACACACAAGGACCTTCGCGAGGCTGCTCAACTTTTTATTGAATTTATTGAAGAATTTGAAGACCTCTACTACCAGCGAAAACCTGAGCGCCTTCATTTCACTCGTCAAAGTGTTCACACATTGGGCCATTATGCTAGGGAGGTTGCTACAAAGGGTCCTCTTATATGCTCCTCTCAGTGGACTATGGAGAGGACCATAGGAAACCTTGTCTCAGAAATCCGTCAGCCATCAAATCCCTATAAAAATCTTGCCAAACGGGCCTTACGATGTGCATAACGGAATGCATTAATGGCAATGACACCATCAATTGACCCTGAATCTAATGCCAGTCTTTTCCCCCAATGGTCAAAGGCAATTGGTGAAGGGTATGCCTTGCTGAAAGCACAAGAATGTTATCGCCACTCTACAACCATTCCTGAGGGACACACCATTCTGGAGTATTTGGAAAAACACCATCCTACATCCCCCGACCTCAACCTATTTACTCTCACAGGCACCTATCATGCCGGTTGTTGGGCATGACTTTGTCTACCAAATGGACTCACCAGTCGGTCTCTTTTTTCTAACCGTGAAGTCAAACGAAATGCACGTAGAGCTCGCATGGCAAAGGTAACTACTCTGAGCTCCATATCTTTTACTTTTATATCACTCATCTTGTCAAGATTTACCATGACAGCCAACTTTTCATTGCAGAAGTGCATTTCTTCTTCAAGGTGATGCCTTTTCCTGCAGCTCAAGCTACAGAGGCTCTTGCACTCGTATCACGGTTTTCACCCCCAAGGATGGACCTTCTTAGGGAGTCCCATGGTACCTATTTTGCATGCAAAGCCCAAGGTGATGTTGGTCTCACAGTCATCAAGGCCAACTCTATGCAATCTGTTGTATCAATGATCCCCCATCTATTAGATGATGAAGAATACTGGTATATGTTTGAGAAGCCTGGGTTAGCACTGGCAGGTTTGGGGGGATTCTTTGACATGGCTTCTGATGATGATCCAGAAGCTTGAATTATTTATTACTTAGTTCTTGTATATGACAGGAATAACAATCTCATTGATAGTGAGAACACAATTGACATGCTAGACTTGCAATGTTACAGCTACAATATGTATTAATCCAAAACAAGAAAAATGTGTCATCAGGAACAGAATATGGTAATCAAGCGGGGGGAAACATGACATTGTAGATAAGATGGTGTTAGTCAAGATCAACATCAAAACCAGATGCGGTTGCCGCAATGGATGGCTGGTCCTTGGTACCATTGCTACAAGATGTGAGTAGCCAGACGAACTTGACGAGATGATAATACCTTACCTGCCTGTTCTCGCCCACTGCACCTGGAGTGCCTTCGTTTTTGCAGTGTGGATGTCTGAGGTGTCACATTTAGCCATAAGTCTGAGAATTTCCAGGTAAACTGGGGAGTATATGCCGACCCTAAGATTCACTTCGCCTTGACCACCAACAATCTCATCAAGAGCAACTTTGAGCTTTATGCAGTAAACTAGTGAACATCAAATGTAAATTATAAGGAACATTACCACTGTGGCAGCCATGGCAACCGCAACTCTGAGAACTTCACTCTCAAAGACTTCTGGAAATAACTTGCCAATAGACGTGGCACGGGTGTAGAAAAAATCAACAATGAGACCGGAGAGTGCGGGGTGCGTGAGGTTGTTGGTATTTCCCTGAAAATGCAGTCAGACAAGTGATCACAAAGCACGCTTAACTTACCTCGTCATCCACTCCGTTCTTCAAGAATACCCCACGAGCTGAAAGTCTGAACAGTGAGTTGCGGGGAGCCTTGGGTAATTTACAACATACCAGTCTAGTGATGCCAGAGCTATAGTGGGGCCACCAACCTGCAACACATAGGCTTAGCACTGGTTGCTGGACACCATACAACTTACCGTCAGTAACAAACAGGCCGTGGGATTGTCGTTCTGCAATAGCCTCGTTGATATACTCAACAGCCTTGAGTTTGAAATCAACACGGAGAGGGAAAGTGTTGATGGATGCCACATCGCAATGGGAGAACTGTTTCGCTCTTTCAATGATATCACGGGCCACCACATCATAAAACTGGAGTTGCCACAGATCTGAGCCTTCTGTTGCAGGACCGACTGGAGGCTGGCCAGGTACCATTAGCGGCTGTGCAGGCGGAGTGGGCTGAGAGTCTGTTTGTCCCTCAGCGGCGGGGTCATAGTATTCGTGCGTTGAGGGGAGGGAGAGACTCCAGAAGATTGTCGATCCCAGATTGCGGTCAGTTGGGCGGGCAGACGAGGAGCGTGATTACGTTGTCGATGTGCAGCCACAACATCTTCAACGTGGTTGTAAAACAAAAGGGGAACTCCGGGTGAATGAGGATGGCCGAAGGGTGATCTCATGGGCAAGTCACTGGGTGCATATGGACGTGGCGAGAGTGGCTGGGATGAGCTGTCATGCGGTGCTGCACGTGTAGGGAACTCTGGTTCCCTACATCCGGGGGGGACTTTGATACTGACTGTCCTCAGTCAGCCACATGAAAAGTGGGTGTACCCACGTGAAATTGACGAAGGGACATGTGATTCAGGCCAGATACAAGGGAGGTAGGCATCCACACGTGAAAGCCGAATGTTGACGGGCTATAAAAAGGGGGAATACTGCACATGTGATGGGCTGACATCCTACTCTTGCTCACCATCCGAACATGCTCTACTCGCAACATGTCGTACAGAAACAGGCCCGCCAATATGTTGTTGGAACACTCAACAATATACAGGCAGGCCCACCTGAATGTCATATCATGACTTGGCAACATTCGTATGGGCCCACCAATATATGGTTGGTATGTTCGACAACATATGGGCCCGCCAATATATAGTTGGAACGGTCGACAACATACAGGCAGGCCTGCCTGAATGTATTCAATGGGCTCCCCGACAAGATCATAGAAGAGATACTCACATATTTACATGTCCTACATACAAATTTTCTACAGTGAAAATGCTGCAGAAACAAGTGTTCCCCTCCTCACAAAGCTGTGGCAGAGTTGGGGTTGCGCTTGCCGGCATTTGCCGCCGCTGACCAATCTTGCCATTTTTGTTACCTTGTGCGTGCCCCAGAGTGATCTATAGGTTGCCTTGTTCACCAGGTTTTCCTGCAGCACACACACCTTCTTTGTGCACAACATCACCACCATCTTTTCTCTGACAATGTGGGCTATGGAGTCTGACTTCTCTGCGCAGACATCCTGTACTAGCCTCACAGATGTCCATTTCCAGCACAGATCTGCTCCAGACATTGAACCATATGCACATATGACAAAGCATCAAGATCATTTTATCCATCCACGAACATGAACCATAGATTCCAGTAGTAGCAAGGACTTCTTTACCCGACCTTTCAGCACTAGTAGAGCACCAACATTCTCAGGAAACCAGGATTTTGATCTAACGGTGGGTACTTCGTTTGTCAGTATATGCGCTCGTTTCTGATTGTATGCACCTTCTTTTTCAAGGGCAGCACTTCACTGAGCAGTATATCAAATTCTGATACATCCTCGAGTCATTCTCATGTCCCTGCTCGCCGTCATATCGTCAATTTCCCCTATGCTCATGAAACCAGTCCAAGTCTCTGCCTCAAACTCACTGCCAGCAAGAAAGAGAACTCCAGCCTAAAGGAAGATATTCATAGTCTCGAAAAGCACATTGCGTCTTTAGAAGGAAAACTACAAATTTCTGAGTAAGTAAACTTTGCTCTTTTTCGTTTGATGGACTTAACAATTTGTTTATAGATCTAACTACACCATGCTCCTCCAACGTGTCTCTGCACTTGCACCTCCCACATCCTCCGACCCATTTCTCAAATTGATCAAGCAAGCTCGGCAAGACTACGTACAACTCCCACCAGTCAATCGCGAGAACTATTCAGGCATATTTTACTGGGAATGCAAGGAATGGACAAGTGAGAACCAAAGCAGTCACGGAACCCTCACTGTCAAAATATGTCCCATGTCTGGAGCAAGCCACTATCTTGTCGACTCTGATGGTTTTGTTTCTGCCGAATTTGCAGTCACACATGCAAGCATACTTACAGACCCTATGGCAAACACTACTCATTTACGGCCATGCCCCCAAGACATGGCAAAAAGCAAGTGCTCTAGCATGTGAATATATCAACCTCTGAATGAGTATTGAGTTCACCCAATTCCGTCTGTGCGACAATTTCTGGAAGGCAAATGTCTTTGCGACATGGCACTACCCACAGTGGGTTGACCGCCCTGGAGGCAGAAAGGTCACTGGCACCACTGGCAAGTCCACGGACATCAAAGAGGAAGATGTGATATTGCACCCCTGGCCCCCACAACTTCCAGCTGGTTCAAAGTGTACTCATTCTATTGCTATCTCTCCCAACGTTGTCGCTTCACCCTCCGCACCTCTGCAAAAGAGAAAGAAAGATTTGGATGGACGTGTTCCGTTGTCACGCCACCTCAGTTTCACCGTGGGAATGACTGAACACGCGATGCAAGCTAGTACTATGGTACTGGTCTCTGCACCAGACTCAGAATCTCCGCTCCTGCCAGCCATCAATTTCAATTTCTCCACCATGCTGAACAACCATGATCCCACCTTTGATCCAGACGAACAGACTATTACATCTGAGTACCCAGTCAACATTGGCAATGATCTTCCCCAGGCCCTCGCATGCTCTCAGGCTGAGATGGACGACAGCACTGCCGCCGTCACCGTTGGCTTGGAGGCCCGGGTTAGTCCAGTCCCTATGGCTGTTCCTGATGCCCTTTTTCCTGGCACCGGCACCAGTCATGGGTCATCCAAAATTAAATTGAAGGTGAATTCTTGCTTTATCTGTGCAAACATAATTTACGAGGATCTGATTTGGACTCGTATAACAGCTTACCAACCCGATCTCTGCGCTGTAGAAAGGCAAGGAGCCGATGACGCCCTCCGCAGGACAAATCTCATTGCCATGGCATGTCCAGCGTCCGTTACTCACCAGTACTAGCACATCTTCCAGTGCCAATTCATCGACAACAGATCTTATAGCCCACATGGCTAACACAACCGTACAAGACCCTCAAGATATTATTGTTCCGGCGACTGCCAAAGGACGTCTTGCTTTCATGCAACACCTGTCGAAGTCGATCCATTCTAGCATTGCCAGCACAAATTCCAACACCGCCTTAGGATCAGAGAAGACCAACAAATCAACTACACATGTGAGCAAGACACAGCCAAGGACCACAGCGAAGTACTACTATACAGTGATTTAGTATTTCAATGCACGAACTAACCTTTACTATGCTAGGTCCTTATGTCGTGTCGATTGGGCCCAGGCTAATCCTAATGGGAATAATTCCCAGTTCGAGTCTTACTGGAGGAAGCTACCCGCCGCACAGAAAGAAGAATACAATGCAAAGGTCAACACAGTCAAACTGGTAGGTTCTCAAGTGACTTACTCAGCATCCACGACTCGGACTGCCAACTAATATATTACACAGGCGCGTACTTCTGGTCTCAGCAAGGCAGGGCCGTCCAAGTCGATGGTACATGAGCATGCCGAGGTAGTAGATGAGCACACAAGACTTGGAAACAAAGAGGTTACAGTCGCCACCACTACCAATTGACATCCAACTCCCGTCTTTTCACAACCCTCTTCCAAGTGATCATGCATGCCATGCTGTCATGCACCATCGTCTTGCTGTTCCACATCTCACAGTGTCCCATGCACACTGTGATGTTATCTCCCTCCATTGCCCATGCTAGCAGCTCGCCCCCGGCCTCTTCGTCACTCATTTTTCTTGTGCATCATTGTCTCCAAGTCACTGTCCCACATCTCACGGTGTCCCATGTATGCATTTGCTCGCTTCGTCACACACGCTCACCCCCGGCTTTTCTTCATCATGCATTTTTCTATCCCGCACCTCGTTGTCTTGTTATTGCATCACATCTTGTTTTCCCCATCGTCACACACTGGTTGATCTGGCAGATCATCATATCCCATAGCTCGTCTGTTCTGGCCACTATGCACCTGTAATACTACTGTTTTGTTGCACAATACATGCCCATTGTTCTAATGTATGAAGGCAAGATGAATCCAGACCTAGGACATGTTGGTATTCTAGATACAAGAATCTGGGCAGAATTGGTCAAAATTTACAGACATTTCCAGCAAGATGGAAATGTCTGTAAATACCTGTAGCAACATTTCACTGGGGTTGAAGACTTGATCAGAGTTGGCAAAATGACTCCGCATGCTGGACTAGCCAACCGCAAGTCAAAAGAACTAAGGTTGCCCCATTCAGAAGGGAGGCAAAGTTGCCAGCCAGGAGCATCCTGAAAAACTGCAAACAAATGGTCAGTGTTACCACAGATCCAAGTAAATTTTGGTCTCGCTTACCTTATTGACCTCTACGGCCACAGGTTTCAGGTTCTTTGCTGACCCCTCTTGTCCAGCAAAGAGGTTGCCTCTCTGTTGTTCACTGTGGGTGCTGATGAAGAAGAGGACTTGGCCAGTGGGGATGGCACGGATTTGCTGCCACAAACTTGACATCATGCGTACATGTGTCCAATATTTGGTCTGGGTGCCGAAATCGAATTCCTGCTTGATATACTGGAGGTCAGTACCATGGAAATAAGGCCGCAGGAATGTGGCGACAGCTTCCAGTGGTGTCCCTTGTGATTCCATTCCTTTACAGAACAGATGAATGATGAGCAACGGCTCACCATTCACCTGGCTTAGAGAGGACATTGTGAAGTGGGAGCTGAGGACAGGGTAAGTGGGAAGAACAGGGTCTTGTGTTTCATTCAAGCGAGTGAAAGCCTAGGGTATATTGGGTAAATATTGCCTCTGTATGGTCGGAAGTACTCACCCAATACGGCGCATATGCTCAATGAAATTTCCCGCCTCTCAGCCTAATATCCGTAAGTTTGTGGCAGCTGGGGCACTTGAAGTCAATGTCAGGCTCTTTGACAACACCGCTAAGCTCCGCCGGGACAATGAGGCAGCTGCCGCAGACCGCTCGATGGCAGTGGTCGCAGCAGTATAGGATTTCACCGCCATCCTGGCAGAGACTACATAACTGCGTGATTGAAAATTGGTGAGACTTAGCTGACGGACGCAGCAAGACTTACCTCGTTGTGCATCTCTTCATCCCACATTTCCTCATCTTGCATTGACCTTAGGACCCAGACAGGCAAGGACTGAATAATCAGAATGAGTGATGCACCGGGCTCACAGACTAGACAACACATACCTGGACTGGTGAAGAGGGTGGCAGCAACGTTAGCGGTGAAAAGGGATGTGACCCTGCCTCAGCATCATTGCTGATGTCCATGCCAACATCTACATCTTCTACAATGAGATTGGCATGCAGCGCACAACCTCCAGCCGCTTGTTTGGGGGTCTTCATGGTGTACTTGTTTTTGGTCTTCAATTGTTGTGAAGGATGGGATCCACCGGTGGTCAACTGTGCAGTTTGCTTGGTGCGAGCCATAGCTAACAGACATAAGACTGACGGAGTTAATTAAAATAGAGCTTAGCACTGGGCCGATATGCACCTTGCATTGGAAGATAGTTCTACTAGAAGTAAAATGAACATCGGAAGTTCTAATTGAACTGAAAATCTTGCGCGTTTCAGAACTTGCGTGATCATGTGATTAGAACAAATGTAGATACGCACCTTGCGTCGGAAGATAGTTCTAAATAGAAGTAAAACAAATGTCAGAAGTTCCAATTGAACTTTGAAAATCTTTGCGTTTCAGAACTTGCACAATCATGTGATGAAAATGAAAATGAATTTATGCTAATGCGCACGATTCAACGTCACATGACACCACAATACAACCAAATAGTTGACGATCAAATATTGTGTGCACCACGCTCTCTTCCCAACCCATCAACCCAGTTGTCCTGGAGCAAGATGTTTGTGCTTTTACGCCTTTACTGTGTGTGTCTGCAGTGCACACAGTAAAGGCATAACACATCGCTAAGGTATGTGGTCCTCACGTAGTATTTTTGATGCTTACCTTTTTTTTTCAAATGCTTTTTCGGTATCAACCTGTGGCTTTGAGGCATTGGGCTTGAGTGATCTGGTTTGTGAGGGTCTAGTTTGGGGTTCAAGGTACGTTTCTCATGTGGACAAGTTGGCGCTAACCTTTTTTTTTTCAATTGATGTGAGGCTTGCGGGATCATGTCTATGAGAGTCGAGCGGTGGATGCAAGGCTCGCCTCGCCCCCATCCGCTCTTTGTTGACCATTATGAGTTCTGGGGGATCTTGTCTATGGGAGTCGAGTGGTGGATGCGAGGCTCACCTCACCCCCATTGACTCTCTAACAACATTTATGGTCTCTGAGGCAGGGAGTGGCGGTTGTGAGGCTCGCCTTGCCCCCATCTGCTTCGTATTGACCACCGCGGGTTCCGGGGGATCTTCTTTGAGCTAACTACCTGCTCGAGTCATCTGGTGAGTCCCAACACCGTCCACCGCACGGTCTAACCTAGTTTTATTTAGTTTTATGCTTGTTGAATAATGAGAAGACTCGCAAACGGCAGTTGTCGAAAAAGCTTGATAAGCTTTTTCTATCCTCTAGAGCGAGCACGGCTAATCATTTTATAGCTATCCAACAACTTGGTTTTTATTTGGGAGCTATTCTATTGAGTGGCAATTTGACTAATCACTGTGAGTGTTTAAGTCCTCTTGAACCAGTGCACGCTAAACATTTCTAGCAGGCCGGCCTGTTTTTTGTGGTACTTGTTCATTTGATGTTTCCTGTAGCATTGCACCTGTGTTACCACTTGCGTTGTACTTCTTTCTTTGGCAGTGGCCAGCTCTACGGCAAGGAGGGCCCGCCTCACCATAGTACTGCGTCCGTTAGCTTCCTTTTTTTTATTTTATCTCTAGCGAATGTATTAAATGTGAACTTGTTACCGTTTTCAAAACTCAACTGCTGCTGTTAGGGGTCTTGTCAGAGTCTGGGTCAATCCCCGGGTTCCGGAGCAAACCCAATGAATCGGGTTGTCAGAGTGATGGGAATGGACTTCTGGAAAGCGTTGGAGTCATAAGAGACTGTGGCTTCAACTTATATGTTGTGCCCCTGTACGAGTCCTGTCTCTTGATTTTGAGCAGGGTCAGATTGTAAGTCCTGAGATCAACTCAGACTTTAGGAGAAGGAGATGATTCAGATGGGAAGCAGATTTCGGGATTGATATCTAGTTGATATTCGAACTAAGGAAACGTAGTGATTTTACAGAGGGTTTATATACTAGAAGTCAAATAGGATATAAACGGAATAGTGTTGGGGGTTAGGGAATCCCGACGTGCAGTAACAAGGCTATGATCGGGATTACAAAGTAATGGTGTGTGGATGACGAATGGAATGTGGGATTGGTAAGTATATGACAAACAAGAGGAACAATAATGGAGATGGACATAGGACAGATATAGTTACTAATACAAGTCTGAAGACTCAGGAACGGAACGGGAATGGGAAACGGGAAACAGATGAAAGAAATGTCTAAGTACAATCCGACGTTGTCGGGATACGTTGGGATGCGTCAGATTGTGTCGGGATTAGGTTGGATCGGAT
Organism: Paxillus involutus ATCC 200175; assembly: GCA_000827475.1. Classification (NCBI taxonomy): domain Eukaryota; kingdom Fungi; phylum Basidiomycota; class Agaricomycetes; order Boletales; family Paxillaceae; genus Paxillus; species Paxillus involutus. The sequence continues at coordinate 104,813 of KN819335.1, forward strand.
GGGAAAGTCATGGGATGTGACAGGTCTCCACTTAGGTGTAAGTCACGTGACTATATGCCGTAGACCTCGTCCTCTTTCCCTTCCCATCACAGCAAGCTCACTCGACCCTTCTCTTCGAGCTGGGCACATTGGGAATGGATGTCATCCCTTAGTTCTGATCTATTTGCGGTTCAAGAAGCAATGAGCCACATTGAGCAACATTGGCACCATTAGGGCTGCCAAAGTTCAGTTCGGTCCGGTTCAGGGGTACTTTCTGCTGAACCTGAACCTGAACCTACTGTCGGCAAGCCTGAACTGAACTGAACCTGAACTGAACCTAGCCGAACCGGTTCTTGTAGGTTTGGTTCAGGTTCAGAACTAGTTCGGACCTGGGCTTCGGGATGACTTTTTGAGATATATGAAAATTTCATTGTTAATGTACTAGTCAACATTGGTGGTCCAAGATTTAGGCTCCCAGTATAAAGCTTCAGCTGCAGCAGTCAAATCTCCAGATGAGTAGTCAAGAGTTGTAATGCCTCCACAGTATCAGGGTGTAAACTGTTGTGTAAAAGTGTTACTGTCAAGCCTCCTTGGGAGAAAGACCTCTCAGAAGGAGTAGAGGATCCCTGAATTGCAAGATAATCTTGTGCCATGTGTGACAAAAACTCTCAAAAACATCAGAGATTGGGAAACACATATCAAAAACACACAATTGTACATTGCACATCAGCATGGTAGATACCATAGCAGATTAGACAAGTCTCCTACTGTTAGGAATGTTACTTATGTGTTACTACAGCTCTGATTTAGTGGCTCTGAATGTCAAAAATGCGATTTTGAGTATATCTCCTATAACTTTTATGAGAGATTTACCACTAGTTTAGCCAGCCTATATACCCTTTACATGGGAGTACATCAGATTTTCGCATTTTTGACATTTGGAGCCACTAAATCAGAGCTATAGTGACACATAAATCATATCCCTAGCAGTAGGATACTTATTTGCACTGCTATGGTATCCTACTATGTTGATATGCAGTGAACAATTGTGTGCTTTTGACATATTTTTCAAAGTCTCCGATGTTTTTGACCATTTTCACACGCTTTTCATATGTTCGTTTCCTCTCCCCTGCTCTCAGAATTCAGTGGATTGTTTCTAGATTCGATTTAGAGGTATATAGCACTAGTAGCTAGAGGGCTATGTCATTACATTCAAGTAATTCCATTAAGGTGATTTATAGCACCCCTATCAGGTAAATTTGCGAATTCTATCACTAGCTAGTCATCCTGGAGGTGAATCACTGTGTACAGTATCTCATAATATTATTTAATATGTTTCCAATGAGCCTGTATCACTTCCATGGCACCTCAACCACCGCTTCAGACCCCCTGAGATGAAAATGGACCAGGAGGAGATATGTGCATATCATCACAAGGAGCCACACCCATGCTCTGGGCTTCTGGTATGTTATATCTACATATAATACCTTGTTGGGGATTTAGTTAGATAGTACATATGTACGGTATATCAAAACATCGAACCGCTTTTGTGTTTTTCACATTAGGTCAGCTATATACACATACAGCCTCTCATACAGTCATTTAAGCGGTCAAGGATGTCAGATACTATATATATATATTATATTAGTACATTTTCTAAGCCTACAGTGAAGGGGAGGCTGTGGTGAAGCTGAAATTGCAGGGGGGAGGTTGATATCATGACATATCCTAAAGTGGAAATGTTTTGGGAGGAGTGGTTGCTTTTGGACGCTTCCAGGACACTTACATAATCAATCCAAAGCGGACAGCACAGTGATATATCCTAAGTGTGTGGATCTTTTTCATCTAAAAGCAGGGGTAGCTATAAGAAGCTGATACACTATAGTAAAGTATGTATCACCCATTTTATGATAGCATCACAAAAAGATACATCCAAAGGGCAGTATGTGGTGCAGGTATCACAAATATACAAGGTTCGAACTGGTTCGGACCAAGTATTAAAAAAGTCAGAAGGCCTGAACCTGGACCTGAACCTCCAACCTACAGGCTGAACCCGAACCTTAGGTTCTGGACTGAACTTTGGCAGCCCTAGGCACCATGCAATGGAGGACATAATTATAATTACCTGTTGGTTGACCCGCACAGCAAAAGAACCGGGGTCGATCTTCATCCCTAGCTTGCGTGAGTGCAACATACAGCTTGTGGACATGCCTCGTGCCGAGGGTGCTGATTCCTTTGTCGTTTACGCACGGTACACCAGACGGCCAATTGGTGATCTCATAGCCGTGTTTCTGAAGATCATCTTTGAGCATTGACCATGGGAGATAATGGTTGCGTAGTGGGAACTTTATTGCACCTGCAACGCGGACTGACACATTAAGATCAAGAATCACGTCAATAGCTAATGTACAGACTTATGCAGCAGGTTGATAAGTATCTCTTTGATTCTTGCAATCTTGTGACGCTTCTTGAGGTCGCTGTTGGGAGCAGAATTCAATTTCAAGGTCGTGACATTGCCTGACTGTGTCTTTGCAGCTGAACTCTGGTGTCCTTGACTCGGGAGCAAGAAGGACAAGTATGAGATCATGGCGTGTCTATCAGAAGCCTAAACTCATTCGTTAAGCACAATAGACAAGTATGAATGAATGGTCGATCACGGATGCGGTACGATTGGAGCATGAGGCCTAGCAACCCCAGCTGAAGTTCTGGATGTCATCTAGGAAGGGACATGATATGCTAGAAATTGTGAAGGGGCAGGATAAAGCATCACCGTTGATCGAGCCGCCCATCAATGCATCCTCTGGCAACATGCAGGCCCACAATTGCAAGCACACAAGAGGATCTTCCACAAGGCATACTTAGATATGTTTAGACTTGGATACGCAAGCCACTGTGGTTGGTGCTTAGTGTCATAAACTTGGCAGATAGTTTGGAACAACCCATAAGGCTCTCCTTTTCGATGTCTCAGGGATATCTTCAGTTCTGCATCTCTATCATGATGTTCATCTCAAGTGCAATCTCGTATCTTTGATACCCATTCCAATCCTCCTCTGCTATTGCGTCAAGATGCATCAAGGGGGGAATTGAGATCTGCAACGGCGCATCCTTTGTATCTTATCTGGATTAGATTGACTAGGCATACAATGAAATGGAGAGAGTGGGAGTGGGTGATGTACTCCGGATGAACAAAGCATGAAGATGCTCACGAATGAACCGCACAGAACATTGTATTCTCCTGGTCCAAAAATTGACGATTGAATTGGCTGAAAGGCAGAACGACCGCTGACATACACAGAACTGTGTTCGTGTATGGTCATGATACACTAGTACCAACCTATACGCTTGTCCACCAGAGCAGAGCACGCATATACCCCAGAGCAAACCGTCACTTAAAGCGGAAACGCCAAGAGCATAGGATGTATTTCCCTTATAACTTCTTAGTATGCGACTTTCCAGCTCTATAACCTTCACCACTGGAAAGAGATCGTCATTACGCACATAACCATATTTTTCTTGGTTATTTAGGACCTCCTATTGAGTTACTACCCGACAATGTCACTTATCTAGCATTTTAATATTTTACCCTTCCATATATAGTCTTGAGGCTTACTTAAACATGATGTCAACATTGACAGGCCCTTCACA
>KN819335.1:109667-126205 GCA_000827475.1 Paxillus involutus ATCC 200175
TTGTGAAGCATTTAGCAGCGCAAATACCATCACCTTGCAACGAACACCCACGTTATCAGCCTTTCGTAGTTTTAGTTTTGTTAGTTTTGTGTTGTTGTTTTTAACGAACTGCTGACCGTGACCTGTGGAAGATAGGAACATCTAGGACTCAGCTGCTAGTCTAACATTAGGCATTTCACTCATCTCCACTAAGGAAGAAGACAGCGCGAAGCGCTCATCAAAAGTTGTGAGGGGGAGGAGTTGCGCTGGTACAAGTCAGCCCCCTCAGTCTTCTGGGCGGAGCGCGTGACCCTACACAAGGCGACCGGCCTCTCCCCCTATTTCATGGCCCATGGCATTGAACCCCTATTCCCCTTCAACCTCGCCCAGGCAACCTTCCTAGTCCCTCCGCCCAAATCCGACTTGCTCGACACGACCACCCTGATCACCTTCTGCGCCCGCCAATTGCAGAAGCAACGTGAAGACATCGACTCCATCCGGGAAAAGGTCCTGAAATCACGCTTTCAATCTATCAAACAGTTCGAGCAGATGTTCAAGAATCACATTAAGGATTACAATTTCGTGCCCGGAAGCTTAGTGCTCGTGCGAAACACCCGAGTCGAGAAGGAACTCAACAGAAAGACGAAGCCTCGCTACCTGGGACCCATGCTGGTCGTCCGACGAACCAAGGGCGGTTTGTACATGCTGGCCGAGCTGGACGGGTCCATCTCCAAGCTACGCTACACAGCTTTCCGACTGCTCCCTTATCACGCGCGCTCGCACATCAGCGTACCAGTCACCTCCATCGTGGGTTTCAGCGACGAAGCCCTAGAAAGCATGGAAGGTATAGAGGAAGAGGAGTTGGAGGGCGACGAGCCCGACGAGGAAGACTATGAATAATCCCAGATCCCGCGCGAGACAGGTACATGACAGAAAAGACATCTACAAAAATAGAAATACGAAAGAAACACAATGCCCCTGTACCCCGTATCTGACATGCCCCGAGTTCATGATACCCCATCCAACCCCCATTTCAACCGCACGCAGAGGCACCGCGCATGTTATCATCGCCCGAGAGATTCGTTGAAAGAAGCCCGATGAAGACAAGTCAGGGCGGACCCCTGTGAATGCCCATAGATGAAAAACGCAAAGTCACTATCACATATCCCTTTTCTTGTTTTAGTCCATATAGTTTCCTTATTTTTCATGTACTTATATATTCTTGACCCTTACTTAGATCTGGCAGTGGATGAGGCACGGGCAGGACGCGGACACGTGCATTTTGCACGAAGAATACGACTGATATACAAATTGCAAAGAAAGAAGGCCGTGCGCTAATCTACTACTCGCTGTCCTCCCGGCCACTCTCCTCCTCCTCCTCGACCGGGAACTTCTTAGCTTCACGCAGCACTGCGCCCAGCTGGGCGGCAGCGTACTCCAGCTGATGGGAATACTTCCCATGCGTCTCTTGGACGTCCCGGACTTCAACGTTGAGGTCCATCGCCTGCGCCTTGAGGTTCTGCACTTGGGCCTCGATGAAGGACCCCTGGGTGGTCAAGTGGCCCAGGATTCGGACGAGGGCATTGAGCTTCTGGTTGGTGATCACGGACAGACCATCCTCTGGTAGGAGGTCGGCCTTGACCATGTCCCTGCTGATGGACGTCATGGGGACTGGGTACGGCCACGGATGGGCGGACGTCGATGCGGTGCTGGGACCTACACCCGGATCAGTGTTCACCCCAGCGCCAAACCTCTGTTAACTCACCCGACACCCCCTGCTCGAGCTCGCCCGGGTGATCGATCGCCCTGGCCTTGCCTTTGCCCTTGCCCTTGGCCTTGCCTTTGGAAACTGAGGAGTTGTTAGCACTCAGCACGAACGAGCGATGGCCGGCAACTCACCACCCGAATGTTCACTCATCTCCCTTTCCCTTAGGGCCTTCGTCGACTTCGAGCATCCGACCCGCTTCATCTGACACCTCCGGCATACTCGCCTGTCCTCCCCCCAGCACACCTTACGCCGCTTATCCATGCAAGCCTTGCACTGCTCAACCCCTCTCCAGACGAGGTCACCAATGACCCGTTGAGGCCTCCCCTTCGACTCTTCTCGGGCGGTCGCTTCCGTCACCTCGTCGCCCTCGAGGGGGTCTTCGGGTTCGAAGTCCTTCCCACCCTTGTGGAAGGCCTCTGTGAACTGGCGCTGGATGAATGGCATCAACGATGCGCACTGGATGAATGGGGAACACTTACCTTGCGTGGCGGGACCACAACTGTGAGTCAGGGGTTGCGCGTCTTCGCCTTCTTGGTAGGCATGGCCACGGGGGACACTGCCATGGCCGCACTCGCCCCTTCGTCACCAGCCTCTTCATTCTCCTCGTCCTCCTCGTTGACTGGCTCGCCCATCCCCACCTCCTCCGCCGCCCTCTCCCTCTCCCTGGCCATCTCCTCTTGACGCGCACGCACCGCCTCACGAACGTGCGCCTCTGCCTCCGCCGCCGCCTCCTCCCTCTCCCTGGCCACCCGCTGCTTCTCCTCCTCCGCCCTTTGCGCCACCTTGGCCCTCCACGTCGCACAGACACCGTGCATCTGGATGAAGACAGCCTTATCTTCAGCGGGCACGCCGAGCCCGGTTCCTCTCAGCGCGTCCGACGCTAGGGATGCCGTCAATCGTTGCTGTCGATGCGTTAGCACGCGTGCGACCGAGACAAGGACCATGTACCACTCTTCTGTGCCACTCCTCGGCCCACATTTCCTGCTCTTCGGGCGTGCCCTCCTCCGGGGTAGTCAACACTTGGGCCCTCAGGCCCTTGAGCGCCTTCCTGTACTCCTCTCGGGCGAGGGCAACCTCAGCACTTTCTGCGATCATGTCGAACATGTGATCGAACATTGTATGAAGGGTGAGGCGGGGAACATTTTGTGAGTGCGAGGTAGTGGAGGGATAGGAAACACAAAGGAAGAAAAAAAAAAAGGGAAACGGACAGTGAACGCCCTTTATAGTAAACCACGTGGGTTTAGGCGAGGCCACGACCCAACAATAGGCGTCTATTAAAAGCTCCCGGGTTAATTAAAGGCCATCTTCTGCATCCGCGGACCCTGCACCCAGGACAGCCCGTGTCCCCACGTGACTCTTCGTCCTCTGGAACTTGCTAAGTCCCCAGAACCGTCCAGACGTCGCCTCGCCCATTTGCTCGGGCTCCCGTCCGCGTGATCACCCATTTGCTCACGCGATCACTCGTCCCCTCATGTCGACCTCTCATTGCACTGCGTGCCTCACACACGCTACGCATGACTCACTGGATGCGTGCACACGAGCTCGGGCGGCATCAGGTGTTCCATTTGCACTAGCCCCGATCAGCCGGGCGACGGTATACATCGTGTTCGTTTCAATTCAACACTCCTACGCATGCCTATCCCCACCACGCTTTCGTTTCCCACCAACCTGGCTACTTCCCTCTTCGACCTCGCCCTGTCTCCTTCCACCTCACAGCTCTCTCGCCCTTTCAGCCTCAGCCTGACCTTCCAAGTTGGTATAGGCCACCTCGGCCATGGCGATGGCCTGGGACATGTCGTATGGGATCTCAAGGCAATCACCCTGCTCCTTCGCGTCCTCCAGCGCCCGGAATAGACCCCCCTGGCCGAACAAATAGTTAGCCTCGCCCTCCACACATGTTGTCTCGCTCACCATCCATGTCTCCCATTCGCTACACCATTCCGCAGTTGACTCGACCGACGCTGTGGGTAGGAGAGCATGCCCCCCAAGAAAGGGCGGAGCCACAGCACTCAGGCGTATCAACTCACGCACCGCGCGATTGAAGGCATTGGTGTGGTCGACTAGCGCGAAGCCACTGTTCTTCCACTCGCTGGCCGCGTAGATCTGGATGAGGCGCAACTGATTGGGCATTTCTGAAGGCCTTGTTTAAGGAAGAAAGGGCAACGTCTTGTCGACTCGCGCCCCAGCTTTTATCCTGTGCAGCGTTGATACCGGGATCCTGGATCGACTGTCATGTGTTTCCCACTGGGACACCTGGGCGACATCCGCCCGGGTCCCTCGTTACGCGCAGCTTATCACGTGCTCCTCACAATTCACGTTGTTCAATTCGGGTTTCAGCACCATTGGGCCTGGACGCTCGGGCTGTCTACTACTGCTACGTTCAGATGAGCTCCCGGTGCGCCTCTGTATAGCACCAGGAGCACCACTTTGACTCCGGATACACGAGTTTATGATCGAGCAGTGCCCCCACCTCCTCGGTTTCGCCCAGCAGGGAATCCATACTAGCTTTCAGATTCACCAACTCCTTGTCGATGATCGCTTCCCACTCCCTTCCCCCTGTCCTTCCATGCGTCTCCCACTCGACCAACAAGCCCGTACACTTGACTTCCCCGCCCGCAATGACCTTTGCATCGCACGCGAGCATCCAGGCCTTATGGCCTCGACCTTCAGCACGCCGCGCAAACATGAAGAGTATTTCCTGGGCAATTGTTAGCACCCTGGCCGTGCGACCCATGTCTACTGGATGTACTGCTGCAAGCATCCACGTGTTGACCCAACCAGGCAGAACTTCCTTGCCCGGGCCCTTGGGCAGCGCCTTTACAAGTTTGACCATGATTTTGGTCAGGAGATTGAAGCTGGCCAAGTCAGGATTGCTAGACGGTTCCACCATGATCTTGTTGCCCATCTGCATGATGCGGGCGAGTGTGGTGTTTCTGAAGGATGTACTACGAATATTGCGAGTCAGATCAATGGGCGAGAGCGATACGCTTCCTCATCGCACGCGCGGCCCTCCCCTCTTTATAGACCCCGTCGGATACCCCTTTTCACGTGCGGACACCCGCTCCCCTTGCAACCGGCCGATATCACATGCCCAGCTGCCAATTTCACGTGGACACACCCTCCTCTCACGTGACTGACTGGGGACAGTCAGTATTAGAGTCCCCCCTGGATGTAGGGAACCATAGTTCCCTACGCGTGCAGCGCCGTGCAATGACCCATCCTATCACATCCGCATGTACCCAGCGACCTGCCCATGAGGGTTCCATTCACCCATGCACAGATCCCCATTCGCCCGGAGCTCTCTCTTTCATTTACAGATTCTCACGTCCATCTCTGTACCACCCGCTCTGCCCATGCCCTCGTCCGGCCGGTAAGTAGTATGCCCTCTCTCTCCCTCTCTTGCACTCTATTTTCCTCCCTTCATACTTAGTGTTTTGCCCGATATCACCCATATATATCAGATCACGTGCCCCTCAACGGGCGTAGTTACGATTACCTAAGCCACCCGCCTGTCAAACAGTCTCAGGCATACCCAGACTATAAAGTCCTGTACGTAGGCACCACAGTGGATTATCTTGCGTTTTAGACTCCCAATTCATTGTTATCAATGATCCTCCGATTCCCATCGCGCGAGATTCCCCCCTCAGACACCCGTTTCTGAGTACATCTGGTCTACCCACGCTTGCCCGGACACCGCCCAGCTAAGGCCAGACCCTCTCGTCTCCGGGTTCAGCACCTCACCGCCCAGATTGGACCCACACGCGTCTTGCAGTCCCCGGATCTCCCCTTCTGCCTCTCTCCTCCCTTAGTCTTGATTTCTTCCCTTCGTTCTTCACTTTTGCCCGATTAACCATCGAGCACCCTTATTGTTCACTTGAGAGGAAGGGGAGACATATCCTCCGGCCTTCGTGCTCACTGCTTCCCTCAAGGGTCGAACCATTCGCCCTACCCCCCCCTCATTCTCTATCTTAGTCTTCCTCCCAGACTAGCTTAGCTGACTACAGTGCAACACAGCGCAACGACCCATCCTATCACGCCCGCATGTATCCAGCGACTCGCCCATGAGGGTTCCATTCACCCACGCACACATCCTCACTCGCCCGGAGCTTTCCCTTTCATTTACAGATCCTCATGTCCTTCCTCGTACCGCCCGCTCTGCCCATGCCCTTGTCTGGCCAGTAAGTAGTATACCCTCTCTCTTCCTCTCTCTCTCTCTCTCTCCTTCGTACTTAGTGTTTCGCCCAATATTGCCCATATATATCAGAGCACGTACCCCTCAACGGGCATAGTTACGATTACCTAAGCCGCCCGCCTGTCAGACAGTCTCGGGCATACCCAGACTATAAAGTCCTGTACGTAGGCACCACGGTGCATCATCTTGCATTTTAGACTCCCAATTCATTGTTATCAACGATCCCCTGATTCCCATCGCGCGAGACCCCCCTCAAGCATCCGCTATTGAGTACACCTGATCTACCAGTGCTCGCCCAGACGCCGCCCAGCTAAGGTCGGACTCTCTCGTCTCCGGGTCCTACACCTCACCGCCCGGATTCGACGCGCACGCCTCACAGCCTTAGGATCTCCCATTCTGCCTTCCTCCTCCCTTAGTCTTAATTCCCTCCCTTCGTTCTTCACTTTCGCCTGATTAACCATTGAGCGCCCTTATTGTTCACTCGAGAGGAAGAGGAGACATATCCTCTGACCTTCGTGCTCACTGCTTCCCTCAAGGGTCGAACCATTCACCCTACCCCCTCATTCTCTGGCCTAGTCTTACTCTCTAGACTAGCTTAGCTGACTATACCATCCTTGGCAGATATTCAGCTTTCCCTCATGTGTTCTCCATCTGCGGAACCTGCCAATCCAGGGAGTGTTGGCTGGCTAGTGGCCAGAATTAACATAGAAGATTCCCAGTATGGTTTTTTTTTCTTTTTTTCCCACCAGCATCCGTTAATTAAGTTGGAATTAACCAGGGACCTGGTGAGGGAAGCAGTTCATCAGCTTCCTACGGATCCTACTGCCACCCAGAAGGCTGGAGTCACAACTAAATGACAGGGACTACAGTCCAAAATTCATAAACACCAGGACCAAGGGGATTCCTTCTTGGATGGAGTTGATATCATTGAGTATTGCCAATCTATGGGAGCCCTCCATGATATGGGTTTGTTGCCTGGCGTGGATGGAAGCTATGACTTCCAGGAGGCAGATCAGCAGGATCATGTCAAGGTCCAATTCAATCCCGGGGTTCCGGTGCAAACCCGATGGATCGGGATATCGGAGGGATGGGAATTGGGTTCCGGAAACGTCGGATGGTAAGAGACTGCGGCTTCAACTTATATGTTGCGCCCCTGTACAAGTCCTGTCTCTTGATTGGGTCAGATAGCAAGTACTGAGATCAACTCAGACTTTAGGAAGGGGATTCAGATGTTTTGGGATTGTGATCTTAGTTGATATTCGAACTAAAGAGACATAGGGATTTTTACAGGGTTTATATACTAGGAGTCCGATGTGATATAAGCGGACTAGCGTCGGGGGTTAGGGAATCCCGACACACAGTAGGAAAGGCTGTGATTGGAATTACAAAGTAATGGCGCGAGGATGACGAATGGAACGTGGGGCTAGTAAGCATATGACAAACAAATAGGAACAAGAATGAAGATGGACATAAGACGGATATAATTACTAATACAAGTCCGAAGACTCAGAATCAGAATCAGAATGGGAAACGGGAAAGAGATGAAAGAAAAGTCTAAGTACAATCTGATGTTGTTGGAATACGTCGGAATGCGTCAGATTGTGTCGGGATTAGGTTAGATTAGATGGGAAAGTCACGGGACGTGACACCTTTGCAAAACAGTGGTTTTTGTCTCACTGTGGGCACAACTTCAAATAGACTTCCAATTTTTATTGGACGCCATCCAAATACTATACAATAGAGCTACTATGATTTTTATAGGGATGTAAAACATCAGGAATGTAGTGTATTGTGAAATTTGCATTGCACTAGACATTTACATTATCCTAGACTCAATAGTAGTTCTATCCTAAATGAGTTTGGTGCTCTTTGGGAACATCTGGGGGATCCCACAACCAGACTCCATCTTCCCCCACTAAATGAAGTTGTAGTTAGCAGTAATATATGTGTGTATAACCACCAGTCTGTCTTGAATGAGCAGGTATTGGACCGTGAATGGCAGCCATAGGGAAACAATTAGTTAGAAGTTATATTGGGATATCCTGTCAGTATTTGGGACAGCCCATTGATGCTTTTTGGGCACATTTGGGGGATCCCACAACCAGATATGATGCCCAATGGGACTTTCCATTCATGCCCAAGAGGCTACATGGGGACATCCCATCATGTTTGGGATCCCCCGTTCATGCTCTTTGGACACATCTGGGGGATCCCACAACCAGATATGATGCCCAATGGGACTCCCCATTCATGCCCAAGAGGCTATGTGGGGACATCCTGTCATGTTTGGGATCCCCCATTCATGCTCTTTGGGCACATCTGGGGGATCCCACAACCAGATATGATGCCCAATGGGACCCCCCATTCATGCCCTAGAGGCTACGTGCTAGGCAAGTTCACTGATTTGACTTGGTTATTCATTGTATTCATATTATCAGATAAGGTGATGTTCATACTTAAAAATCATTGATTAGGGAATTTATGACCATTGTTGTTGGATTGGTGTTATTTTTGGGGGGATGATTAAGGATGCTGGTGGTGATTTTATCAAGACAAATCATAGGTGACAATGGGACATTCCATCTATGTTCCAAAGGCACTGTTGGGAATTCCCAATGGTGACAATAAACAGCAAAAATGACCCACACTTGCCTAAAAAGCATTGGTGTGATATCCCATTCATGCCCTAGAGACACCATTGGGCATTCCCAATGGTGGCCATAAACAATATGGGAAATCCTAAAATCGCCTAAAGAGCCACCATTGGGCATTCTTAATGAAGGACATAAATGGCACTAATAACCCACACTTGCCTGAAGAGCATAAAGGGAATGTTCCATGACCCCTATAGGCACTGTTTGGCATTCCCAATGGTGGCTACAAATAGCATGGGAAATCCCAAACTTGCCTGAAAAGTATAGAAAAAACATCCCATTTATACCCCAGAGACATCCTTGGGCATTCCCAGATAGCATGGGAAATCCCAAAATTGCCTGAAAAGCATAGAAAGAACATCCCATCTATGCTCCAGAGGCATCCTTGGGCAATCCCAATGTGACCCTAAAGATTGAAAAATACCCTAGCTTTGCTGTAGTGGCTTGAATACACTTCCCATGACATTATACTTATGATGTATTCATATGGAAAGGTCAAAGGAACATTTCATTTTGTTTCCTACTTCTGGCTACTATGGATCTTCCCAAAAAAGCTCTTTTGGCTGTTATGGGATTGCCCAAAGTCCCCCAGACACCACAGGCTGATGTGGGATGTGGGCCATCCCATGTATCACAAATGGGGGATAGGGCATTCCCATTGAGCTACCTTGGGGCAGACCTGACCATTCCCCAGGGACAAACTATATATGCCCTGGGAAGACCTTGGTCTAGTGGGCTCTAAGCCAAAATGGTTTGGAGAATGGTATCAGCCTAATAGCCTCCTAAAAGTGGTTACCTGAAGTGGGCTCGGAGGTGTGGAGGTGGTGTGGGACGTTGACTTGAGCCCTAGGTAAGTTTACCTGGCTGCTCGTGGGCTTGACGAGGCTCACACCGCTAGCCCTGTGGTCCGTGGTGCCTTTGCCTGGTCCCGTCGCTGTGGCTGCCTTTTCGTCATCTTTCCCCTTCAACCTTCTACCTTTCTCACCTTCTCCACGCCCTCTTTCAACTCTTCCCTGGCACTTCAATTCCCATTGGTGCTGACGGCATGTGTTGCTACTTGGTACGTCGTGTACTCAACTTCTCGACCTGTTGCTAACTTCGTTGTGATGTGTCATGTTACCAACATTGTTGCGTGTGTGTATGCAGTCGTTGGCTGAGTGATGGGTTAGTGGAGTGGGTTGGGTGTGACGTACTGGTTGGGGTTGAAACCGAGAGCATAGGGTACTTAGCGTAGAGGTTGAACACGGCGTCATGTGACCCAATTCACGCAAAAATTGTACAAGTCCATAACTACTACACTTTTACTAGTACATAGTAGTAGTAATTTACTACACTAATAGTTAGTGCTATTAATAGCACTGCTCTGTGAGCTCTGTGGTGCTCTGTCAGTGTCTGTGCGTGGCTGTGAAAATAAGTGATCCTGTGCCAGCTGTGCCGCACTGTGCTTGGCTGTGAGATGCTGTCAGCACTGTGAAATTACCAAAGTCTGTGACGAAACGGCGGTTTTACTGATGTGAAGTGCTTCACGACTTGTAAGACTCTCGAATGAAAGATTGAAGCCTTCTCCTGCTTTGCACTGGAAGAACACCTGTGTAGTAGATCATTGGTTAGCTTAGCTGACTTGGTAGCCACGAGAACTTGCCTGTTTAACGATCTCAGGCTTATTGATAGCATGGAAGCCATCAATTAACCAGCGCAATGACTGGTTATGAAGGGTTGGCAGTGTTGTGTCAATGTGGATGACTGAGGCAGACTCGTTCTGCAGCAATGCCAGTGATTCTTCAACGATGTTGGTGTGCTGTGCCCACTTTACAGCAAGCTTAAATGGGCGCTGAATGCCAACATCACAGAGTTGAGTGATACCAGTGCAGCCACCTGGCACAAAACGGTACTTGATCCAGGGGTAATGCTTGTCGAGCCAGGTGCGAAACTGAACAGACCGATGCACCGACCATACATCCAGTTGTAGGACACATTCCTGACCATCTGGTGTACCGGCAACGAGCTCGAACTGCTTTGTCCAGTAGGGGGCAAGGATGTCGTGCACATAGTCACACATTAACTCGAAGGTGGACCAGTAGGTGGTGATGTTTGAGAAGCAGAGCTTGAAGCCGAGTTTCTTGGACTCTTGGTATGTGGTGGTTGTCTTACTGGGAAGTGCACAATCTGTTTTCCCGCAGTAAATGACCTGGAATGGAAGGACATCACCAGATGCTGAAACGCCAACAACAACTGTGAATGCCTGCTTTTCCTCTTGTCCAACAACAGCAACTTGCTTTGATCCCTTCTCCTCATACATGGTGGTGTTTGCAGGTTGGTAGATGATATTCATTTGATCAATATTGACGAGGAAGCATGGAAAGAAGATGGTGCAATCACGGATTGTGAGTGACAAGTGATAGAATTGGTCGAGGCAGAGTTGATGGGCGAGGACAGGAGTTTTCTGAGCTGCACAGGTGGCACGACGGAACGACCAGTGAAGGTTTTGTGCAAGAAATTTCTTGACCCAGGACTCTGTGCAACGAAAACGAGATCCATCCTTCACTATGGTATCAAAAACCTCGGGGCAGGAAATTTGCAGTCGGGCAATGATGAGACCACGACAGTGGATGGTATCCAGGGCAACACCAACTGTGCATAGAGCCCATAGATCATCTATGATCGTCTTCACAACATTGGGGAATGGGGTGAGGATGTGTGAGCGGGTACTGGTGTCGCAAGGGAGGCATCCTCGAGCTGCACAATCAATCACTTCCTTCTTCCAGACTGGCCAAGTCCCACTTCGGTCAATCCATGTTCCGATGACCTGAGCTGATATCTGTGGAAACCTGGCTGGGTCCATCTGCTTCAGCTCACGCTCAATCTGGATGGGAGTGTAGAGACTAAGACAAATAGAGTGACTCAGTACCGCTGATAGTGGATCAACGGAGCTAGAATTATCTACCTAAGACGAATAGAGTGACTATCGTCGTAGGTTAGTTACAAGAAGTGCACGTCTATGTAAAGGACATACCTCAGTACCACTGATAGTGGATCAACGGAGCTGAGGTATAATTGCATGAAGTGCTAAGTATATAAATGGTCCGTGTGTCCGTGGCATGTGATAGTGTAGTCCCCAATGATTAAGTGTCGAGCTGCCCCAAGATAATGAGCGGGGTCACGAGACCCCCAGAATCCAACACACCCCCTCAGCGAGACACTAATGAGAGCGAGGTATGATGCTGATTGAAGGTCGGCTTTGGCAAGGGCTTCGTGAGAGTGTCAGCTATGTTCTTGTGCGTCAGAATCCACTGTGGTGCAAAAGTCCCCTGCGTGACATGAGTTTAGATGAAGTGATAATGGACGTCAATGTATTTGGTGCGACTGTGATTGAGTGCGGTGTTCGAGAGTGACAGCGCCCCCGTGTTATCGGCGTGAATGCGAAGGGGAAGGGGAATCAGCTGATTGAGTGATTCGAACATTGATTTGATCCATAGGCCCTCCTGAACACATGCTGCCAGGGCCATATACTTGGCTTCCATGGATGACAACGCCTGAGTCGACTGTTTCTTTGAGCTATGTGTGATCGGTCCTCCGTAGAAGAACCAGACATATCCTGTTACGGAGATCCGATCCTCGGGACATGTCGCCCAGTCGGAGTCGCTGTATGCGTGAGGTATGGTGTCCACGGTGGGATTCCCATAGTGACAACGCAGCCCCATCATCCCCTTCAGGTATCAGATGACTCACTTCCCGGCTGCATAGTGTTGTGCTTCTGGGTGGGCACACTGCTGTGATAGACGTTGCACTGCGTGCGCAATATCCATTCGTGTGCATGTTGCCAGGTACATTAGCTCACCAATCAGCTTTCGAAAGGCGTGCTCGAGATTTGGAATGGCAGGAGAGCTGTCTGTGTCCTGTCCGAAAGGGTGGTTCAGACCCATCGGGAGTGATACCGGGTTTGCGTCTGTCATCTCGTATTGATCGCAAAGATACTTGATGTAGCTTTCCTGGTGGATCCATATCTCCCTCGTCTCGTGGTTTTGCTTGATCTCAATCCTGAGGTACATCGTCACTGATCCCATGTCGCTGATTCCAAACCTCTCTCCTATCTTCCCTTTTACCCAGTCCAAAAACTTCCTGTTGTTGCTTCCTCCCAATCCGTCGTCGACGTGCCAAACGATGATGCAGATGACTCTTGTCCCATCTGCTCGAGTCATGTCATAGATGAAGACCGCCAGGTCGGCTTTCGATTTCAGGAAACCTAGACCTATTAGAACTGCTGACAAGAGCTCATACCAATCTATTGCCGCCTGCTTGAGACTGTAGAGCAAGGCGAGCATTCAGCAGATGAGCAGGATTCCGGATGCTCCAAACTGTTTGAAGCCTTGTGGTTGCTTCATGTAGATCATCTCCTTCAGTCTCCCGTGAAGAAAGGCTCGTTTTGCATCGAAGCAATCCAGTTCCCAGTCTTCCTTTGCTGTGAGGGCGATGAGGAGACAAATCGAGGCCTGTTTTGCTACTGGTGCGTATGTTTGATGAAAGTTGATGCCTGGAATTTGTGAGAAACCCTGAGCTACAAGATGTGCCTTAAACTTCGGTCCCCCCTTCAGATCATGGGTTTTGAACTTGAAGACCCAATGGTTCCCGACCAACTTTCGTCCTGGAGGGGCCTCCACCAATTCCCAAACATCCATTTCCTTCATCAAGTTGAGCTCCTTCTTCATCGCTGCTAACCAACCCTCTCGGTCAGACCGTTTTACTGCTTCGTCATACGTGGCCAGTGGGATCGTCATATCGTAGTTCGGAGTTGCTGAGTCGCAGTATCAGTCACTGCAAATTGAGAGGTACTCTTGTTCAGTTATGACGAAGTTGGCCTGGTTCTCCGCTGTCACGTCTTCATCATCCCTCATGACTTCTGTCTCTCCCTCGATGTCCTCCTGATGCACCCCCTCACTGACCGATCCTCCAGACTGTTCCTTGCTTGTGCGTGCCTGGTGAAGTGCATCTAGGTGAGCCTTGTGCGCCGCTAGTTCTTCTCTATATAGCTGGCCACGCTCTGTGGGTTTGGATGTCCGGGTTGTGCGTCGCAGATCTGGAACTGGAGGTGCAGGCGAAAGGGAGGGTACCGTGGATTCGATGTAGGGCGAGGTTAGGGGTGTCAGATCTCCTACTGTTGCGTCAGTTGTGGAGATGGATGGGGACATTGGCGACTCGGGGTTCGAGGACTCTGTCGAACTTGTGAGTGGTGAGATTCACAGTTTCTCCGACTCAGGATAATGATACATGATGGAGCCTTTGTCGAATATCACGTCTTGGGAGTTGAAGAATGACCCCAACTGCGCATCTCGCAGTCGCCAACCTTTTACCCCGTCTGGGTATCCCATGAAGATTGCCTCGCGAGAGTGAGGACCATTCTTTATCTGTTGCTCGGGTGGGATCCATGCGAAGCATTGTGAGCCGAAAATGCGGAGGTGGGAGAGATCTGGTTTGTGTCCGTAGAGTACTTCAAATGGGGTTTTGTGAGGTTGAAGCATTCAAGTATGGGTCAGGTTCCAGAGGTAACCAACTAGGAGTGTTGCCTTGCCGAAGTACCTGGAGGACAACCGAGCCTGGAAGAGCACCGCCAGGGCTCATCCCTCCATTGTCCGTTCCGCTTTTCCATTCTGCTGATGAGAGTAACTCACGGATTTGCAGTGTTCTATCCCCGCCTCCTGCAACAAGAGCTCGAACTCCCCGCTGACATATTCCCCACCATTGTTAGTTTGCAGGGCTTTGACTTGACAGTTGAATCTGGTTTCCCATCAGGTTTTGACGAGTTTCCACACGTCGAACGCTTGATCCTTGGTTGCGAGCATTTGAATGTTAATGATGTTAGTGTAGTCATCGAGAAACAGGATAAAGGAGCGTTTTCCGTGGATCGTGGCAATGGGAAACGGTCCACACAAGTCCGAGTGGATGAGTTCGAGAAACGTGGTGCTTGGTGGGGATTCAGACGTAGGATGAGGCTTGCGTGGATGTTTGGCGAGTATGCAGGGTTCACAGCGTGACTGAGCAGTGTGACAGTTCACGTGAATGCCAGTGACAGTCACTGGAAGGGACTTCACGATTTCCCCTCCAGCGTGCCCGAGGCGAGTGTGCCACAAGTCCCAGCTCAATGGGCTTGGGGTGAACGCTGTGAATTCATCCCCCTTCGAGATAGGGATCTGGACATCCGATGTGGGTGGCAAAACGAACTCTATGTTCAGAAAACACAGGTAGTTAGTGACTGCTGCCACCCCCAGAACTCGTTGCCGATACCCAATTTCGCAACAACTCGGAGCTCCTCTGAAGCACAAGTCCCACCCCTTGTCGGTCATGCGTCCGACTGAGAGGAGGTTGAAAATGGCATTGGGCGCATATAGACAGTCAGTGAGACGAACTCGAAACTTTTCCTCCCCCAGTGTGAGGATGACAACGCAATCCCCGCGCCTGTGCGTGGACAATGTTCCGTGATTAGCGGTTTTGACCTGTACCGTCTCATCTGGTGTGAACGACCAGAAGTGACTCCGGTCGCGTATGAGATGACTGGTCGTCCCAGAGTCTAGGATGGTCAACACTATGGCATGTGCAAGTGAGGTGAGATCTGATACATTGACCAGAGAGGCACGTGAGAGGTTTCGGAACATGTCATCGGAGGGAGGTGATATGATCGCAGCTGTGCTTACGTGCACTGGAGGGGTTGGTCCTGCTGAAGGCGGGGGCACTGTCGTCCCCGTCTTTTGCTGCCATGGCACCTGACCGACCTTGCCACCGCCTTCTTGGTAACAGTTGGCGGTGTCATGGTCACAACACTTGTGTTTTGCACAAGGTGACGTGGTGCAGTAAGTCCCGCTGGGGTTGTTCTTCGTCTTTCGAAGCCCTGTTTCGGAGTTCAGGTTGGTTCCCCCCGTCCATGTCCCTGCACTACGGCTGCGCTCCTTCGTGATGCAGTTGCATTGCCTCCTTGATAATCACATTCGCTGTGTTGTGGAATCCGTACACGCGTCCCACTGATCGGTTGAACGGATTATGGGCAGATATGGTGCTGAAGGCGGAAGATGCTGAGGCGGAAGATGATAGAGTTGGCAATGATGCGAAGGAGGAGACCTGCATGGCATGTTCCATGTCCATCTCGATGGTTTTGTGGATCATGGGCCAGAGGCCCAACTTGGGCAGTCCTTGTAGCAGCACATATATGCAGTCTGTGTTGCTGGGTTTTGCTCCCATGCGTGCTAGTCGCTCGTTTGCCAGTGTATGCGCAGCGACGTACTTCTCTGTGTCTGCGGCTCTGATCATTTTCAGGTTCAAGATCTGAGTCTTAATGCTAAACTGAAGAGAGATGTTGGAGTGATCAAAGTGACTCACGAGGATTTCCCAGACTTCACAAGCAGTGATGGAGACGCTGTCTGGAATCAGAGCAAGGACAGTTGAATTGACTTTGCATAGGATGATGCTCTTCACTAATCCGTCCTGCTTGATCCAGCCTACATCAGCAAGTTGACAATTTTTCTGAACTGACTTACTGCGTCTGGAATGTCTGAAATCAGACATTTCAGACACTTAAGTGAGATAAGCCAGTCAGACCAAGTCAGACCATCAGCCCAGAGTGTGTCTGGAATCAGACAGTCAGATATCCAGACTTCCAGGGAGTCCAGTCCACCAGCCCTCCAGGCATCCAGCCCCCCAGGCAAGTTCAGACAAGCCAGATGAGTTAGCACCAGCTAGTCAGTCACTTAGTGAGTTCAGTCCTCCAGTCCTCCAGGCATCCAACCATCCAGGCAAGTCCAGATGAGCCAGATGAGCTAGCCACCAGCCAGTTAGACACTTAACTCACTCCAGAAAACTAGATTGGCAGTTACATCGCCTAACATGAAACCAGCTACACAGCTGGTCATCACCCATACCTAATTAGTAGGTACTCAGTACTTAGGTTTCCAGTCCATCA
>KN819335.1:139055-151531 GCA_000827475.1 Paxillus involutus ATCC 200175
AGGCGACCTCATTCCAACCATCAAACGATTTCTCCTACTACGGCCGCGGTCTACCTTAGTCAACAACCCCCGCGTGATCATCTTGGACTGCCAGTGAGTAGTAAGCAATCCTGAATACCGGAAAGGTCTGAGATCGTGTACAGATAATCGACCTCGTTCAGCGGGTGCAGTACCGTAATTAATATCACTCATATGATCATTTGGTTCCCTCGGTCTTCCGGTACACTGGCCATTGGCCCATCAGCTCAAATCGGTCATATATGGTCGAGATTTTACAGCAGAGATGGTACTGATACAGGCGAAAGAATGAACGAGGTGTGCCCCGGATGTGGGCCCAAGCCACTACACCGGCAACCGCACCCAGTCCCACAGGTGTCGGACTTGTTGTCTCTCCAGCACTTCAAATGTGTGATATGCATACACTGCCCGCAGCTCCGTGCAAGACCTGTGCAAAATGTCCATTAGCACCAGTTAAAGTCATGGCAGAGGTGACCTGCCTTTGACAGGAAGTCTGCAGATTGAACAAGACGGCTTGGTCCAGCGACTACCACACATGGAACAAGACTCGTCGTCAGAAGATTGTTCGCGTCCACATCGTCCACACGCTGGCTGAATGTCTACACACGCCTGTCACTGATGCTAATGAAATATGCGAAAAATAACACCCACCAAAACCCATATCCATATTCTGAGGCGGAGTCCTGATGAAAGATGACGTCCTAACTGCGGTTAGGAGCTCCAGCCGTTTCTTCGGTAATTGCCAACTAAACAGCACGTCAGCATATGCCAATATATGACAGGCAAACTGTGCAAGCTGTCCAGGCTCCAAGTTGGGTCTGAAAACGCATCTAGTGAATTCGAGCCGATGGCATAATAGGGGCAACCTGACCTAGCTGCCTCCAATCGCTCAGGCTCCTCCTCGATGAGAATCAGGTTCTTTTCCTGTATGACTTGTTTTGGACTGATGACCTGCGAAAATGTCGGGCGTCTTCCGTGACTCGCCACTGAGAATGGAGAGGGTCGGTTGGAAGGCATCGCCTGCGTCTCTGACCATGACTTAGATATGGGCGAGGTAGTTGATGACTGGTCCCTCCCCCCCTTGCGACGTGGCGAGTCCGGATTCGGAAAACGCAGCATGTTTTCAGCACCAGGAATAGGGACAGATAGCCTGGCAGGAAGTGTGTCGAGTGGAGTTGTGATCGATTCTTGAACGCCTGACATAAACTGCCGGACACTGCCAGTATTAAAAAGACTTGACCATGACCCTCGAGAGGAGTTCGATGTAGAGAGAGAGGATCCGGCAGGGTAATTGCTGGCGGTAGGAGATGTGGAGGGAAGTCGGGGCCATCCAGGAGATAGGACAGCTACTCGGGAATCCTTGGGCCTCAAAAGGCTGAAGTAGTCACCTTCATTCTTTGAGACTGTAGGAGAGGGCTCTTTGGTTGAGGGTGTCTGAGTAGCAGCTACCGTTCGACGTTGAACAACACTGGAAACAGCGTGGAGTCGAAGTCACTTACGCTGCTCTACAGATAAAACATAGGCTTTCAAAAGTAACACAGATATCATGGCGAGCATTTGCACATCATGGCTTGCGCAAAACTCTTTATGCCTATGAAACCCATGAGTTGCGTCCTTGGAGGAGAGCCGAAATGCACCTACAATTTATCAACAATTTGGCGACCAACGACCCCAAAAACATTTTGCGTCGTCACGTGGGCCGGGAACAAGCTCTGAAGCGTCCGGAACACCCTCTGATGCGCAAACTGCCCATGTTCCCTTGCAATTCTTGCATTAACTTCGCAAAGCTCTGCGAGTGTGGCCGCTTGGAAGATGTACGCTTCCGCGACCTTTCGCCTCGCAAACGAGATATCAGTAGGCACCTTGATAAGCACTGTACTCCGCCGTATGGGGATCATGGCAACGTTGCTGTTGTGATTGTTTGTGCCAGTGTTCTCCCCTGGTCCCAAACCTGAGTCCCGCTGTACCCTTTGTTGGGAGAAGGTGAGGAGGTTTGTCATGATGCGCAAAGTATTTTCACTATCGCCTGGTCGCTTAGAGTCGATGATATCTGACCGCTGGTCTGCAGCTGCGAGCCCAAGACGGCGCACAGCGTCGGACAATAGAGCTGGGGATTGGAAAAATCGCGAAGAGGATTGCGGTGATCGAGAAGTAGTTGCTGTGGAATCCAGAGCTTCACTACTGCTACCAACTTGGTGATGGCGCACTATCCGAGGTGGCGCTCTGAAGAAACAGACCAGTTCACCTAATCAAGCATGTCTTGAACAACGAAATCCATAGGATAAAAAGACAAACGCACTCACCATTCGGGCCAAAAACACCCTGTGAAGTCCTTGGCTCTGCCAGGTTCTTATTATTCCTCAACAACGAAACTGTGAAATCCCTCGATTTCCTTGTAGTTGGCCCCTCATCTTCGGACGACGACTCTGACCGCATGTCTACTGGAATTCCCACCTGTTCATTCTCGTCTCCGAACAACAAAAACCTCAAGCACGCCTCGAGACACGGTCGCCGACGTTCCCTGATAGTTCGGAGGCGCCGAAGCATAAAGGCTCGGTTCTGCATTGATATAAGTGGACTGCGCTCCAGTTCAATTTCGGGGGTGCCTTCGGGATGGGGAGCATGCGGGTACCCTTTAGGGAATCGGAAGAAGACACGGATGAAGACGGAGGAAGATTCGCCCCAAGGGCCATGCAGACCCAATGTACAAGCCCGCTTCTTGGTCAGTTCGTGCTGATCACAAAGGTTAGAAAGGACACTTGTAAAGCAGTGTTTATTCGCCCACCTTCTCGAGGCGGATCTTCGAAGTGGCAAGCTTCGTGAGCACAGACGTAATCCTAGCGCACTATCAGCGTACACTCATACCACAATCACGTCAGAACCGAAGAAGACGACGCTCACTCATCAGGCAAACTTTGAGCCCCCTCCCCCTCCTTCCCTTCCCTAAGTCGACTTTCGCTTCGCTTTCTCTTCTGCCCCTGCCCTGGCATGACCCCGCCATCCGCTGATGTCCTTGACCTCGACCCACTACTAACCCCGCTATCCCTCCCCGAACTCCCCTCCCTCTTCTCCCCAACTCTAACGCTCGCCAACCAAGTAAATGCATCCATACCCATCCTCGCACTCTTCCCGCCCGCTGCATGACCTCGCGACATCGTCATCGTCGTGCCTGGGATCGGAACGGGTCTTTGATTTTGATTTTGACCGTGGCTTTGAACTTGGTTTCGATGAGATGTGGGCGGAGGGAAATAATACAGTCCCTGTGGAGGTGTTTGAGGGGCATACGGATGTGGTCAAGGAGTTTGTCTGGCGCAAGGGGGGTTTGGGTGAGTGCACAGTTTATCTTTCCCCTTTCCTGCGTGAATGTTACCGGACGTTCGGTGGAAGTATGCTAACCTACTTCGTTCGCTTGCAGAAGGAGGGGAGTATCAACTTATAACGTGGTCCAAGGATCGGACGCTGAGGTTTTGGCACGTGGATTCGGAGACCATGGAGGCAATTACCACCTTTTCGTTATGCACTCTTGGACATTGCTTACCTCATTCATCAACCAGAAAACGGGATACGTCCCAGGCTCCACCAACTCCCTCACCCAATCACGTTTCTTTGCTGACTTCGGACGACCACACCAATCGTTCCGACACGCCCCGGAAGGATCTGAAGGTATACCAGCTTTGTCAGCGCCCGTGGGCTCGCGCAGCATATTGGCAGAGGTGCGCGCGGGCCCAGGCCCCCCTGGACCTTCTGGGGGAAAGAAACCTGCCAATCCAGTGTTACAGCCTCATCATGGGAGTGCGGCAAGAGGAAAGGGAATATTATTACTTGATGCAGGGCTACCAG
This sequence comes from Paxillus involutus ATCC 200175, assembly GCA_000827475.1. Taxonomy (NCBI): domain Eukaryota; kingdom Fungi; phylum Basidiomycota; class Agaricomycetes; order Boletales; family Paxillaceae; genus Paxillus; species Paxillus involutus. The sequence continues at coordinate 142,914 of KN819335.1, forward strand.
CGTCCCAGCACCCGATGCATGTGCGGCATCCTCAAGTTGAGAGTGAGAATATCCATCGAGGGCATAATTATGTTCGAGATCCTAGTCAAAGAGAGCCGTCTCGCCTCTCTGCGGTAAACTGAGTATACCCCTCCCGAATGGTAAATCACGAGCCCTCCACACAGGATACCGCGTCATAATCGTCGTCAGAGGTTGTGGTTGTTGCTTAGCGATCGTTTTGGAGTAGGACTGGCACCTGGGGGGCTCAGAAGCAGAAGCATCCTGTACGTTCCATACTTTAATCGTCTTGTCAAGAGAACAGGTAACGATGTCGTGGGCGCGGGCATGAGCCCAGTCGATGCCATAGATCTTGGCATTGTGAGCGCGGATGCGAGCAGTTGGAAGAGAGCCTTTCTGCTCATTCCAAGTCAGATGGGGGTTGCTGTGAGGAAAGGAAGAACGGATGGACAAACTCGACGATCCCAAATGAGGACTTCGTCCATGTGTGAGGAGGCGAGTACATTGGGGTCTTGGCGATTCCATTTGACTTGTGTGCCTCCAGCTGAGCGGAGTTCAGAAAGATGACACCTTTAACGCAGTTGACGCTCACCATTGAATGCACAGAGTCCTGACGGCAGCATGAGTGCGTCAGTTCACGGGGACACGCGACAGGCAAGAGGACACGCACCCATCACTGGCTTGCGAGGTTCGCGCAAATCCCAGGACCACAACCATGAATCAATCCCAACACTGCATACCGTCTCTGGCTCCGAAGTATGCCAATTGATATCCGTGATTGCACGATAATGGGAGTGCAAAATGTGTTCGATGGACGTCTTTCCTATCAGCATAAGGTTCCATATGAGACTGAAATGTACTAAATGAGCAGTGTGGACATGAGTGGAGTGGACGAATATGCCTACAGCTTTTCAGAGGAAGTAGAAACGATGTACTCGGCCCGTGCACGGTGTGGATTCCATTGAACATCCGCCACATCCCAAGTTCCGCCTTGAGGCAAAAATCTGGGAATTTCGAGCGGTGCTTCGAGGTCAATGATGAATAGACCACGTCGACTGGGGGTAAAATGGTTATGGGGACGGATTTTCAGCTGAATGCATTTGCTCACGCTGCAAGGACGATGTCACGACTTGCTGGGCTGATACTCATCTATAGGTCCAAGAACTGGACGGTCTGCACTACGCATGCGGAGAGCATCGGAACACTCACGCTGCCCACCGCGTCTCCGACAAGGTCCTTCATATCAATTTGCAAGCTCCTCCTGAAATTACCTCCATCGTCCGGAGAGGTAGACGGCTGAGAGCGTTTGCTTGCTTGGGCCACGAAACCATGGGTCGGAACATCACGATACGACGCGAGGCCGCTAGATATGCTCTCTTGTGAATGGTCGTAAAGCGGGGGAGCCCACGAGGGTCGACGAGCAGAAAGCAGACTCAAACTGGATGGAATTGGACCTTCGCGATCGTGTTCACGTTGAATATGGTTGTCGTTTGCGATACGGATGCGGGCAGAAGCAGGTGGCAAGTTTCGTCGTGTCTGTGAATTTGAGGACGATCGCGACATGAGATTATGTGGCAGGTCAGTGTGGCTGTAGTCTCCCCTAGACAGACCAAAGAGTCGAAGTAAGACAGTCGTTACTTCTCCACTGTGTGGCTGGCTAAAAATGGCCATACAAATTTGTTTACTCGTTGAAAATACAGTATGCTCTCCACAGTTTGCTATGGATATGCATGGAAGATGATATTGAGAGTCTACACATGATAATTGGTGCATGTATATTCTAGGAAACGTAAAATCTGTCACTTCATCAGGAGGGAAACGCTCCAGGAATGGTTGGCCTGCGGCGTTCAGGGTGGTGGTAATATGTCCCATGGCGACGCTTTGGCGACGCCGTCGCTGCGGGGGGCGAGCCGTGCACCCGAAGATCATCCTGCGGTGCAGCATTTTGCCCTTCCCCTGATGGTGGAGTCACGTTGCCATAGTCCTCGTCAGACGAATCATAATCCTCTGCCAACCAGTCGTCATCTTCGGGCAACATGATAACTCCAGACGCGGGATCAAAGCTGAGACGATGGGAGATACTATTCTGCGAGTGCGACATGCCTGCATCAGGATCTGCCCATGGGTTAGGGCCCCTAGCATCGGAGACGAGGGCGTGCTCCTCTACTGGAGAGATCACGTCCACAGTCTCCGCATTTGCGGTGGTCCGCGAGCGTCGTGACATAACCTTGTTTCGCAAGATGCTGTAACGATTGCGGAGGTTGAGTACGATTCCTTGCGTCGAGTCCAAAGGGGTCCTTGTTCCACCGTGGCGAAGGCCATTCACGAGTGTTTGCCCTTTCTTCAGCGGAAGCCAAGGCTCAGGAAGAACACCGGTGAAAGCGGGATGTCCGTATCGTCGTTTACCAGTGCTGGGACTTCGGTTAATAATGCTGGTTACAACATCGGCAGCCAGGACGACTTACTTCAGGACACCCTTGTACCAGTTTGCCATTGGCGGTTGTGACTGTTACCCGAGTGTTCAGAATGAGATATCAAGAAAGGGGGAGAAGTGCTTTACGTAGTCCGTCCTCTCATCCTCAGGAGCAACGTACAATGTATCATCGTTCTGGGCGTATCTTCTACGGCTAAGATTGCTGCAGAAAACATATAAGCAGTTGGCCAAACACAACGTTTTCAACGTACCTCTGCGACCAGCTCACTGGGTGTCCCTCTCTTAACCTTACAACATCTGCAGCATCTTCCCCTCTCTCTACCTCGCACACAGAGCTCAAGCAGACCGCGTTACTCAAAGGCCGGAAAGCCTCGTGAATATACCAAGACCACACAACAGTTGCAACAACCAACGGCGCGAGGAGTGAGGACATAATGTAGCATTGCCGCAGTGTGAGGATGCCAATCATGAAGATTTGGAAAATGATGATACCCCAAATGAGCCGCACAAAAGTCAGCGGCCACGCCTGGCCTCGCGATTCGTAAGGCTTGTAAAACACTAGAAACGACTTAGTCCCCAGATTCGCCGAACAATACTGGATGACTCACCAAATAGAAGCTTGTACTTGTAAACGATATATGCCACCCCAAAGTATATGGCACCAAAGATGACGATAAGTGGCTGGACTACACTGTATAAAATTGTGATGACGAAGATGAGGATTGCTTGAGGGTATACGATGCCATAATTTATCATGGGTGGAGCATTCAGCTCAGCGAAATCTGCATGAAGTGCATGATATTAGTGACATTGCAAAGGATGAGCAATCAGTGTACCTCGAGGGGTCCGCGTCCAGAAAATCCGGGAAATCATGCGAGGTATTAAAACACCAAGGTTAAGCAGTTGCAATGGCATGATACCAATCCCTGACCCGAATGTCAACCACAGTTCGGAATACAAGTGTATGAGCCTACCTTGCAGGATAACGTAGGACAGGAAGAAGTGCCTACAAGTACCGTTAGCTGCGAAAAGCATCACGGTTTGCCTGTACTCACTTAGCCTGACCTTGCTGCAACGCCTCTGCAAGTTTCTCAGGAATTTTGGCAGGTGAATTGGCCAAATCTCTAACTAGCTGCCAATAGGTGCTGGCCAAGAGAAAGATGAAGACGACGTTGACTAGAAGAAATAGGAAATATCTAAATTTCGGAAGTCAGATTCATATCGTTTTTTGGTGTGGCATTAAGTAGCACTGACTTTCGCAACATCGAGTACTCGACCCAACTGCGAGCTTTGTAGCCCTGAGCATATGTCAATCCTGTAAGAAATAAGTCGAGGGGTTGCAAGTGCGCTGAGTCCAACTTTACCTTCAAGGATGAACGGCAGGATGGCATTCAGAGTGATCATAGCAACGGAAGGGAGCGAGTTTTGAACGATGGCTCGAATCTTGTCATTGTTGTCGATGAGCCTTCCAAGCCAAGGCATTACTTTCTTGATCTCCTTGTAGCTCAGCAAACTGGCAAGGGCGGTGATGGGGAAAATCCAGAAGAATAGTAACAGTCCGACAGCAGCGAGCACCAAAAGCTCCCGACAAAGCAGTGAACCCGGAGTATGCGCGATGTGAGACCATACGATATCTCGCGGCTCTGGGGCTGGGTGAGTCTTCGCCTCCCATGGATCCGACGAGTGCACCGTTTGCATGGCAATTTGCTAGATAAGCACCTTCAGCACATTAAATAAAAGGATAGTTATCCACCTTACTGCGCTAGACATTTTCTCAAACGTCACAAAAGCAACGTGTGTGGCTTTAGTTTTTCCAATTCTTCGACACCTCTTTACCCTTTCATCTGCTTCTTTGAATCTAGCCTCGAGGTACTCCAGCGCATCTACCTTGGCGGAAAACCAGCCAGGACGAAGAGTAGGACGTCGCCGATGTGGGATGACAAGCCTCGCCGGTTGGCTCTCCGTTATCGATGATTCGACGTCACCCGATTGTGGGATCACATTTTCGGATGGATCATAGGACTCCACGATACTTGGGTTGCCCACATACTTCGTCCACTCGCATTCTAGTTTCAGTAACGCTTTCGTCCGCTGATCCAGGAGGACCTTCAATGTTCCGACTTCTCTACACACCGAAACGCTCTCCACGCTTAATCCGATGTTCTCGAAGTGTTCTGCGAGTGCACGTTCTGAACGCAAGTGGGGTGGCAAGGAGGTGATCATCACAGTGCGTCCCGGGATAGAATGTACCAACTCCAGTGAGAAGAGCTGTCGCGAACGAATATAACGTCGATAGTTTTTGTACAGAAAACGAAGCGCGAGGCCGGTGAACAGATATGTGAAGAGAAAATGCACTGTAAGATAGGAATTGGCGTCACTGATGAGGTCAAGCCAGTCGCGGTCGTCGGGCGGTGTGTCGACACTGGAGGAGATCCACTGGGGCCAATCGTTCTCGTCGTCATCAGTGCCCCCGCCAATCCCCATATTGTGCTGATGTGACTAAATCAATGCCCCACACACAGGCATGTTGCGACATACCTTCCAGTTGATGGGCATCAAGATCGCAATGGCAAACATTGAACACACCGAGAATAGATAAAACGACATTTTGAAGAATCCAAGCAGCTGCAGTGCGGCATGAGAACAGCCTAACACGCGACGTTGGGAGATAACGTACCACTGCCGCGTCCAGTCCAACAATCTGCAGGACAGTGTACTCTGAAATCCTCAAAGTGGGTATAATCCAACCAAAAAGGGCAGAGTGGGCATGAGCTTCATGAGGAGAAAACCCTGCGATTGAACATTAGCACGATGTGGTGGACATCACCAAGGTCACCAACCCTTCAACTTCGTGCGAGGAGCAAAGAGCAAGGGCCATCGAGAACGGCAGTAAGAGAACAATAGAAACGATACAACGCCGATAGACGACGAAAGTAGAACTTGCGTCGTGAACCAAGGCCCTTGGAATTTGTCTGGCTAATGTGTAAACTTCTTGTGGCATGCAGCGCACATATAGCGGGCGGAAACTCACATGTTGGTGGCGAACCTGGCGGAAGTTCAGGGTCAATCGTGTCACCGTCGTCTATTGCATGGGCCACAAAAGCCAGAAATCTATCCATGATGCTGATAGAAACCGAAGCTGGTTCAACGGCAAGACTGTTCGCACTACAGAACGGCAGGCGCGAATGTACACATACGACCACATGCCACTTCCCAAAAGAGGTTGCATGCTCAATAAATAAATCCGAGTTAATCGGCTAAGTACTGCTTAAGCTACATCCATTTTTCACGCGGTTTCAAAGTCCCACCACACGCCTACCGAGCGTGCCCCATGACGACAAAACCTACTTAAACGTCGAACAACGAATCTACTAAGCAGAACACAAGTAGCGGTGGGCTAGACGTACATGCAGTACCAGTCTCAGTATCGATGGTGACCGCACTATAGCGGCAACACCCAAAACCAGACCAGCAACGACACCAATGGTAACAGTTAAATTTATGCCTACCATCGAGGGACTAGTCGGACTTCCCAAAAAGAGGGTCATACAAGAGTACCGTGAGAAAAGAACCCATCGAAGAGTAGTGGGTTCTTTCGCGAAATTTCCTAATCAACGGCCTAGTTCTTATCATTCCATGGCCAGGCCGTTAGCGTTGTGGTCTTGTGCAGACGACGCAGGGTTATTCTGGATGCGCATCGTCGTTGACGATGATGACGCCGATGCCGCCTCAGTTAGACCAACATCCCCCGACAAGTCCGGTTCGCTTGCAATAACATACTTGACTCGGACCAGCTTGTTGATTGACACTCACGACATACGCTTTTTGATGCGAAGAAATGCATTTCTCAAAAACATATACCCAGCTACTCCTTTCTCTACCACCTGAGCTCCGAGATAATGCTGTTGAATATCGTCAGGTAAGTGGATCGATTATTTTGTAGACGCAGGGACCATAACCCTTTGATCCGGAATGTTTTAGCTCAAGAAGCTAATCAACCAAGTCGTAACTGAGCTCAATTCGTTGGGACTTAATCCCTCGGTCCTGCAAAAGCTACTCGAACACGGAGAAACGATAGTTGGGTCTGCGAGTTTTCGAGAACTCGGTGAAAGCTTGCAGTGTGTGACGTCGGAAGAGGATAGTTCCGAGTCACACCAGCCCACTGTCGTCTACGAGATCGCCTCGAAGTCAACATATCTCGAACCTAGACTTCGACTTTTACTCAATCATCCTCACGATGCAGCCACTGGACTCTCCACGGAACAACACACGCATTCACCAATACCAGACAAAGACCTTGAGAGTATACTCCATGCACTACAGCTTCATTCTGTTATCCTTGATGACGAAACACACACTCTAAATGATATCTCAAAACAAACGTGTGCTTCTACTTGACTCCCTTTCATAGTGCCTGGGCACTAATGTTATTCTAGTGATCTCATAATACCTCTCCCTTCCGACACTGCATTCTTCCAACTGCTCACCTCAACCTTGTCTTCCCTCTCCGAGCATTTCGATGGTCTATACGATAACTTCAATTCGACTGTCACTGCACTTGCTGGTGCAATATCTTCGAGAGCCCGCCCAACATCATCCTCCGCTCCTCGTTCTTTCTCAGTCTATTCTCTAGCGGCCAGTAATGTGTCACATGTACGCCCCAGCTCGGGAGGCAAGTCAGACCTTTATACATGGCGTGAAGTGTTTCAGCTCTACGTTGAAGCGGAAGTGTTCGAAGGCATTGGAGAGGTGAATCGAGGTGAAAGGAGTGTGGAAGAGGCAGAGAAGCGACTTCAAGCGTTTGAACGGCGGATAAAGGAGAAGAAAGGATCCTTGAGGCTTTCGGGGAGCACGGAGGCCCTAGATCTGTTCATGACATTGAACTTATTTATTCTAGACGTCAAGAAGGTGCGTAGGAATGCCTAGCCTCTTGGCCCGTGTATCAAATCACTAACCGAGTTACAGTTGCAATCCGCAAATGCGGAAGCCACTCGCAAGATACTCAAGAAACACACCAAACGGACTGCTCTTCCGATTCCCTCCCATCTTATCTCTCAGTGGAATGGGCCTATTCCTGCACCTTCCTCGACCGACCTTGCTTTAATCCCACAACCTCCGACGTCGCTACCCAGACTTCTCGTGCAAGCAATTGGAGAGACTCTTCTGCCAGTTGTACCACACATTGACGATTATTCGTGCCTTATCTGCACGAGTATCGCGTTTAAACCCATCAGACTTGGCTGCGGCCATTTATTCTGCGTCAGGTATGCAAATTACCCCAACTTTCTAATTTCGGTATCAATGAGCTCCCCATTAATCCAGGTGTCTCGTGAAACTGCAGAAGCGCGCGAAGCCGAATTGTCCAATGTGCCGCGCACATACGGTTCTAAAGGCAGACCGCAGTGAGTATGTATACCACCTCTTCTCTACTTGACTGACCTTGGGTTTCAGATAATGTTGACTATGCGCTACTCAATTTCATGTCCGACTGGTTCCCTCTCGAGTCTCGAGAGAAATTACGTGCCAACGAGCGAGAGGCCGCCCAGGAAGAACTGGATGAGCTCGGGCTCTCAGGAAGCTCGGGCTGTTCGATCATGTAACTCGTCCGTCCAACATATGGTCTGGACTCGTCCCGACACACGTTGCACATGTAATGTTCACCTTGTGATTGGCCTTTCTCCAGCATTGAATTTATTGCTTAATTTACCCCTCATGTATATGTCAAGAGGCCAAATTCTGAAATACACTGGCTCGCCTTAACTACTTGTCTGTTTCCACCCCCATGTCCAATCTGGTCGGTGATTGAGTATCCACTCTCACACACCCCTATGCGTTTGGATTGGATGAATTCTCTGTCCAAGCTTGGCTGTCTCAAGTCCCCTTCGTTCATTGCCTCCTCCAACATCTCCTCTTCCCAATCGCTTCATAGCACCCAAGAATTCCTGCATGCCATCACCCTCCATCATGAAGGTCTGAAGGTTCATCAATGACAAGTGTACACGGTGGTCAGTGACACGGTCCTGAGAGAACTAACGTTGGTTGTGCCAGGCAGGGGGAGCAAGGACTGGGTTGCCTGAGCATAGACTATTGTGCGTTCGGATCTTCTCGCTGCGGTCAGCCGTCCGAACGAGGTTATGGCGGGTCGCACGGCGCTCAGCTATGTTTTTGGTAAATATCAGGTCCATGA
>KN819335.1:172174-186383 GCA_000827475.1 Paxillus involutus ATCC 200175
CTGTCGTCTGCTTCGCCGGGTCGGTGGCGGCGTATGGCTGGTACATGCGCACCACACGGTCAGTCAGAAAGGTCATCGTCAAGAGGTAAAAAGGGGAACGCACTATGGTCGAAGATAACGGCACTGCTCGCTCCAGTGGCCTTCTTGATAAGCTCAACGCATTCAGGGTAATACTCCTGCTTGATTTCCTTATCGTCTACGAAGCGCGTGTGCTTCGAAACTTGCCTGCCAAACTGGAAACCAGCGTTATCAAGCGTGTATTGGTCCTCCGAGCCACGGACGTTCTCGATATTAACGACGTGGTGGTCATCCATCCAGTTCCGCGCACGTTCCCCAGTGACACTATCAACGTTGATATTGTGATAGGGACGAGAACCGTCAGGAGGGGCGAGGGAGTAATTGAGAGCGCCGGTTGTTGCGTAGTTGTCGGAAGACATCATGGAGGTGGTGTAAGGTAGGCGACGATCGAGGATAGGGATGTGGATTTTGAGAACGGATTATATATACATACGGAGTCCGTAAAAGTACAAAGATTAGTGTCATGGGACAATCGGCGATGGGAAGCTGCTTACCACGCCCGGTGCAAGCGGGTTACATATCAGCCGTATGTAACAGGGATCGTAGCGGCGCGCGGAGGCGCCAATCCCCGACTCCCTGGATTTATAAAAACTTGACTGTTGTTGAGTCTGATAGCGAGACTATGTGACGATTTAGCTACGAGTTACTACAGTCAGTACCATGGGTTGTAAACATGGATATATTAGAAAAGGATTCAGGCCAGGTTACACTGTGACGACGACCCCTAGTCAGTCCAAAACGATCACATGACTTGTACTTTGACAGGCAAAATAAATATTGAGACCCATAGGTCTACCACTCCGGAAAAGCGTGTCATCCTTGTGCAGGGGCCATGCTAATCTTCTCTGTATCGTTCCAATTTTATCGTGTGCAACCCCGAAGGGTGCAATTAAAGGAGGGAAGGACTGTTACACATGATGAATCTTTTGCTTTCACCTGCATAGACTTGATGGGTTTGTTGCTTTGTATGGCAATTCCAACAACTTCAAGTATTATGTAAGATTTTCTCAACTATCAAAAGTTAGCTAATACTTTCCCGCAAGTCTGTTTGCAGGAAATTTGTACGTTTCTGGCTGAGAAAACCCTCCCTCACTCCGTGAAGTCGGGGAATGAACCATGTTCCATCGTGATTTTCCGATAGCCCGGGTAATAATGGTCCATACAAGGACCACGAGTTACTGGATTCGTTAGTGTAACTTGGCCCGAGGATTGCGTGATTATACTTCACCATGTCGACTCTTCAAAGCGATACGTGGGCTATCCTGCGAGCAGCGAGAGTATGGGTTTTGAAGGACACTCTGAGCTCTCAGAGTCACAGCACAAGCAGCGCAAGCGGCCAGGAGACTTCCATGTTTGTTCGAGTCTCATGGTGACGATGACTGCACTCTGGAGACCATCAACTCATTACCAATGTCTGACACTGTCTGTCCCTACCTTTGCACCACGCTAGTTCTCGTTGCGCTGGTGGGCTGGTTGAAGGCCGACGTCCACTCACTGCACTTGCCGAGGACAACTTGAACTCCGCTGCCCCAAGCCCGATGCGGCGATGCGGCATTTCATTAATCGTAGTGCCCATACTTCATCACCCCACCTCCACCATCTCTATCAGAAATCATTCGAATCAACCTTGCTCATCCCCGCCGCTATCAGCCTCATAAAAATAATTTCAAGGCAGTGGCTGATACAACAGCCGAGAACGCTCCAGTTCTGTCGGCTCATCCTTCTCTCGAGGCAGGATAGGCATCGACTCGCTGCGGCGGCGACTGGTACGTACACGGGGTCTCCGATGCAAGGGAGATCAAGACAACTAGGATAGCTGGTCCAATCACCGGCCAAAGTTTGCCGTAAGTTCTAATAATCAGATACTACCTTCCGACCATCGTCCAGTGGCAAAATCCAAAATCAAATGAACCCCTGGATCCGTCGAATCGAAAACAAGTAAACACAATGTGATCAACGAGGCCTCTGCATCCAGAAGCATATCTATAACTCGAAGTATTTATAATGAAATATATTGCCCGTGTATCTCCCCACTCTCACCGCACTGCACCACTCAGCATCTATACACATTTCATGATGGTCTCTCTAAGCATTGCGGCCTCCATCGATTTCGAAAGTAGTGCAGTACCCCCAAAGATCGAGGTTTTCTCAAAGCCAGAAGGCGATGACAGTGAATCAGACGTGGACGCAGATGCAGATGCAGATGCAAATTTTGGCGGCGCAGAAGCACGCAGGATCCTCGAGCGAAAACTCCTCGCAAAGCTCGATTTGCGCATGTCGATCTTGATTGTCATTTACATCCTGAACTATGTAAGTTTTCCTTTGGATTCACTCCTACTGGTAGTATCGTATGTCGAGAGTCAACACTGGATGTTACAGATCGACAGAAGCAATGTTTCGTGAGTGGACATCATATTCTTTCACCCTGTCAGGAAGGGGCCATCGGTACTTATTGCGTCCACCCTAAATCAGAGTCGCACGTCTTAAAGGCTTGGAAGCGGACCTTCACCTGGTCGGACAACAATTCGCAACACTGCTTTCCATCTTATACGTCGGCTATGTCATCATGCAAGTCCCTTCGTATGTTTCTTCCTTTCTTTCGTGGCACACTCACATACCGATGGAGGCGTCTCCGACGCTTACTTTCCTATTCCCGCACCTCAGGAACATGTTCATGAACTGGGTTGGACGTCCGTCGATCTATCTTCCAACCACCATGATCGTCTGGGGAGTGATATCCATTCTCACAGGTCCGTCACCATTATAAGTACGATAACTCTGATGCTTTTAACGACCCTAAAACGACACAGGTGTCACAAAGGAGTAAACCATTCCAATATTCCATGCATTATCTACATGTTCTAACTTCGCGAATTTCGGCAGTTTCGTAGGAGCCCTCCTAACACGCTTCTTCCTCGGTTTTATTGAAGCGGCCTTCTTCCCCGGCTCCCTCTTCCTCATATCAAAGTGGTACAAGCGGAACGAAGTTGGGTTCCGCACTGCTCTTCTCTTTTGCGGAAATATCATTAGCAATGCATTTGGATCTCTCGTCGCTTCGGGGATCCTAAATACTATGGGGGGAAAATTCGGTGATGCTGCATGGAGGTAAGCATAAGTTACTTTTCTGGCCGACGCAAACAGAGAATTGACCCTCCATCCCAGGTGGCTCTTCTACATTGAGGGAAGCCTGACTATTTTCGTCGCCCTCTGTGCGTTCTTCATCCTCCCAGACTTCCCACACAATACATCATGGCTATCCGATCAAGAGCGAAAACTGGCAATTTTCCGTATGCGCGAAGACACCTCCACCTCTGACACCGACACCGCAAGTCAATCATCCGGTCTCTGGCTAGCCTTATCGGACTGGAAAGTGTGGTGGTTCACGGTGGCGGTCACTGCACAAATCAGTGCGCTTAGCTTCAATCTGTACTTTCCGACATTGACTGCGACGATGGGATTCGGAACTACTGTTTCGTTGCTATTGTGCGCCCCGCCATTCATTGTTGCGGCTATATTTGCATTTCTCTATTCCAGGTATGATGTCCGTCACATGCGGTGCGGTTGTGGTTTGGGGGAGCTGATGTTGCCACCAGGGTCTCAGATAGAATTGGCAAGCGGTTTATATTCATAGCAAGCTCTCAAATGGTTGGCATAATCGGGTTCATCATCGCCATGTCCACCATGAATATCGCAGCACGATATGTTTCCTTGTATGTACAACCCCCACCATCGAGGTTAACGTTCGTGTGTCTGACCCTTTGACATCTTAAACCGCAATAATGGGTTCGTTTTCATACACCAAGGTTCTTGATGGCTCAGTCATACGGCGGCCTCGTTGTGTTTTATGCATGGATGAGCAACTCGTTTTACCGTCCTACCTCTAAGCGTGCCGTGTCAATAGCGTTCATAAACGCGTTCTCACAGCTAGGCAACATTGCAGGCTCGTAAGTCTCACTACCCTTGAACGCTACTTTCGGCTCTTGAGACCCATTGACACTGACGTTCCTTATCTTGTCCATCGTCCCGTTGATCTTCTGACCTCGAAAGGTACCTGTGGCCGTCAAATTGGGGCCCGTCATACCGCTATTCGTACGGGATCTGTATTGCGATGTCGAGTCTGAGCATTATCATGGCTTGGGTGTTTAAGGAGCACCTACGGAGGATGAATGAGAGGATGGAGAGCGAAGAACGAGAGGGAGGGCAGGAGGTCAAAGGGTTCAGGTACCTCCTGTAGGATTGTTGTATATACAGGGTCTTCATCTGTGTATTGACACATTCCCATCGCAGTCAAGGACATCCCCCCGGGGTGCCTTTCAGTTCAAATCCCATAGAGTGTCTCTGAGTTTGTTCATATTTCAGTTGTGCTCCCCGACAACTGGCATATGGTATGCTGTCACCACTCAAAGGCCCAGCCACGGCCGCTCTTCAACAGATTTGTTCCTGATACAGCCGCAAGTCAGCGGCGAACGTGGAATGCAAGTATCCTGCGCGTCTAGTGACCCTAATAATATTTGATTATCGCGTACCTCGTTGCCAATGAGGACACACTGGTAATACTGCATAGTCTCCCGTAGGCAGACCGGTATAGATAGTAAGCCATCGGTGGTGGCCATGATACACCGTCTTGACTAAGATTCACCAACAGTATGAAACACCGTGCCATAAGATTACTGATGCGCCAGGGGGTGCGTATGATCCAGAACCTGTGCTCAATGTCAGTTTCTGCGGACGTGCATGAGATGTATAGGGGAATGATCACCTTCAAGTAGAGAGACGACGGCATGGCTCTGAGTTATAGAACGGAAATTGAGGTCACGCGCCTTGCCGGGGAGCGTGAAATGTCCCCTGGGGCGACCTGGACGCGCAAAGTGACGGAAGACATTGCACAAAGCGCCAAGATGATAGTTGTACCTGTGGGGGAAAAGCGGTATCTATCCCCCCAATCGCCGTAGACGTTCAGGGGACGCCATCAAGGTCCATTTCACGGGGACCAAGCTGGCAGTGTAGTGCAATAAGGGAGACATATAAAGTCACTGCGAACGACTGTTATTAGCATACAAACCTACGACCACTGACAATGTTGTCCAAACACGTCCTCCTCTCGTCCGCGACATCACTCGTCTTGGGTAGCGTCGCGCTCGCATGTCCTACCATTCCATTGTGCTGCCAATACGTCTACGACGACTATTCACCAAACGTGACGAGCGTGATGTCGCAGGTTGGCATTGCGCCAACCAGTGCCGATGTAGTCTTCCCAGTTGGCATTGACTGCGTCCCAATCGAAGACCCACCAGCAGAGTATATTCTTCTGTGGTATGCTTGTTTCACTAAACGAATGTGGCCTCGCATATTAACTGTTCTCGCAACACTAGCTCTCGAGAGCAAGTCTGCTGCCAGTATAATAATTGGGGTGAGTGATACTGTGATGTGCTTGCGCTTACGATTCACGATTATTCAAGGCGGGAAGATTGCATTCGGATGCGCACTTGATCCACCGATCGCTACTGCTTGAGAAGAGGGAGAGAGCTTGTCAGAGAGATCGTCCAGAAAGTTTCAGGTTGCATAGTCAACAATGTATATGACTACGAGTCGAAGCAAAGCCTTGGAAAATAACAAACACAAATAAGAAAGTGCTGCCACCAAACCCGATCACTCGTGATGCCGCCAGAAGCACATACTTGCACACTCAGATGCCGCGCAAGAAAGCCACTCATTGGCCTCGCTACCATATACCCAGCGAGTTAAGTACTAGTGCCGACCCTGCTTCCCGTCAAGCGTCTTAAGTTACGTGATAGTACGTCAGCCTTTACATTTCCGCGATGCCGACCACAACACGTCTGACTCGGATAGATCCCTTTTTTGATACCAGGAATTGTGGAGCTCGTCACTGAGGCGCTGAGCACATAGACACGTGTTGAATAGATTGACGGTGATGAAAGGCTTCTGACTTGCTTGTTGCTGTGACTTGTCAACCAGTCCATTGACGTATTCTCTAATCCTGAGGTTGCCGATCGGAAAATGACGCGACCGCCGGTGATTCACCCGCTAAAAAATCTACTCGCAATATCACAATTTTTTTAATCATTCACCTTGCGGTAGGAGCCATACATACGACATTGCCTCCGTAAAATGTATAAAAGCAGAGGCCAGGTGTGCTTCACTCCTCAGACTTCCAACTCCCTCCAGTCTTCTCACTCTAGTCTTTCGACACCCGTCACTCATTTACAACTCGTTCACAATGCGCGTCCTCTCATTCATCCCTGCCTTCCTTTTGGCCGCCGCCAGCTTTGTCGCCGCCGCTCCTGCCTCTGGCACCCCTTCTGATGTTGCATCATGCCCCTCAAACAGCGGCAATGATGCTCCCCTTCAGCCCGTCATTACCATCATCGCCAACGCGACCACCTACATTCAGCCTCTGAGCGGACAATTGGGTATGCATCTAGTCCTCCACGTCCTACAATTGAATGTTGATCAGTTCTCTGTCTAGCCAACCTCAAGGGTGACTCCTGCACACCTGACGCCGTCTCTGACATTGTGGTCCAGATCACTGCTATTGTGTCGACCTGTGTCGTGCAACTCCAAGCTGTTGCCAAAGTTGACTTGACTGGTCTTGATCTCACCGGCCTCTGTGCCACGATCTACGGTCTCCTGGCTGTGAGTGCCCTCTTCTTGAGTATATCTCAAATTAAACTTGTTCTCCAATCGTAGCTGGTCCTGGCTGTTTTGAACACCTTGATTGCTATTGTCATCTTCCTTGCTGGTAACGCCGTCGGCACCGTCCAGACCGTGATCGGAAACTTGCTGTAGGTGCTCTCCGTTGGTCGGTCAGTGCTTCACTGATCATGCTCATAGGCACGCTGTGACCGATCTTGTTGGGTGCCTCAACATCTTCGTCGTTGCATCCCTCTCTGGTGTCCTCGGCCCTGTCATATCTCTGGTCTGTGGCGTTGTGGAGCTCCTGTTGTCCATCGTTGCAGGACTCAATGTCGTGCTCGGCGTCAACTAAGCTGGCTACCCCATACTCTAAAACCCGTTGGTGCATAGCGAGCTTGTCATGTTGCCGGGTGTCTTCCGCTCCAATTGTTTTGCTTCTGCTAATACAAATATGATTCTGGAGTAATAGACCATCACCGTGTGATCTACTGAGAATTCATCTCCGGCGTCTTATGGAAGTATACAGCCATGACAAGGAAGTAAGATTATGAACTAATGGGATGTGATGATGATATTGGTATTCCCTAGTCGAAGTAGATGTCATCAGACCATGACCCATACTTATCGACGAGTTCCAGCAGGCTCTTGGCCTTACCAACTACCAGCTCCAGCACCAACCTATGTAAAGGCAGCCTCATTGGTGGGTCCTCCAAACAGGATACCCTCTCAAAAGCCACACAGGCCTTATCAGGGTCCCCGTCATACAAGTTGGCTTGAACAAAGCGTGCACGGAATCGAGAACTTCCCAACGAGGGATCGGCGTATGCCGGATGCACAGGGGGCATGTGACAGTTTGCTTGCGAGATCTGTGTGAGGAATGGTCCAGGTTCGATTACGGTGATCTAGGGTAATAATGAGTAAGAAAGGCGACGTGAACGGTGGGGCGAGCGTGAGCAGTCACCTTGATGTTCCAAGCCGGGTCTAATTCATATGCGAGAGATTCGCTGAAACCTTCCAAGGCTAGAGGGGCAGATTGAGGAGCACCCTTCATCGATAAATGCGGCCACTTACCGTGCTTCCTGCCCATGAATTATTAACGGAATTTAGGCGACAACCACACGAGAGCACTCACGATGCACAATAGAATGCACAGGCCGTCTGACCCACCAAGCCCAGTCCAGACGAAACCTGAAGAAGCCTCCCGCCTCGAGGGTTGTTAACTTCCCTGAAGAACCGCACTGCCTCTCTGCTCACTTGGGCAGCACCCCAGAAGTTGATGTCAAACAGCCCTCGGGCGTCTGCCTCATTTACGGCCTCGACTTCTGCGGTGATCATCTGCCCAGCGTTGTTGAATACGACGTCGATACGACCGAATGCTTCCTGGGCCTTGTTGAAAGCCGCAGCGATAGCAGGATTTTGGGTGACGTCGACTTTCACGACGACTAGCTGGGTGGGTGGATATTGGCTGACGAGGTCGGAGAGTACCTCTGGCTTGCGGAGCGTCGCGACAACCTTATGTCCTTGCTTCAACAGATACTCTGTCATGCAACGACCAAAGCCAGAAGAAGCCCCTGTGACTGAAGAAACGCGATAGTGAGCAGGCCGAGTTCAGTATTAGTATATCAGACTCACCGAACCAAACTTTCGACTCTGTCATAGTGAACGAATTGTATATCCCCGAGACCTGTAAGGCGAGTGCGATAGCGCGGTTGTTCCGGGTCTTTCCTGTACTCAGTCACTCATCTTCGACATGTGAACGACCGGGATGTATATGGAGCATTCGGAAGCTGATCACGTATAAATGTTTTTGACAAACACACCTTGTGGTAATTAATACACGCTGTATATTGGATGTTGGAGTGGTCATCGCGCCGTGGTGATCATGATATGTCGTTTACGGTCTTCCTGCCAGCGCGCTTGAAGCTGTGCCAATGGCAATATTCCAATTCTAGATCTCGTGAGCACTGCTACCTCAGGGAACGTCTGGTCATAGTACCTGATCAATGGTGAGTTGGAAATTTATTTACATAAACGGAAGCAACGTTACTATAATTTACACCAGTGTAGGATAAAAAGCATCTCCCTCGCAATCAGACAAAAGATACAAGGTGCGAACCCCAGAACCATATCATGAATCAGCAAAACGCTCTTGCAACCATCAATCAGATCCGCTCATCCGGCTCTCCCCCTTCGTCTTGGAGCACTGCAATACTTTGCTTTCGCCGTAAGAGCGGTATGCTCAAACGACGCGGCAGCCTCGGCGTATTCGACGCACGCTTCACTTTAGGGCTCACGGGGACGTGTCCGGGGGGGATACTGGCACTCGGGGTCTGGGAGCTCGAAATGCCTGGGGAGGGACTCCGGGGCGAATCCAAGAGCCCGATGTTTGGAGAACCTTGTTGACTCGTGGAGGGACTTGTTCCCAGTGCCTTGAGTAGAATACCTGATGGTGGTGAACTGATCTCAGCACCATGCATGAGGTGAGACTTCCGGACAGTTTGAACAGTTGATTTAGGCGACGCTTGATCAGCAAAACTCAAACTTGGTCGTCGGGGTACGGCTGGGCGCTGCACAGACTTATCGACATCGTTGCGTCTGAGTGCCGGCGAACTGGGCAAGTGTTTGAGCCTTCGCCCGTTGTCGCTGTACAAGCTCGGGGGTGGGGCAAGATCCGGAAATGTGGCGCTATGTGGCGGCGTCGGTAAAGGCCCGGTGAGGTCTGTGGCGCTTGGTCTACGATTAAACGTGGCGAATGAGAGTTTGCGGGTGATACTTGCAACGCTTGGTCTACGAGAGCGGTGTGTGCTAGCTTCTGGTGCTGCAACGGCAGCAGTTTCAGCGTTTAACGAAGAGTGGGAAGTGGGCCACTTGACGGACGACGACGTATGAACACGTGGATCTTGGAGAGGAGTGGAAGGGACGTCGTTCAACGTAATAGTTCCCCGGCGACCTCGCCCCACATGGGGTTGTTCCGGTATCGGGACATCCAACTCGTTCAGAGCAATACTACTGCTACTAGTAGAATTCGGAAGTGATTTCTTCCACCACACGCGCGTGTGCGATGGCGAGGCATGGGTCACGTTGTGTGCTTCGTCTCGCGGAGAGGACCCTTTCGCTGAACTAGGGAGTTCGGCTTTTCCTTTCTGTTTCTCTGCCTTGTGGGCTACAACACTGCGCACGCCTAACCCTTTGGCTTTGAGCCACTTCTTAGCTGCCCCCGCACCTCCACTCTTCAGACCTTGTAATTCGTCATCTCGTGGTAACAACATACGAGACCCAAAAGTTGGGGTGCCGCAACGTGACGAGGAACGCTCCAGGATAGGCGAGGGTAACAAGGGTAGGAACGATGTCGGCATTGTATGGCGAGGCGATGTCGCGCTTGCTTTAGGCGGAACAGGCGGAGCTTCGTCCGACACGACAGAGGATACTGCAGAAGGGGCCGACGCAAGGACGACAGTGTTGTAAATAGCCTGAGCATCACCAGGAAGTACGATGGGCTCGCAGACGAGGTGCGCGAATAGTGAGGCCTCAGGACGTGTCATACGCGTGATGCGCCACCCTGCAGAGAGCGTGAGCTGAGTGAGCTCGCGGAGGGTACGTTCCTTCGCATTGAAGGCGATGTGCATCTGGGTAAAAAGAGCGGGCTGAGCACGTTAGAGAAGAATGGGGACATAAATCGATCTTACACTGAGGTCCATCCAATAAGCAATAGCGCCTGCTTTCCCTAGGTTGGGTAGAAGAGGTGGTGGTGCGAGGGCCTGTTCAGCGCCTTCAATATTTGCGAGCACGGAATCAAGTGTCCAGGTATCGGTGCCACTCTGTTCGCGTGTCTTGCCGCTGGAATGGTGACGGATACCTTCGTCGAGACAGGCTAGTGGGAGGACGTGATCTGCGATAATGAGTCTCGTCTCAGGTGCCGAAGCAACCCGAAGGTTGATCAAGATACGGCGCGCCAAAATGTCCGTCCAATCGTGAAGAACGACGCGTAAAAGGTAGACTGCGGGGTGTGGGGATAGGTGAGGAGCCCGGAGGGTTGGTTGAGGTTGGAAGAAGTCATGGTCTGTCGAAAGTCAGGGGCATCAGTTAGGAGATCGTGACGGAGACACGTTGACATGCCTTGGAATTCCACCTGTCCACTCTCGAGCATCTCAGGACACTGAGAACGCCAGGCTGCGATCCCAAGACTTGTAACTACAGGTTTGTCCTGGACGATGAAGCGAAATTTCATATCGTGCTTCGACCCATGGATGCCTTGTAATTCGCTGCTGGTAGGGAGTGGGGCATCACTGGGATGTCTGGCCCTGTGACGGTGAGCCGTAGAAGCTGCTGGGGGTTTGAGATCGTAGTTACCGCCGCCATCGTGCCTCCCGACAGAGTCAACTCTAAGATCGTTGAAGGCGCGCGCGAGGAACATGGTGGTGCTTCCGATCCCACCGCCTACATCGACGATGGTAGAGCCTTTCAGGAGGGAGTTCCAGTCGAAACCTATTGGTATATTCATTAACTCGATCAACCTCAGACACAGTGAGTGACAGAGAGTCGCATACCGCTCAAAACGGCCCCAGGTGACTCCCACCCACTAGTCCCTGTCATAGCCTTCGAGAAGCGTTCGAGTCTAAAAGGTCTCTGTGATTCAGGCTCAGGACCATCTCCATGAACCGGAAGCTGCGTGACGTCATGGGTCATGAGATTGCTAAACTTCCTCGTTGTAACACTTGCACCAGCTCCTCGGCCTGTTCCCTCAATTGGGTCATTGCTTCCGTTCTCCAGCCAATCGAAAAACGGAGCAGTGGTGCGGAAGGCAAGGTTGAATGCTGGGAGTGTATCCCTTTCCGCTTGCGCTTCAGACTCCCCGCCCTCCTTCGCAACCCGTGCTGGAGTTTCCTCGACGGGCGTCGAGTGCGGTGGCGGTGGAGAGAGATGTGGGGACAGCGGGGCGCTTGCGAGTGGTAGGTACCGGTCCAGAACCTTGTTTGGAAGCGGACAACGAGAATTGATTTCTTCGAACGATTCCGTTGACAGCACCAAACGAGAAGGATGTTGCAACCATTCATCTTCGTCGTTCGTGCACAGTACATGTGTGAGGGCACTGGAGGAGCGCGTACTAGGATTATGACAACTAGAAGCACCTGCGGCATAGTTGTCTGTTAACGGAGTCGTTGTGCGCTGAGCAAAGAGGTGGCCTGGTGTGACAGGTGAGGTTGGCCGGGATGCGGCCGATCCCAGCGACTGGGGTACAGGGAGCTGAACGCCAGTGAACGCTTCGGTGAGGTAAGCGGCTGATTTGAAGAGTTCGTCAGTGCTAGTGGGTCGGGAGACAGTAGCGTCAGCCATCGTGTCAGATATGTACCGATACACAATACACGGAAGCGCATATATGTTGTCAAGAGTACCACGGTATACGTGTATGCGCAGACCGTAACGAATCCCCCCCCCCCAAAAAAAAAGGAAAAAAACTCACCATAACCCCACAAATGCAGCCGTCCCATCGGTATTTTCATACTTAGTCTCGGGACTATGGATGTAATCAGGTGCCACCTATCTGCGTGTTGCAAACTTCGGAAGATATTTACCTTGAAAACACATCCTGCACACTCTTTCCACTGTCGAGGAGACTCGCGACCCTTGTAGTGGCGAAGGTATCTGGCGCGGTTTCACGGAATATGTGGTGCGTCGAAAGCAATCGAAGGGCGTGAACTGTTGGTTCGACTGGGTTAGTATGAGCAGATAAAGTGAATCCAACGCCGACTCACCTAAGTTGGTAGGGTCAACATAATTGGGGCCGGTGTGTGCATGTATAGCGTTTGCGATGTCCGTGACATGCAGGCCTTCTTTTGGAAATGCTGGAAGGCGCCCATGAGTGTGATCGGATCGTGTGGTTGATATCAGAAGAGAAAGCCATGTACACCTCAGTCACGAACGATGCAGCGCGTGGCGTATGCTTCGTCATGACGAGATCAGCGGCACAGGGACCGGCTGAGGAAAGCCCGAAGGCAACGAAGCAAAACACTTGACTTACTGATTTCTTCACGAGTATGGCGCTGAAAGGGGGTTTCATTTCCGGCCTGGGGAAACTCGACTTGAACTACTTCGTATGATGGCATGGCCGAAATTTGGCCGTCTGCTTTCTCCTCAGGGTGGGGTGCCACCATGCTACTGTGTTTAGAAGCAGGAGCAACCTTTTGCTGCTCTCGGGCAAGGAGACACTGCTTTTCATCTTCCGCTTCTCGAAGAATCTCCGCAATGTGAAGGTGCTCCACGAGTCGTAGACATGCTGGAACGTTGTACTACACAGAAGAAATGTCAGTTCCACAGGATAGATGCATTAAATATGGAGGGGGACAGTAAAATCAGCTTTGGCACATCATCCAATAACAGGATAAAATGTACATACGCCCATTAACGCATCGCATAGGGACAAGAAGGGTTTATGAACGATAGTCGATAACTGCCCGCATGCAGCGACGATCCTGGAAGCGGCGACACAGGCGTCTGGATGGGCTGCCAGCTGTTCGCTCAGTGAGGTGGGGGCGAATGTGATATCTGGAGATGGGTAGTCGATGATCGACATGTTTACGTTAGTAGTACGAGAGGGCTGATCCAGGGCGGAAGCGAATACAGCCGAGAGGGGCGTAGGAGGGAAAGAGGTCGAGGGTGTGGTGGGGAAAGAGGAGGTACATGGAGAGGGTTCGGGAGAACTTGGGTAAACGGGTGAAGAGCACTGCGAGGAAAGAGGGGACGGCGTGGCGGGGGGGATACTTTGCGAAAAAACGCGTTGTATGTCATCCAACGCGTTGCCGATGATTGCATGAAGGGCATGCAGCGTCGCGAATGTTGATGGGGTCAAAGACATGAGCCTCCGTTCAGCCTCGTCGCCAAACTTGAAGAAGGGAAGGAGACAGAACAAGTGGAGAAGGAAAAAGTGTGTTTTCCGATGTGATGACTGGACGGAAGAGGATGGGTTGAATGTATGCTAGGGGGAGCAGCCTAAAAGAGGGCTAGAAAGGTCTCCGCACGCTCTGCTTTTTCAACCACTTGACGTCAATGCAGCTTACAGGTTGTCAACCTTTCGAGCACCAAAGTTTGGACTGGCAGCCATCGCCTCAAAAAGTCACATAGTAGTCTCCGGATGGGCATACCAAGGTTATCGCATCCCGATGGGCCTGAATCCATATAAGTATCAGAGACTTACGAATCGAAAACAAGAAATTTTCAAGTTGTGCTTGGTAATGGGATGGTACCGGACACGCTCCCAGTCTCACCCTCTTCGAAGGGCTATGGCTCCCGCTACACTACCGACCCGAATGCTCATTCCTCCAGCAATTTGGGACGAGATCGCGATGGAGCAGGCGTCCGGTAACTTGCGATTATGAAGCCTTGCTCGTCGCGGGAAAAGTTGCTTCAGTCGAGAAACGGCCATATGATGCCTGGCCAGGATGCGAACAAAATGATTAGCGCGAAACGGCCGGATTTGAAC
>KN819335.1:200635-211133 GCA_000827475.1 Paxillus involutus ATCC 200175
AGGTGTAAGTGATCTGAGCGTGACATGATTGAGCGCAAGGGTGACAAAATTCAATCTCCTTTTGGCGTACCGTGAGATCAAACTTACTGGGCAGTTTGTGTGACCCGGACGTGACGAAATTTTGCATTACGCCAGCAAAAGCCTCTGGAACTCGGTACATACTTTTCTGAACATCGCACAAAGATAAAAATATGGGGAAATTTGTAGGTGATGGGAATACATCTATAGTATAAGTCACCTGCTTCCGGGACGCCTAGCTGCTGTTGTTGAAGTTGTGGAAATGATTTAGTCGTTTTTTTGCACTACCGTAGGCACGATAGTAATGTCAATGGTCGTTTGCGTGCTGCCGTTCATTGCGCTGAACGACGCTGGCTCGAAAATTATGTTGAGCAGCCCGAGTGAGCACCATTCAATTGTCATCATGGACCATGGTTGCGTGAGTACTAGCGACTCCACTCCCTGCATCACACGTCTTAAATTTCTTGGAGTATTTACGAACTTGTCATAATTCGCGAGCTGGAGCTTCGATCTGGATTAATCTGCGAGGACTTTTCATGCCCCTTGTGAACTGGCTCTCAGTGAGACTTTAAGCTACGTGGTCCACTGGAATTCATGTTCATTTACTGAATGTTGCACATACTTAGCTTAATCGTAGAGGATCAACTAGCGCTCTGATGAGATTCTGGCTATCCATGTGGCAGCGAGAACGGCATGCATCGGAAGCTCGAATCAAACCTGAACGCTTTCGCTGGACTAGAGGTGTACGTATAGATAACCACGACGCTTTATCCAGTTGAATATGTCGTGAGGAGCGGTGACTGTCTCTGCTTCTGAATATTGTAATTTACAAGCTGAGACTTGCCGTTTTTTGGACGATTCGGTACAGGTGCTTGCAAGCCTTCACGCATATAGTATGGTCTCCCCCAATCCTGGTGAGTAGAAGGGTCGAAAGAAGATTGACATTCCTTCTGCTTTGCATCACGATGTCGACCAGTCCACAGTTTTCCCTTGCAAATACCGACAGACACAGCACATCGTGTCTAGCATTAAGCCTGCATCACACCACCCATTCTTTGTGCCGACGAACATGCTACAGTGCGGTAGCCTGAAGAACTCGCATTGTCTCCGCAGTATGATATCCAGCTTTTTCGCGATAGCCCTGCGAGAGTAATGTTATCGTATTCCAATCACCCTGTTTCGCATGTATATCATTATAAGGTTCTTCCTCTCCCACTACCCCTGTTCTCCTCGTGCGTATCTTCGAACTTCCGAGTATCCGGTGTTGTTGAATGGAGGAATCAGGTTGGTGCTGGTCCCTCCGGACTGGTTGCAGCGTTGGCACTGTTGCGTAATGGGATCCCCGTCCGCATCATTGCGAAGGAAACCGAGCCTCGCATTGGCGAACGAGGCGCGGGATTAGTCGTAGTGAGGTTCTACTCGCGCTATCATCATGGTGATGCTTAGCTATCGCTTTGGTAGCCTCGCTCCCAGGGGCTTTTCCACTTGTTGGGTGTTCTCCAAGTTCAGCAGACCTCAGTTCCGCTGCTACCCATCCGATCTTACAAAGGCTTTCTGAAACCCAACAAGACGTTCATGATTGCACCTTACAAGGACTGACCCCTTGCTAGCATCACACTCCATCCAACAGATCAAGTAGGCCCGGATGGCTACCAATTCACCATTTCCCCGGGGAAGAACTACGACAGAAAATAGATGCTTCAAGGTCAGGACCTGTTGATGTGCTGCATATCTGAAGTAGCAACTGCAAGGGTTCAGGCACTTGAAGTAGATATCCGAATTTCGGTTAGTATCACAGAATCTAATCGGAGATAACATCTTATGGTTACGTAGGCCTAACATCAGAATGGTCGACAAGTTTGGTGTCGGAAGGGTGTTCCATGCAGGAGGTAACCAATCTTACTAGTCCACCGTCGTTGAAAATACATTTGACCGTTCGGTTTCTGACAGATGCTGCTCAGTATGTCGTTTCGATTTGTTGGGTATATTGAATGCATTCTGCAGCGTTTACAGTCCAACCAGTGGGCAGGGCTGAGATTCAAGTGTGCAAGACGCCGTAAGTGATCTGGTGCCTTTCCTTCAGATACCTACTGATGCCCTTGAAGCTCAATCTTGCCTGGAAAATTGCCCTTGTCTACAGGGGTCTTTCCCCAATTTCGCTCCTTGAAACTTATTCAACAGAACGTATCCATGTCATCGCAGAGATGCTCAATCTCATGACTGAGCCCCTGAACAAGACTGTCGAAATAACCAGTTCAACAGTGGACACAGCATTTACGAGAGGTCAAAATTTGTACATGCTCGGCGTCAACTATCGATATAGTTCCATCACCGTTGACCAGTTCTCCGAGCCAGGACCCATTGATGCGTATGGTCTTCTGCAGCCAGGAGTTCTCATCGCGAGCTCCTGACGCGCCTAATCTCGTGAAAGCAGGCGCGAGGAGACACGGCTGCTTGACATCTTCCAGCCACCCTATCACACTGTCCTGGTCTTTAGCTCGGACGAGGGTTTTATCAGCTCGGTACCATCAAACTTTACCAAGTACGACAGGAGTATTTTACGCTCCGTTGCTATCGTCCCCGCGCGATGCAAGTATTTTACCATTTGCGGCTGTCGCTGAACTCGTTGTCAGAGACAAGAATGCGTGTGACGCATACCTCGTGACCGAAGGGAGAATAAGGTGGTGGTAGTTCGACCGGATGGCGTCGTAGGTGCTATCGTTCACGGTGTGCTCGAGTACTTTGGGAAAGTTTTCGTTTCAGCGTCTTCGTAGGTGCTCGTTGGCCTTTGGGTATGGTGGGTTATATACCGTTCTAGGCGCCTTTGCAAACTGCAGCAACACAGCGCTTTATCACATCGATAGTCTCTTCGACGTGGGAACCACATGATGTATGTAACAACAATGTAATGAATCGTATTGGCATGACAATTCTCGATGAAAGAGGCGCCTTTGATGTTGAGTGAGACTGACCAGCGTACGTGTAATTATAACCCACTTGCATTTTTCATGTATTAACTAACCCTGACTTCAGCGCTCATGATCAGTGGCAACAATTGTTGCGAGGCTGTGTGAAATTTGAATTCGTCGTGTGTAGTTGATCAATCAGCTTGGTGAGCATTTTCCGTCACGGTATGTCGGCCGCAGCGCTTCAATCCTGGTGATGAACACCTCGGAACCATCAATTCTATTCCACAACCAGTACGATCTCTCCAGCCCATCGACAACTGTTCCCCTTGGGCGATTTGAACCGCACGGAATAACTATTAATTGCAACGACCAATCAGCTTCATGCACCTCCTCATCACGGGCGCCACTGGCTTCATCGGCAAACATGTCCTCCTCGACGCCTTAGCAGATAACAGAATAACGAAAGTGACTGTTGTGGGAAGACACCCTCCCTCTCTCGATGGAAATGATATGGCACACGTAAAAACCGCCATCATAAACAAGCTCACCATCATCACACGGGAGGATCTCGGCAACTGGGACTACGAGGGGGACACGAAACTGGTGACGGCTCTTACCGATTGCAAGGCTTGTGTCTGGTATGTTCTACTCGCCTCGAGGTGACGGTTGATACCGAGGGCAAGTTCCTGCAGGTGCATCGGGGGCAAAGCTGATGACTTTGCCACTCCCCAAGAATTCGAGCGCGTTTCCTACACTTTCACGGTGAATGCTGCGAATTTCTTGTGCAAGGTGGCCCAATCACAACCTATTGAAGGACAAACCGGCCGTGCTGCCCAACCTTTCAGATTCTGCTACTGCAGTACTAAAGGGGCCAATCGTGCAGGCGATGGGTGGTTCTCATTCGAGGCTCAAACTCGAAATATGAAGGTGAGATTTCGGTGTTTCCATCGCTTGTGGCACACGCTCATGTTGCCTTTTTACCATGCAAAGGGACGCGTTGAGACAGCGCTTTTGTCCATCGCATCCGAATCAGACGGGAGGATGACGGCCTTCGTATTTCGGCCGGGAAGTGTCATTGGAGGCGCAACTGTCAAGGCTCTCGGTGGTCTGGCTTCTACTGTGGCGAGCGCGGGACTCCGATTGATGCCCTCGGTCGTTATCAATGCCGAATGGGTCGCTCGGGTCTTGGTGGATGCGTCAGTTGGCATTCGGGTAGAGTGGCAGCGCCAGGGACCTGACGGAGACAAGAACACATGGGAAAGTGAGGAGATAGTATCTTGGTCCCACGGACTGGGGGTATAATAAGGCTCGGGGGTCAAGATGCGATCATACTGGTGATGTCTTATATCATGTTGTGTGAACTTCCCCTGGCTTGTTGTGATCATAGCTATTTAGTGACGATCTGTGTGTCTACATTTATTGTTTTTATTACCAGCACAATCGACCAGTCGAGCAACTTGCAGTATTCTTGCATCACGCAACTCTCTCCTTGCAAGGTGAGCCCTGCAGAAAAAGAGAAACTCTTTGTTATTCCCTTACGAACAAACACGTCGGATGAGAGTTTTAAAGTTGTATCGTCAAGTATTCTATGATACCTAGCAGGGGCCGTCGTCATGACAACGGAATCAAAGGGTCACGTTCACGCCCTTCGCAATGGCCTGACCCAAAGTCTCGTTCACATGTTGGAAGATCTTGCACTGCTTCCTGCGGATATCCATATCACTAGCCTGGCCCATATGCCAGATAGCATTGTAGATCAAGTTATTCTGGTCTTGTTCAGAAAGGCTATTCCACTGTGGCGGCAGAACATTGTCAATACTGCGCAAGGAACCGTACAGTAGCTGGTACTCACGAATATCCTGGGGAGCTCAAAGTCTTGCTCGGTAGGTGTGCTGACATACTTGACGGCACCGCCAACCCAGATAGTGTGATTGTCGTCGTTATAAGGCCGGACCTCGAGGTTGAGCAGGTCTTGTTGCGACCAGAAGTTGGGGCGTTTGCCTTGGTTATTGAAGCTCATGGCACCATCACGCAAGAAGTTAGCTGGTCGAATGTGCTGTCTGAGTTCATCGCCACTACTCAAACCCATCGGTCACTTACCAACGGGATTCAGAGGGCAGTTGATCTGACGATTTGTGTCAGTGACAAGAGCAAACGTAGGGGAAAATCTATCCGTACGGGGAGTTGCTTATGGTTAACACCAATGCGGTAGCGCTGCGCATCTGCAGGCGAGTAAGTCCAAACAATAATATATGTAGAGGTGGCGAGAACAAACCAGCGTAAGCAAACAAACGTGCTTGGAGCACGGGGTCTTCACTCGGCTCAAGTCCATTAGGCTAAAAGAGGAGCTGTAAGTGGACGAAATTGAACGGGAGGGAAAATCAAACCAGCTGAGCTGGATCAAAGCCAATCTGCTCCACCTCAGAGAAATGATTGAAGCTGGAATAATCAAATCAACGTGCTTCCCAATATCACCGAATGATCTCACGGATTCTGAACAAAGGTGATTCGCCCAATCTCTTGAAGAGGTACGTCTTCAGTCAACCACTCTGTCGGTTCATGAGTCTGTGAGACTCTTGGCTGGTTCGTGATGCGTACCTTTCGTGAGATCAAAGATGTTGTCTGATGCCCATGAACCAGGTTAGCCGCGAATCTCACATGAATCAAGTGTCTCACATTTGAAGTTTTCAGCTTCTTGGGGAGTCAGGACCTGCCAATAGATGGTCCAGCTGGGGTAGTCGCCAGCCTCAATGGCATCGAAGAGGTCCTGCACACCAAAGTCGGGGTTCACACCGGCTTGTACGATCGCTTCGTCGTTCGTGTTGTTCTTGATGCCTTGGTCGGTGTACGCAGAAATTCTGGGGAAGTTCAGGTCATGAACGGCGGAATCATCGGAGTATACGCACTTGATATAGACCCACGATCCATCAGCCTTCACCGCGCGGAAAGCATTGCCGCTGAAACCATTCATATGCCTGTCGTGGTGTGAAATAAGGACCCTGTTACGCACAGCACCGCTGATCTGGGTAAACTCACCTGAATCCGTATGGCGTGCCCAAATCAGACATTGTGCGCATAACCTGCATGGGCTGGGCATTAGCATGTGCAATGGCTATACGTGTCGCAGTAAGGTACTGACCTGGTATATTGACTCATTGTTTGCGGACAAGTAGTCTGTCCTGGGACATCAGGAGGTGAGTGGGAGCGGGTTCGTGGTACATACCCCAGAAATTCTGCAGAGCAAGTCAACAATCGTTCCTGTGGCTTGATTGGAAATTCTTACATTTTTGTCAAGCAAGTTTGTTTGGGGGTTGCGCTTCTGAGAATGAATGAAGTCTGAAGTCCGTAGTCAACTGCAGGAGGCAGTGAGTGAGTGTTCGTACTTACGTGGGAACTTGGCAGGATCACGAAACCAGAACACAGGGTGGTTCAGGAAGACCTTGACAAGATTGAGTTCCGATGGGCATCTGACATGGAAAAAACAAGCTCACCCAGTCGAGAATTCCATCCTCAGTTCGCAGCCTAGCACAACATTAGGCGTTAGAAACGGTGTTACTTATTTGGGACATACTTGAAGGCAAGACCTCGAAGGTCTCGAACCGTGTCCGGATTTCCAAGGTTTCCAGCAATGGTCGAGAACCGCCCAGTCACAGGAGTGCGCTTTCCGACGGTGTCGAACACCTTCGCCATGCTGTAGTTCATTGCGGTGGACGTGGTGACTTCGAAATAACCATGAGCACCTCCGCCCTTGGCATGAACAGTGCGCTCCGGCTTGATGGAAAGAAGGTAAGTAAGGGCGGAAGACGCCTAGAATAAATACTTACAACCCGCTCCCTAACAAAGTGTGCCAACTGCTCAATCTGGAACAACACGGATGAGGAAAAAGATTGGGTGTGGGGACGAGACAAAGTGGGTACCAGATTAGTAGATTGGATTAGCAGGGGACCGGTGGTACCCAGCCTATCCGACATATACGGGTTTGGGTACCTAGGTAGCCAGCATGAATTGTTGACTTGTAAAGAGAGATGAGTTCAATGCTGACGGCTGCCCTCCAGACAGGGTGTATTCGTGCTGAGTGGATGGGTCATTTATGATCGAATCTTGCTCATTTGGGCCCTGGTAGATATCAAAATATGCCTTGCTTGCGTCGCGCTTGGCGCCTGCAGCCGTTGCAGACACCGACGAGATCCCTGAGAACAGAAGAGTAGCGAAAGTGAAAACGCGCATCTCACAGGTTTCACAGTGATGGGAGGAAAGCTGGATCCTGAGAACTCAGCCGGGGGATGCTTTATACCCTTCGCTTCCGACGATTATCTGGGAGCTGATAGGGAAGTTCAGTATGCCTCGATTTGGAGTCGATTTCGCCAACAATTTCGCCATGGATTCCCCGCTCGCGCCAAGCATCGAAAATGGCTTTAAACGTTGACCTACCTCGTTCTGGGGGCGTTTTCAACACGGTTTTCGCAGGAGTGACACACGCTGCGCTTTTTTCGCTACAAAATTATCGTTGAAAGACACCGACAACCTCCGACAGTATGATATTTCCAGCGAGCCACGCAGGAGAGATAATGGGCTGTTCGTTGCCGAGAAATTCTTTGATGAAGGCCAGCAACGCAGCAACAACAAGTGGCCTTTGGTGACGTGACCTGGCGTAGTTGGGCTGGGAGGGTGGTAAATTTTTAAAGCTCTACTGTAGCCTGGTGTGCCTGGGTGTACCCGCCCCAAGAGCACCAATGGATTCCGTTGGATTTACATCAATATATGGTCTGAGGCGAACTTTTAAAAAAGGAAAGCCAGCAAAGTCGACCTCCTCTGTGTGAGTTGATTCTGGGGAGCGTGAATTAACCTGAAAGGCCAAAACATACAGCCACGTATGGAGCGAGAACCAAGGTGCCTGACGACGACGACGAAGAACAGAACGATCCAAAGGCGAAAGACACGTGACATCGCTGACAAAATACAATGAGCTCCGGAATCAAGGTCCGGAACATCCGAAACCCCCTCTCTTTGTCCTTGTTGTTGCTTATGAAAACACGCCGTCAGATCCCTTTCCTTCATCGCCAGTCCCAGTCCCTGCACAATGTTATTCGTCTCACCCGTCCTGACCGCCGCTGGTACTGCAGGGCGTCTCCATTCTCGTTGTACAAAACGGGCTCGCCCTCATACTCTACCCCCGTTAACATCACATAACTATACCTACGGAAATTGCTAAAAAGCCAGGGCCCAGTCCTTGGGCTTATACACCCCGGTCTCAGGCCAGGTCCAGTACTGTACCGTCAAATTGGGCAGGAAGCACCAGCAAACGACAACTTCCGCTTCTCTCCGCGGTCTCCGTAGTTCGGGTTACCTTGCCGCCTTGTCACACAGGACAGCGAACACAGGCAGTGGGTTCATGAGGCACCAGGCCATCAAGAAAAAAGTACATGTTCTGTATATCTCCTGCATTATTTCAGCTTTCAGCAGCCAACATGCCAAAATATTTGGCTTCTCACACATGAATATCGCCGGTCTCCTGAAGCTTCAAGTTGAAGGCTGAAGGACATGCTAAGTATCATCGGACCTTCGCCCCATGTTTGACATCTACCTATCAGCTACCTTGATCTTCGGTGGGGTTCTCCTCACACTCTTCGCAAATACGGCGTCCATTGGTAGGCTTCCTAGTGTTTTCAGGAGGCTCGGGGACATATTGGCTTCGTTCGTCGCCAGTACACACCTAGTTGCATCGATTCTGCCGATAATTGATTTTTTCCTCTGGCAGAGCGCCCTACGTTCGGTTTTCGAGTCGGGGGATATCGATTACAGTGGAAAACCATTGACAAGGTAACCTAACGAACAGTATTTCATATACTTGAATATTGACCAGTCCAATATCTCCAGAGCTCAAGTGACCCGCTGCCTTTCCCGAAGGGACTTGGCAGCACCGCGCGTACGAGGGCTTCAAAGCTGTGCTCTTCGATGAAAATATCTTGTCTTCCCATGCATCTACGCCACCAAGGGTTCCAAGACTGATGATCAGCTCTACTTGTTCATCGACTCCGACGACCTCTCCGATCCGCGGCACATCAGGTCACTGGCAACTGCGCTATCGGTACATCTATTACAAGCGCATGACCTTGGCCCAAACACCTCCCTCGTCCTGCTGGCTAAGCAGACGAAGGAACAGAGATCCGTTGAGGAGTTTAACAGACTGTTCTGGGAACTCCTCGACGGCCTTGCCAAGCTTGACACGGTTGGTGTTTCTGCTTCGGCGGAGAGCCGTTCTTTATTGTCATCCAAACCCCTGCCCACCAAATCCGTCGTTCACGCTATTCCCCCGGTCTCACCATCGTCTTCCAACCAAAATGGATCTTCGACATCCTTTTTAGCAGTGATGCGAAGCGCACCAGAGCTCTTTCCAAAGTTCGCACACTCCTTGCCAAGTATGATGCTATCCCTCTGAGCCCTGAACTCAAGAACTACGATGATGCTGGTTCTCGCGAGTCCCAGCAGTACTTTCTCCTGGATGACATATACCTGCCTCTTTTCCTTACGGTAAACTCAGTGCATCGGAAGTCATCAAAGCGTGAAGGCAGGTGTTTTTGGGTCCACTACTGAAACATTAGATGTGACCATTCAAAGGTCCCGACTTGTGTAATTGTTTCTGAGAAAATTGGAACCTGAAGGTGTATCTTTATTTGGTTGTCTCAAGGAGCGGTGAATGACTGTAAGCGAGTCTAGTAATTATATTATAAACTCCCTTGGAGAGTCCATGTAACCCTGTACGTGACTTTTACTTATAGCGTATGCCCAATCCCAACCACAACTCAGCCAGAACCATCATCTCGATTCTTCATGTAAGTGCCTTGGCTACTTTGGCGGTGTACGTGTCCTAATTACATCTTCAGATTTCAACGCTGCTATGGCTAATCTTATTCGGACTGCAAAGTCGGGCAGTGACTGGACCGCAAACGAGCTCCTCGCGTACAACATCACCGTCTCATCTGTCTTGCCAGGCCAGTTCTTCCTTACCCCAGACCCGTCGCTCGACAACATCGATCCTGCCATTCTCAACTCTCCTCCTGATGACACCAATCCCGCCACATCCCGTGCCGCCGCCTTATACCTCGACTACCTCGATCTCGCCGCCAGAGCCACCCAAGAGAATTTCATTAACGACTTCGCAGCCGAGACACTGAAGCTTCTAGACTTCAACGACCGTGGCATCACTGTATCAACGCGGTTCATCATTCCTCTCACCACTTGCGGCGAATCCAATCGTGTTGCCCAAACGGACGTGTGCCTTATCCATACTCCGACCTTTGTCCTCCTGGCGCTCGTTGACCTTTCCAACAGGACTGACGCGGAGGCTCAGGTTATTGCGGAGGCTATAGCGGCCTTTCAATTCAACAATCGCAAGCGCAAAGACCGTGGCCTCAATCCCCTGAATGCCATGACCATCCCTTGCATCACAATGAAAGGCACCCGCCTACCTTCTATCTCGTCCCGGTCACCACAGAGTCGAGCAATGCTGTCATCACTGGCCAGTACTCCCGCTACTCAAACTCAGGTCTTGCGGTGTGTGACCGTAGCAA
>KN819335.1:234649-261337 GCA_000827475.1 Paxillus involutus ATCC 200175
CCGCGTTTCAAAGTACTCGAAAGATTTCATCTATGCCAGCCCCCTCCTGTGGCGCATGTGATCGCCAACGCATCCCAAGGCACTGTAGCAAGTTTGCATGTGCTCCAAAAGCGGTTGAGACGCTCGCAGAGTGCACCATTATTCATGGAGATCATGATCAGAGGGGACCCAGACATAGGTGCACTAAGAGTGCTATTTGCAGAGTGCAGTCGCTTCCGCCAGCTGACACTCGACGTTCAGAACGTGTCATGGTGGGGCGATATCCCCATGGAGGGCTTCACCCAGCTGAGCCACCTCAGTGTGAACACCTGGACGGACCCTGGGGTGCTTGTAGAAGAAGATGAGCTCAGTGCTATCTTTTTGTCCGCGCCTCGCCTCCGCTCTGTGGACTGGCAATCGACTGCTGACCCTGGGCTCGTCGGGGTGCACGGGCATCAGCTTCGTTCCCTCGACCTCAGTGCTTTCCGTGTTCCAATTACGCGCGTCCTCGAAGTCTTAGCTGGGTGCCCAAACCTTCGCGATGCTGCCATATGCTTTGAGGTTCAAGACGACAACGTACCTATGCCGCTCAGGGAGCGGATCCTGCTGCCAGAGCTGCGCTCGCTTTGGTTGCATGGGACCAGGCACCTCGCGTGTCTTCTAGAGAGCGTCCAAGCGCCGCTGTTGTCCCGCCTTGCGATTCGCTGGGCACGATTCAACGGTCAGGTTTGTAGCTTAGAGGCGCTCGAGTCATTTCTGGTATACTCTCCGCACTTGAAGGACATCACTCTGGACGAGTTCTTACGAACTGAGGACGCGCTGATCAGCATCATCACCAACAATAAAAATCTACTCAGACTCAATGTCAGTGCGCGACCTGGTCAAAGGAAGCTCACCACCCGCAGGACATTCGAATTCCTCACCCATCAGGAACACGGAAAATATGCGCTGCCACAACTGGAGGACCTGGCGTTTCAAGGTGGACTTGCCGTACCAGACAAGGTCGTGCTCCGCATGATCGAATCTTGGATGTCTCCACTGGGTGTCGTGGAATACGGCTCATGTTCGCGTAGAGCATGCACTCTGAAGTCCTTCCGGATGGATGATTGCAAATCTATGGCGGTGAAGGCAATCTCTAGGCTGGAGGCTATATGCAAAGAGAGTGGGCTCAAGGCCGGGGGGACGTTCGCGAGTCGCAACTACCTAAGAGAGTATATATTCTAGTACGGCTTACATGTGTGTGTAGTGTTTATGCTTGTGTCCATCCTTATTCAACAGTCTCGGGACCTGGACCGGCACGGGGACGCCCCATTGTGACCACGCCACGGCCCATTATGCAGAGGTTATGGCGAGAGACATACCTACGGCCAGAGCCTGTGCTCCAGCTGGTGAGGGACCTGCCGCGTCACAGCAGTGGACCAGCCGACGGTCGTTCGAACACATAGGTTTCGACATGGACATGACGCAGGGTGAAAGAACTGCTCAATCCTGATCAGACTGGTCACTTGCACACGTGCCAGGAATATCTGCCGCCGTTTGTAAATCGCAATATCGGCATTCGAACGCGGATGTATGGAATTGAACAACTTGAACCATTGATTTTCACTGTACCTAACTAGACAATACCGGGACGGGATCCAGAACGCCTCAAAAGGGGTGCCCAACAGCACACGGGCTCAAGAAATAGCAAGACATAGAAGAACGATGATTGGTACAGTTCAGTAGCCCGAGGTACCCATGCAACACGGCGATCATACAGGTTTCACAAATTGATGGGGCTGCAGCCGATGTTTATGAGACCATTCTGAAACCACATTTCGACTGTCAGCAGGGAAACAACAAATAGTTGCGAAAACTCGTAACTCACCTGTGTGTTGCCGTTGCAGCAAACGGGCTGCTGCATACAGTCGCTACCACTGCCGAGGCCAATGACAGTGATAGGCGTGCAGCTTGTGCCGACGAGGCCTGTGATGCCGGCAAGGACGTCACCAAGGCCAAGGAGGGTAGCAGTTTCGCTGCCAGCCTGGTGGACGCGGGGTCAGAGAGTGATAGCGAGGTGCGGCGGTGGATACTCACGGTGAAGAGCTGGTTACAGCATTGGATGGGCCCAGTGTTGCACTGGGCTTGGTTGCCGCGTGCGACGAGGGCCTGAGAGCCGGGGGCGGCGCTGGCGATGGCAGCGAACCCGACGAGGAGGTGGACGAGGGTGGATGCGCGAATGAACATTTTGATGATATACGATGGAGTTGGAAGATGTGCTGAACAAAGGAGCTTGTCTGGTGGAAAGAGGTTGAGGGGCCTCGGTTTTATACGCCCAAGGACACGGCCTGTGGGGCTGTTTGGCAGTCACTCATGCGTGCCTGCTTGACGGCCGTTCACCGTACCACGTAATTACATGCCTTTATTCTGGAGCATTCTGTGTAAAAAAATGTCAGCATGGCCTGCTCGAAATCAGGCATGTCGCTTACGCGGACGGGGAAGTTTGGACGATGAAGAGAGAGGGACCAGTCGAGCACGTATTAACGAAGCCTGGAGTGGAGAAGGAAACGCGGTCGAAGAGGATCCCTTCCCTGTAAGTTGATGATGCAGCCCAGCGCGATTGTAGCGCTCAAGGAAGACTTCCCGCCCCCACCGTCAAACAGCTTAATCTATTCCGAAGCTGATCAAGATTTTGCTCTGGCACCTCGGGCCCGTGCTGCTTCCATGAGTTAACTTAACCAGCGGCAAATAGTTGTATGCATGGACATCCGGAATCCTTTCAAGAGGATGTGAATACGAACAGCTATAGAAACGGGCTTGCATAAATGTCCCGACTCGAATGTACCGTTCCGAGAAGCCTAGCTTCCGTGGCCCTACAAAAACATTGTGAACAATTGGTCACTTACAGGGTGATGGAAGCACGTTGCAGATCGGGTATGCTTCAGATGCGAAAGGCGGAAATCTGGTAGAAAAAGACAGGCCCGAGGGTATGTGAATAAAGTGTCCTTCTCCGTCTGGTCACTGGATGTCAGCGGGGAGAATCTCAAATCCATCGCTCTGCCCTGCGTTCGTATGGTGCCGACTACGAAAAGGTGGTATGGACCCCGTCGGATCATATTTTAGACGGACTACTGTGTGGCAAATTGGTTATTGTGAACCGCGGTCCACTTCTAGAACAGGGGTTCGTGGCGGTCCTTCGCGAAGAGCAGCATTTCCCAAGTCGGTGGGGGAACGTTATGATGCCAACTGAACGTTGAGCGCTGATGGCATGATGGCATGATGGGCCGCAGTGCTCCGTGCTCTATCAGAAATAGTAGTCGACCGATGCGAGGGCGTTACAGCTATCGCTTACCCAAAGGTGAGGCTCATCATATCTGCGAACATAATGGGTAATTACATGAACACGGCATTCTTCCAGACTGAGCTCCTGTGTAGGCTGTGCTTGCCTGGCACGGCGAAGATGCAAATAACCCGACCGGACATGAAATTTGCCGACGACCGTGGAGTCGCCACTGGCACGCAGATGGCCTATACCGAAGTGAATATTCTCACGCCACATTTGTGGAATTATGGTATGCATGTATACGTCATGCGTGCTCAACAAGTTACTACCAGTACGACCCTCTATCCTCATAGGATCAAAGCTAACATGCTTATTAGTTTTGGACACATACTTGGTGGCCGGATGGACCGAATACCGTGCGGCGAGGCCCTAGCAAACAGTGATGGGAGAGGATTGTAAACTCAAGTGAACCAGAGCGTGGCAGACGGGGCCCGGGGGGAGATAACGCACCCCATTCGTCACCGTATTGGGAAGAGGACAACGGTTGACCGGTTCATCCATCATTGATAAGT
This sequence comes from Paxillus involutus ATCC 200175, assembly GCA_000827475.1. NCBI lineage: Eukaryota > Fungi > Basidiomycota > Agaricomycetes > Boletales > Paxillaceae > Paxillus > Paxillus involutus. Next base: position 238,463 of record KN819335.1, read on the forward strand.
TCAATGCATCAATTTCCTGTAGTAACCGCCCTAGTCCTGCTACCAGTTATATCCCCCACACGCCGCCCAGACTGATCTGCGCTGTGTATCCGTGGTGCCACCTATATCAAACCAGCTCCCTCCCCACAATCTCCCTCACCCTTTTACCCTCATCCAATATGGCTTCCGACGAAAGTACTAATGTTGAGAAGAAATTACCCTACAACGTTGATGCTAGATCGATAGAAGCTGGCGAGGAGCCCCTCGCCGTCCCTCCAGCCTCAAATATAGCCCTCAGTCGCAAGCTAAAGAATCGTCATGTCGCCATGATAAGGTGCGTACCACCCCATCGCTCTGCTGTACCACACAACCGACCCGCGCAGTATCGGTGGTGTCATCGGCACTGGGCTTTTCCTTGGCACTGCCACTTCCCTCCAGAATGGAGGTCCTATTGGTCTTCTCCTTGGTTACATCTTCATTGGCACGATATGCTACACTACCATGGTGATCCATACCACGATCAACTAAGCCATACAGACTTATCTTTCGTCCCAGCTTACCCTCGGTGAGATGACCGCCTACCTTCCTGTTCCTGGTGGTTTCATCAAGCTCGCCGAGCGCTTTGTTGACCCCGCCTTCGCTTTTGCAATGGGGTGGAATTATTGGTACGGCTGGACGGTCAGTTTCAATCACTATCAACTCTCAGAAGCCACTGTCTCACTGTCTTAATCCATAGCTCACCCTACCTGGTTCGTTCCCGCCAAATGTGGCACCTCGTTGATACTGAATGTCTGTTAGCCGAGTTGTCCGCTGCTGCCACTGTCATCAACTTTTGGGACCACACTACCAATAACGCTGTCTGGATTACCATGTGTTTGGTCGTCGTCGTTGGCATTAACATTCTCGGTGTCGGTTAGTACAATGGGTCCAATCTTCTCATTCCACTCTAACAATACATTGCAGGTGCATACGGAGAGGCTGAATTTTGGTTTTGGTAAGACATCACAATACAATGTCGTCTCTCACACTAAGATTTCTCCCAGCTCGATCAAAGTTCTTACGATTACAGGAATGATTATTCTTGGTATCATTGTGGATCTAGGTGGAGGGCCAGATCACGATCGCATTGGATTCCGCTACTGGAAGAACCCCGGTCCGTTCGTGAACTACCATGGTTTCACTGGCGCCAAAGGCCACTTCCTCGGTACCGCTAGTGTCGCTACTCAAGCTGCCTTCTCGTACATTGGCACAGAAGCAGTTGCAGTACGTAATTTCAGTCTCCTATTTCTATTCACACGTCCTCATCCGATTCGACTAGGTGGCAGCTGCTGAAGCCAAGAACCCGCGCCGCAATATTCCAAAAGCTATCAAGAGGGTCTATATCCGTGTTTTACTGTTCTATATTGGAGGAGTGCTTATCATCGGACTGCTCGTCCCCTCTAACAACCCATTGCTCGATCTCAACTCCGACAATGCGTCCGCCTCGCCCTTCGTTATCGCCTTTAACACAGCTGGAATCAAAACTCTACCATCCGTGCGTTAGGAACATAACACCTGGCTGACTTTTCAGGATAACTGATGGACCACTGCTCAATGGAACAGATTATCAACGCTGCAATCCTGACCTCGGCCTGGTCTGCTGGTTCCAGTGATCTATACCTCGCATCACGAAGTTTATGTACGATCATTTACTCAAGCTCATAACTCCCCAATTCACTTTTTCCTCCTAGACGGTCTGGCGGTCTCTGGCAGTGCTCCCAAGCTCTTCGCTCGTACCACCGCTTCCGGGTTACCATATGTTTCCGTGGGGTTCTGTGCCTGCTTCGCCCTTCTCGCATATATGACCCTCGGCAGTAGCTCTGGCGTCGTCTTTACCTGGCTCTCCAACTTCTCCGCTATCTGTGGTCTGATCACCTGGTTCGGTATCGGGATCACGTATCTTAGGTTCACCAAAGGGTTCCACGCACAAGGCTTCAACAGGAGTGACCTTCCCTTTGCACCGAGATTCCAGCCTTTCGCAGCGTGGTGGACCGTCTGTGCATGTGCATTTGTCCTCCTCGTACGTGCAAATCTTGACCCGAATCTTGGCCCGCATGAGCTGGACTGATGCCTCCCTTCCCTCCCCATCACCCCTGTGTCCCGCATGGAAAATCGCTCATGACCGAACCAGTTCAGCGGCTGGGAAGTCTTCCTAAAGGGAAACTGGAGCAATGCCACCTTTGTCACTACCTACTTCCCTGTCATGTTCTTCCCCACGCTCTACGTGCTCGCCAAACTCGTGACGCGCGTCCCAGTTATAAAACCCGAAGACATGGACTTTGTCTCGGGCCTGGACGAAATCGAAGCTCTCACGTGCGTACTACGTTCTGTGAGCGAACTTGTTTAGGTTGACCCCGCTATGCTCCTTTTAGCTACGATGATCCCCCGCCAAAGAACTGGATGGAGGCTTTCTGGACGTGGCTGGTAAGTCCTCCGCTCCCCCATAACTCCGCGTCATCAGTTCACACGGTCTGCCAACCGCTCAGATGTAATCACCGTGCAGGCACTCGTATGTAGTGTACGGCCACGTTTCAAATATAGTTTCTCTTGTGTGGGACCCACCTACACCCACCACGAACCCGTCCAAGCGCGTACCTAAGTGTATATCCACATGCCGATGACTGAACCAACCCTGTTTCATGTCTAAGACCTGTGGTATCAGTGACATAGCTTAACCCATAGGCAACAGCCACGCACACTGGATTAATCAAGCGAATTGTATATAACAAGCACTGCACGGCAAGCTAGATTTAACACCCATCAGAGCCTGGTTTACACAAGAGCCGCAAGCGCTGCACTGATAGCTCGGGCCAACTCTTCCTCCGACATCGCCATCGACACGCTCCTCTGTACATCCGGCGCGGCAGGCGGGACGACCGAACCAGGCAGACCAGGCGGACTGGGTGGTGGCGCCCACGAACAGGATTCGCCCACTTCAGGCTGTGGCCAGTAGTCCGCTTCCAGCTCTGACAGCGGCGTGAGGGTTCCGTCAGAATCGAGCCCGGGAGAAGACGCGCGCGAGGACGTCGGTGAGGGGGTGCATGGCATACGCGCATACGGCTCGTGGAGAGAAGTGGGGTTGCCGATAAACACTCGCAGGAGACGTCCGTCGATAGCTTTATCTTTGCCCTTTCCATGCGCATTTCCGTGTCCATTCCCTGACCCGTCCACGTCCGCGTTCGGGTCAATTCGCGCACAAGCCACGACACAGTCGGAACTCGGCTCCAGGTCTCGCGTCGCACGGATCTTCCACGACTTTTGTGGGCGACCGATGAACACCCTCGGCCGGCTGGCTTTCTTCTGCTTCTGCTTTTGAGCTCGCGGAGGCGGTGGCACAGGCACACGAACAGGCTGTGCAGACTGCAAACCAGCCTTGGATAACGACGCAGCATTCTCAGGGCTAATAATCGCGCTCCCCACACGTTCTCCTTCCAAACCATACACATGTGCCCAAAACATCGCTGGCGGAGCAGTGCTAGACGATGGCTCTGGTGTCGGCGTCATGCTCATGTCTACCCTATTCTCGTTCGGTAGAGATCGGCGACTATGCATTGGCTTGGGCTCGTCTCGTATGAGCGTCACTTTGGTTTGGATCCGTGAACCTGCGAAACCCCCACCCCTCATCGAAATGTATTCTTCGCCGCGCTTCCTCGCACAGTGTGAACAGTTGCAGGTATTCGTGCATGCCGGGCACATGAAGCCCGCGCTAAACTGGTCGAAGGTGATATCGGGGTATCTACGATCGCGCCCAATCCAAGGGAAGAGGAGAAAGCAAGAAATGTATAATGAGAGAATGTAATCAACCACATAAAACGAGGAAAAGAACAGACCGGTTAAGGATACATCGGTTGCAAAACCGTTTGCCGCACACACAACCCTGGACTTTGTTTGAACATTGCATCTTGGGTCGCGCATTGGTGTTTCGACATTGATGACAGAAAGTTTCCTCAGCGACGACTTCTTGATTCCCACCAGTCCGGGATGACTTGAGTTTGAGTTTGAGTTTGAGTTTGGGCTGGGGCTTGGGCTTGGGCTTGTCTGTCTCAGGGAGAACGGAGACCGAGGGAGACTGGGAAACCCGGGACGGTGCGAAGGAAGAGTCCGATTCAGAATCGACTCTAGAAATCGACTTGCGCAAGTCGCGCATCTTGCGCGAAGGTAACGAACGCCTCTTCGGTAGTGAGGAACTTGTAGTATTGTCTTCATCCGCAACACTTGCAGACTGCTCGACATCGTTCCGTACCCGACTTGAAAGCGTGCTGCCATTCTCCCCCTTTGGTCCAGCATGTGTCACAGAAATGGGTTCGTCATCACTCTCCTCGACGGCAGTGGTGTGAGGCAATTCCTGGCTGCGAAACTTGATCTGCACTGGCCGTTTACCCGAGACCATAGGTAAGGAGGAAGAGTGGATCGGTCTGCGAACGTAGATGATTGGTTCCGGCAGGGTTGATCGTCGTTTGGGAGGAACAACTTTGGGTTGCGGTGCCAGCGGTTGCTGTCCACCAAGAAGAGAGGGATCAATCGTGTCGAGAGCAGTAGGGAAGTCGCCATTGCTAGGAGAAGACAGCAAAGTGTGAGAATCATCATTTTGCGGGAGATCCCCACTTTGACTGAGCGACCAGGGGGGAGTAAGCGTCGGGCTACCACTTTGGACAAATAAATTGCCTTCTTGGCTTACAAAGTGATCGACCTGGAACGGGGATGGTGGAGCAGGAGTTAGAAGTCGGGGTGGTGGCTCCATCTCCGCTACCGTGGGGCTGGGGGGCATCCCAAAGAAGCATTCATTGCCATCTGTCCGTGCCAGCATTGTGTCAATCGATAACGGCGGGAATCTTGTCACGTGGTTGTTCGGCTGGGCCTGCTCTGCGAACTGCAGGAGGTGAACGCCGGAGGTATGCACGACATGTTGTTGAGGGGGGACGACAGGCTTGGGCGAGTCACTCAACCCGTTGAAGTACATATCAACGTCGATATCGACAATCGCCCCTGTGCTCTCTCCCTCTTGAGCCATAGTAGAGTTTGACAGGTTTGGGTCAACGGGATTCGGATGGACATCCAGCGGATCGGCAGACGGATTGGCAGGCGGACCAGCATCGACGTCAAAGGTGGACGCACGCTTCTTCGCGTTAGCTGGTTCAAGAGCAGCCTTCGTTGTGCGAGTCTTCTTACTACTACTACTTTTCTTCCGGGGAGAGCTCTCTGGGGGCACCAGTTCCCACTCCTGCAGCTCCCTGCTCACAACGTACCCCGCGGTCCCGAGTATCGGAGATAACGAAGCACGGGGCGGCCCAGCCATTGTACACGCTCGCCCGATCACCTTGAACCTGGTTATACATTCTAGCTCGGCCTCCTGTAGCGTTGATGTACGCTTGCGCCACGCGTGAGCAAATTCGAAACGCGAGTTAGTCGCGAGATCGATGCGTGTCAGGGGAGGTTCGATGTCAACATCTCCCAGAGGAATGATTGCGTGCGCATAGAACGCGTCCAGGAGTGCGCTTGGGGTCGTGTCGAGGCCTGCTCCGAAGGTGATAGGAGCTCTGGGTTTGTATTTCTTACGAGCCGGTGTCGAGGACGAGACCACATCCTCGCGCTCGCGTTCTTTGCCCTTGCGCTTATCCGGTGAAGCGAAAACGGTTGAAGGAGCGCGATTTTGGGTAAACGCGGAACTCAGTGCATGAGCTAAAGAGGGGTGTTCGACGACATGACTTATAGGGGCTGTCGGCATCCTGGACATTAGCTCATAATCCGCTTTGGTTAACCCCTGAGGGAATGAAGGAACTGCTACATGCTCCATGATCATTCTTCTACGGCTCTTGGGGACCGGGGAAGGTGTGAAAAGTGATCGGTTGTCGCCTATGGGTGGTGAACTACTCCGGGCAAGATTGTGCTGACGGCTCGAACCAGGATCTACAGGCTGGTCGGTGGGGTCACCGTCACTCTGTGAGATGAGTTTATTTTCGATGTGATGAGTCGAGGATATAAACACTAACCAATATCTCGCTGATGGCTAACTCCTCTTCGGTATCTTCAGTGAGATCTATTATTTCCGGCCCAGTTGTGAACGCGGCTTCTGATAACGGCGAGTGTTCGCGTGCACTGGGCGAGACTTGAGACTCGGGGACGCGGGAAACATGTACAGATGGATTAGGGGTGAATTGGGATGATAGAGACTTGGAATATGTGGTAGGATGTGATTGTAATCTTGGTTTTGGAGGTGTGTGCTGCGAGCATCGCGAACAAAATCAAGAGACTGCATAAAAGGTGGTGGGTTACGGCTTACTACGACCGCAGGTCCATCGTACAGCGAATGTACATCGTCCGAAGAGACTGATGAGGTATCGACAGGATCACGAAACTGCATATGTGGAGATAGTTCTGTGAACGGTTCACGCTGTTTTATGTAGTGTGGCACGGGAATTGGTGAGTGAGCAACGGACCCATAATAGGTTGACACGTCCGTACCTCAACACTAGATTGGACAAGGGACTCCCCGGGGCGTGTCTGTTGTAGAAAGCCGTCTAGAGGATATGTTCGTTCGGTTACATTGGAGTGTTGATTCTCGACAGGAGCGCGAAATGACTCGAGACTAAGGTTTGACGAATCAGACGAGGAAATATAAGGCTTGGCTAGTGTTTGTGGTACTTGGTCAAGGTGGCTATCCCAAATGGACGCCATGGGCGCCGACATGAAGCCAGTCCTGTTGACCAAGACTTAGAGAACTGCAGCCCGATGTCGTTAACGTTAACACTCAGGCTGCGCCAATTTACCATGCAGTTGATGCGTAGACGCGTCTCGGCAATTCCCGGACTGCAGATCCTTTAAATTATGGGACATCACTTGAAAATTTGAAAATAATCCCTATATATGTTTAGGGGCTTATGCTGGATAAACATGCAGGATCATCATCATCATGCAAAGCTAAAGAAGCCAATTAAATAGGAATTCGTATACGAATTCAGCTGCATCAGTGTGCCAGATAAACTCCTATTATTCTAATACAGTTCTACCGCAAAAAGCAGGAAGAAACTCATTGTATGTTTGTGTCGACGGGTCGGACTCTGTCGGACTTTTCAGAAAATGCTCATGCCGGGGCGGCATCTATACACTTTGTAGGGTGCACCGCCACGTATCAATTGAATCTTGATATGTCTCTTTCAAGCTTATTTCCTTCTAATCCGCCTGATAGGACGGTCAAGTGCCTAACACCAGCGAAAGTCGCCGCCGTCTGAATGTGCTCGAGCGTTGGTGGCGAGTGATTGTACCTTCTTCTTGTACAGCTATTGCAAACCTACAGGCCCTCGTTTCATCATCACCACGCGCCCTGGAGACAGAGACACACTCAATCAAGGCAAGTTCGTGTGATAAACTCTCCAAACGCCGCAAGCACTCCGAATCGGAGGGTCAAGCCTACAAAAATTTGGTGTTAAAAATGAAACACTTTGGTGAGTTATGTCCGGTCTATCTGACATTACGTACCGCACTCCTGGCACCCTTTGATTACTACTACTGGTGACCGGACGACGAACCGAATAACCATTGAAATTTGACACCATGTCTGTTTTCGCAGGTTCCATCACAAAAGGGTTCGCCAACGGCTGTGTACCCGCCCGACAACGTATTTATCTCCCGTTCTTCACCACCGGTTCGCGCCCAACACAATGCGCGTCTTCCAGTCCTTACTTCTACTTATTCCCGTTGCAATCGCCGACTTTGTGCCCGGAGGCAGCTTCGGACGGTCAACGATCGGTCCGTACAATAACTGCTCCGGAGAATTAACATCGCGACCCAATGACCTCGCCATCGATACCCTCCCTAATATCAGCCCAGATAGTCCAAGTGGATGGGAACGGTGGGACTTGACAATGTACCAGGACGGTCTCTTCTTGTCCATGCGCTGGCTACAGGGTGATCCTGCATCTTCCCACTCGGTTCCCGCCCACGGCACGTTCGAGCTTGTAGCCGAGTTCGCAAACGGGACGTCCTACAGGACTCACACTTCGGGTCACAAGCTGACATTCACTAACGAGACGCTTTACTCGATCTCCATCGCTGGTAACACTTTATCTTGGGATGTGAGTCAGACGTGGTTCAACACGACTTTGAACTTGAACGGTCTAACTGCGACTTTCGGAAGCGAATCGTGAGTACCTAGATCCGAGTGCAGTTCCGGTTATCCTCACTAGTTATATCCTAGCATCATGCTTGACAAATTCTCGCCTTATGCTGGGTGGATCATCGGCCAGTTGACTGAGAACCTCTTCTGTGGGATTCCGATGACCCGCGGTTATACGTAAGGGTAACCTCTTCTTTGCTAGATTTTTGTTGAATTCTCATTTCAGTCATGCCGGGTCCATTAAATTCCCTTGGGGCCAAGAAGTCGCACTTGAGGCCAATTCAAGATTGAATCACATGTTCTCTTCGCAAAAGCCCGTTCAAAGCCTCGCCACCAACTACGCAATTCGCGTCTTCCGCTCTTTCGGAACGGGCTTTGAGGACGCATTTATCTATGAGAGCTCACGTGCTCCCAATACTAGCCGTATGTGTCATCTCTCATCGAGTAACACACATTACTGAGACAGCAGCTCACAGAGTACGAAGCATTTTTCTTGGGACGCGCCGAGACGCGCGGTTCTTCTTTCGAGCCGTATACCTTATTCGCAGGGACCAACAGCGAACTCCTATCCACCCGTGAAATCAACACCACCTCTACCAACGCCCAACTCGCCGGGTGCCCTCACACTAACAACGTACCCTTTTCATGGGACTACACTATCCCAAGTGCACACATCGCTGAGCACACCGACAGCGCGGGTGGAAAGACGAGATATTACATCGCAAACGCTGTCGCTTCAGACCCATTCGCAAGCGTCGTTAGTCAACAGAGCGGGTCGGGCATCATTGAGATTTACGAGGCGCCGGGAGCGGGGTTTGAGCAGAATATACCCGATTTGGGTGGTGAACAACCACAGAATTGAGCACGTTGGATGTCCTTTTTATTTGATTCGTGATAGAGTCTTTGTAATTAACGGAACTTCAAAGGACAAGATCGGAAAGGAGTCTTGACGCCGATCCGTCACTCAGTACTGAGAACTAGTACTCAGGCCTCAGGCTGCGAGGTTCCTGCATGCAAGAGTGTCGATGATCTTCGCGCACTGATTTAGCCCCTGTCTCACGTGACAAGTTGCGCAAGTGGTGAGGACAAGCACGTCGAATGACCCACGCGGACAATCTATGTCAGTTGACAACTTGAACGGCACCGAATGTCGAGGTCTACTACAATGCATAATCACCTAGCTGTAAGATGGAATGACACTTGAACCGTTATCAAGTTGCACCATCGAATACTAATAGAGCGTCATACAGTTCACATAGTTCGCCCCATCAATTAATCACTCCTCCGACACTGGAGCTGCCATCAATCATCCACTTATGACAAGGTTCGTCAGTTCCATCGCGCCACTTTAGGTCTGACATACCCAACTTTAGACCATGTTGCAGTATGAAGCCATTTGGTTTCGCAATGGCATGCTCAATGTATCGTCCATATGACCACCAAATGGGTGCCTAGAAATCACGTATAAAGGTCAGGGGACGGATCATGTAAATTCATTCCCGACGCATTCCTTCATTTCGCAATGGCACCCTCAGTCGCTGAAATAACAGCCCAAGTCACCGAAACCAATGACAAATTGGCGCAGCTCAAGCTGGACGGTCCAGATAAACAAGGCGTAAGAACACGACTCAAGACGAGATATGTGAACACTGACTAACTACGTTCACGATACAGAATGGTCCCTCGTACCCGTTCTATTACCCATACTACGACCTGAACGAGAAGTGGCCTCCTACTGAGGTTCATGGTTCGTCATTTTACAGTCCTATATTCAAACGAAAAGCTGAAACTGAGGCCATTTCCAGAGCATGTCGACCCCGGTTTAAAAGCCGACCCTGCAAAACCCCACCTCCTGACTCCTGAAACCAAGATCAACCACATCAGCCCCTACATCGGCACAGAAATCACTGGAATCCAGATTTCGCAGCTGAGCGAGGAAGGCCTCGACGAGCTCGCCCTTTACGCCGCTGAGCGCAAGGTGCTGATTTTCAGGGACCAGGACTTCAAGGACATCGGCGCTGATAGACAAATCGAACTCATCAAGTAAGATCTTGGCAAATTGGACGTTTGTGTTCACTGTTTCTTATGACAAACGTAGACGCTTTGGACCCATTCAAAGGCACCCTACGTCTGGAAACGTAAAGGGTTACCCTGAATTCCATGTCGGTGAGTTCGTGTTCCGTTTGTCTCTGGGGCCGCAGTTGACCTGGGCCAGTTTATCGCGATGCCGAGCATGATCACTTCAAGCGATTCCTGCCTGACAATCGCATCAATCGTACCCAGTGGCACTCCGACGTCGTAAGTAGCATTATCTCTAACATGCATCAAAATCACATCTAAGCAAGCAATATAGTCTTACGAGAAGCAACCTCCGGGGACTACATTCTTTTTTATCCTTGACCAGGTATGCACCTCTCAGCTCACCACTTCATGCAGGTTGGCTCTATCGAATTCTCTCCTAGCCCGAAGTTGGTGGTAACACACTCTTTGCATCACAAGTAGAGGCATACAAGCGCCTCTCCCCGGAATTCCAGAAACGCCTTGAAGGTCTTCGTGCTGTCCACAGCGCACACGAACAGGCCGAAGGCTCTCTTCGCCGCGGTGGGCCAGTACGCAGAGAGCCCATCGAGACCGAGGTTCGTACATCGCAGCCCTCGTGTACTCCATGCAAGAGCTCATGGGATGACGTTGCCAGCACCCCTTGGTTCGCCGTCACCCAGTAACCGGCGAGAAAGCACTCTACGTCAACACAGGATTTACTCGTCGCATCGTTGGGTTTAAAACTGAGGAATCGGACTACCTCCTCAAGTTCCTTTATGACCATATCGCCAAGGGTGCGGACTTCCAGATCCGTGCGAGTTATAGGCCCGGGACTGTTGTTGTCTGGGTAAGAGTGACTTCCTTTCGTCTCGAGCGGGCAATTCATTTGGTTACCTGGGTAGGACAATCGTGTCACTGTCCACTCGGCCACGGGTGATTTCGACTCGGTTGAAAGGAGGCACGCTGTGCGGCTCACTCCTCAGGCCGAGGTGCCCATCCCCGCGTAGGTTTGCGAAGAGAAGAAACACGGAGATGGCACCTGGAGTTGCAAGATTTATATGGAAATCATTTATGTTTTATCTAGTGTAAAAGAGGACTCGGTTTTCTTGCATAGTAATTGCAAGTTGTTTAGTGCTTTAGTACATGATTTGTGTGACGGTTAGCCTCATCCCAAAGATAGTACGGGAAGGATGCACCTTGAAGCTTGACGAACAATCACAATCTAGGACCGAGAATGGTGCCCGACCTACTTGCAGCAGCCGGGGGTGCTTGGAGTATGTCATCGGACCGTCACTGTCACCCACTGGCAATCCCCAACCCCTCGCGCTCCAGTTCGGACCTGCTCGATATCACGGTACCACTAGCCTGTATACATGGATGATCTGCATGGAAGACGGGCGCCAGGCCGTAGCATTCCCATAAAGTAGTGTTGAAGTTGTTGAAGGATACAAGTACGACATCCAGGACCAGTAGATGGCGGTTGAAGCAATCTATGCTTTGCGTAAACTCCCAAGTATATAACTTAATCATATCCAAGCGTCACATATATACACATCCCGGAAGGTGGTGAAGTCGAAACCAATGTGGAAATAGACGATTGCGGCTCGGAGGCGGGTGAGGACCCGAGGTGTCATTCTGAAAGCCACTGGGTTAAATGCATACTGCATATGTGCCAGTGCGACCCAAGGTACATACAGCGATATCGAGAATTTACTGCAAAGAGATGCTCAAGCGAGAGTCCTGCCTTGTAGACTTTCCTCGTCGCCATTGATGTCCATTATCTCGACACTTTTCGTAATTTCCATGCGAGGCTAGGAGAAAAGCTTATGGTCAGTGCTTATCCCAAGTGATATTGTATGCAATGCACTCAACCATTCGTTTAACTTTATTTCCGCTATTGGCCAGGAATTGCAAGGAAACATTGTTCGCTGTCGGAACAGCCCTTCTGGCGTTTTCAAGTGTGGCTTTGCGAGAATTTAAACTGTAACGGGATGAGGTTTATTCGGCTAGCCACACGTGCAAGACAGTACGTACGATGCCAGAAGGGATATTGCATATACTGCTCGACATAGTGAGCTAGCATCAGGACTGAATGAAGAGACTCACGTTTACTTTGTACTTGCACAAATGCGGTGAATGCCATGGATGTCGGTAGAGCGAGGTACTGGAAACACCATAAGTTCCATGACGGTACGAACAGAAGGAGGACCCACCAATGTGATAACAAGGATAGCAAATAAACTAGTAAAAGCCGTGAGCTCATTGACTAGTTCACAAGGGTCGATAATCACGATGTCAGCACGCCGGTGTTAATCGTGTAGAGAAGCAAGCGATTGATGACGTGCTCCGTCCTAGATCCGCCAAGCATGAGATTGCACGTCAGTGGAACCATATGGAACTGACCTTTTCATTCCACTTCGCTGTTTCCGGAGCCAGTAACAAAGAGTTATGGCAATCAGCGTGTCTGCGAAAGCGGCGAGAGTCCATCCAGCGATCATGGTCGGCTTGTGAGCAAAATGAGTTACCACACGAAGTAAACAGGTAGCTTGACCTACATGAACTTTGGTAAGAAACACCTTGACCTCAGGATAGTGGAAACTAATAATGAATCTTGGTGAATGAAACTTTGGGTGACCAACGAGAGGCACCGCACCCGATTATGCAATTTCCGATTCCGATACCTGAGAAAGGTCAGTACAGAAGGTGTAGAGGTATAGAAAGCTTTCAGTTACAAACCTGTGCGGACTGTCGCTAGAATAGCCTGGAATTAGAAAATAGCTCTTGTTAAACTCATCACAATCATGATACACGAAGAACTTCACATACGAGGAAGCCAGATATCCAGATTTGCTTGCTCACTCCATTAAATTGTCAACACGGGTTAGAACTGTAAATCGATGACTTACCTTGCCAAATGCGCCACACGAAAAATCTACCGACGACGGGGGTTAAAAGAGCATGTCTGCCAGGTAGCACGGTTCTCACAAGTCAACAGTCCATCCAACAAAGAACTAGCGTCATGGCATCAGCAAGCCGTCCCTATTGAACATTTTTGTGGGCTCACTCCAACAATGTAGGTAGCCTGTGTTAGAGAATGTCAGCAAGGAGAAAGGACACCAATAGTTTCATGCATTACCCCCATAGACCTGTAGCCCAAGATGTGGTCAGAGTGAGACGAACGCAAAAGGGTGATAGCACTTGCCAACTGGCATAAGCAAGCGACGAAGGGTTATCATAATTGAGGACCAAGTAGTATTCGACGAAGTGGATCGAAAATGCTGTGTGGAGTGTCTCCATGATCCTGACATGAAATCGAAAGGTCATGTAACCTAAGGAAAGAGCTGAGATTCAAGCTGCTCACCACAAGGATCCGACCTACGTGCATTAGTCAGCGGACATAAGGATCAAACGAAACACCAGGGACTTACCAACCACTTGAAGGCTTTCCTATCTGTACTATAGTTCCAGGCGTAAGTAAACGTCTGCATGCAGATAACACCATAGAGCATCAATGTCACGAGAGTTCCGCAGAACGGACCCTGCATGACGGTTATGATAGGGGGAGCCATAATGGATGAGCCTGAGTGCGATACTCTTTTGGCCGCAGTATTTAACCGATTGACCGCCATCGCTTTACCATACAGATATGTGGAGAGGAGTTGGGAGCCATACGGCGACAGGACGACGGCAACGTACATCAAGGGCCGTGACGGTGGTAGAGGCAGTGAGACGGCGACCTATCAAGATCAAATACATGTTAGAACGTCATGATGAGCGAGTGGTAAAGATAGGATAGGTTGAATGTACTCGACCATCATTTTGGGTCTCGAAAGCCTGATGGCGCACGGTGGGGTGTCTCATGCAGAATAAATTCGTCGGTCAAGTCAACTAGCACCCACCTTCGTGGGACATCTGACCGCCGACGAGGTGGAGTACCAGCGCAGTAGTCTCCTCTAGGTAGACCAGTAGCTCTAGATTGAGGCTTCAAGTTCTCAATATCCTCAACTCACTAGAACTAATATAATGATGTGATCCCGGGCGCCGTTCGGTCGGATGAGACTAGTCCGCTGATCCAAAGTATCGTGGAGGACATAGTACACTGTACAGTAAGCAACTCACTGTATGACCGGAATTGATGCGCCATCACATTGAAATATCCTAGAAGTATAGAGCGGTGATGCATGATGACAGGAACTTCGCGGATGTTTCACTTGCCAGCCTGGGCAGGACCTAGGTATGATATGTTACATCCGGTGTGCGGACGGAAGAGGTCCAAACAAACCCCCGAAGTTGTAGCGAAAATCAGTGTTATATGTGGTCACTGGTCGAGGTCCGATCACGTGTCTGGCAAATGGCGTGCGTCATGCGGACAGGTCATAGCCACAGTCTGACCGAAACGATCAACTCTCGTTTGTACGAGTCTCCTGGCCCCGCGCCGGTGAAGTTGTAGATCTCACACTAGCTACTCACTGGCAGTTAAATATTACGGACGTGGGCACTCGAAACTAGTGGCAAAACTGCTTTCTCACGCTATTTATTTCACTCACTAAACCAAGGATGCTCGCCTCTCTCGACCTATGACACGGTCGTCGGACTCCCAGGACCGCCGGACCGAAGCCTTATGATCGCACGTATATCACAGCATCGGCGACATCTCTCACGATCCCAGCAACACCTTCCAGTGCTATACTTCGCGATATAGCACTTTCTGAGGTATATACAAGGATACTATTATGCCGAGAATACTGAAATTCGAATCATAACCATTTCAGATACCCTCTCTGCAGTCGAAGGACCAGCAAAATCACACCATCGATCGCCCGCTCCCAATGGCCTGGAAGCATCATTTGGCGTTTCCGTCCGCCCTGACCTTGAAGTCTCCGCTCAGGACTTGAATAAAATACAATGGGACCGAGTGAATTATTTCGTCCACCACTTGTGCTACGATAACATGTAATGGTAAAGAAATGAATCGAAGACACCGCTGCAATGCATGGGAGTGGCCCGGGTGGGTGGGGGAAACAGAAAAAGTGAGCCGTCGAGGCTCTAATTGTACAAGGCATCATGCATCAAATGCATCGCACTGAAGTGGCGAGAGGCAAAAGCACTAAGTACTGTTAGTACTCGTCACTGCGCGTGGGCGGGCCGCCCCTCCGAGTCGCGCCACCCTACTAGAATAGCCTTCTGGTAAAGTTTAGTGACATGAGACCGCGTCACGATCGAAGCACGTCCAACACCAGCTAAGTGACTGGTACTCCGTCTGGTGCCCACCAATCCCAAACTTATTAAACGAGTAAGTAGTCGACAAGTCAAGCTACACATATAGTGCACACACACGTACTTGATTAAGTAGAGCAGCAACAAGACCGTATGAAAGTACATGTATCAGCAGTCGGTGTGGAGAAGGGAGGGAAGTTAATCGCGTAGGGAAACATTGGTGAGATGTCTTGGACAGTACAAAGGATTGAATTGTTGGAAATGAGGAAACCGAAGCAAGGCACACCGTTGAATGGTATTTTCACCACCAAGACATAGCAGACTATCATCTACTGGTTTTTGCATTCTTCGGGGTTCACTGCGCCCCCGCTCCCTCCGCCACGACCCTTGGGGGGCCCACGCCTTCTTGCGGGGGGCTCGTTGTCGGAGTCAGAGTCCTAGATGATGTGTCGTCAGTTCTGCAAATCGAACGTGGCACCCTTCGAAGAATCATAATCATACATCGTCATCGAAGTCATCCTCGTCGTCATCATCATCGAGCCCATCGAAGTCGTCGTCCTCTTCCAACATATCATACTCGAGAGCTTTGCCAGTGAAGTAGTCGATGGCGCGAGGAATTATCTATGCATCATGTTAGTTCATGACTCGTGGTCAAACGACGTCAATGTCACCTTTTCCTTTAGATCTTCACCGATCTGATAATCCAACTCCAGCTTCTCTTCGAGCTCTTCGAGCTCCTCCTCCTCGATCTCATCTTCATCCACTGGGGGAGTTGGGGGAGAAAAGAAGTTGAAGAACGAGTCGGTTGGCTTTGCCTTCCGGACCAAGCGAGTGCGGTTAGTGTCTGATCCATTACATCATCAGCATGGTGGCCCAGTGGCCCAATAGAAAGTACCGACTTTTATTTCGTTGCTTTTTGATCTCGAACTCCTTGGTCAAGTCTTTGTCCTCTTTCCACTTGATCTCGGTGCCGATCGCACGATCGTAGACAAAATCGCCGGAATATCCAACCTCTTCCTGGTACAAATACGTCTTTTCCAACACCTCGTTCTCAAAGTATTCGTTAGGGTCAAAGTAGAAGGTGATCTTGAAACCGGGTTTAGGATCGTCGCTAGAGATGTAGGAGAGGCGAATATCAGTGACGTGCTTGAGAGCACCTGCATCGCGTTCCGTGATGATTTCTGAGAGGCCAACGTGGTTACGAAGTGCGGTAAGCCAGAACTCGGGGATAGCAGCAGGGCCAGTTGGCGCGTCCTTGGACAGAGGTGTGTAATCAGGATCATCCTTGATAGATGCCCGGATTCCAGCTTGGAATTCCTCAGCCGTGGCGGCCGATGAGCCAGAGATGATCGCGCTCCGTCGCTCATAAAGCGGCTTGTGGAGTTCAAGATACTGATGAGATAAGACAGAAATAATGAGTCTCTTGATCGAGCGCACAAAATCAAGTCGAGAAAGCGGGATCGCATACTTTCTTCTCGAGTTCCAAACACTCGCGTTTGTACTGATTTTGCAGCTCGTTTTGCTTAACCTGAACCCCTTTCAAGGCCTCGATGTTTGATTTAACCTCGGCAGGCAGACCTTCGATGTATCCGGAGCTTTTCCCGACAAGATCGGCAAGACGCCCGTGCACCAAACCAAGCATCGCAGACTGGGCACCAGGTGGAAGGGCCGACGCATCCTCCGTCTCATCTTCGGGCTCATTATCTTCCGAGATGTCAGGGACGGTGGGGCGCGACAAGCCCTGCGCAATGGGGGCTTGATTCAGTGGCGTGTTTTGTGGTGTCGGAGCGGTTATATCGCCATGAGAGATGGGCAGGTTGGAGGACATGATGGCTGCAAAAGAAAAAAAGATAATTCGCAGATTTACCTTGACAATCAGCCTCAAGCACGCTGAAAAGGCGTAGCAAGCGGAGTTTCGGTCTGTGCCGGTCTTGCCTAGCTGTATAGGATAGTCGAAGTCACTAGTCACTCGTAATTATAAACAATACATGTCAACCAATTGATCTTTTGACATTCTATTCATTGGCCTGTACACGAAGTTTTTTCTTCTCTAGAAACAATCCGCTCTGCACCGGTAACTATACAAGAGTTTCGCAGTATTGAGCGGTGTATCATATGTGGGGCATGCTTGCATGAGGCCTTGAGGTTTCAACGTGTCTCACTTGTTGCCAAATGTGATGCGGACCTGCTCTTGTGGCATTATTTGGTGCCGATCAACTATTCTACACTTCTGGGAGGCGGTACTTACATCTGCCATCAGGTCCAGGACGCGACCGTCGCGCCTGATTATAACAGTCCTTTTATTCAGTGCAGGATTGATCTCATCCGAATCTGACCGATTTCAAAGGTGATTTCAAATTTCAGAAGGTACAAATGTACACTCGCAGTGACAAATGCCTTTCGCCGTTACTGTCCCGTGCACAATTTTGATAGAGACATCGTGTTGAACCATATCGATGACCCTGAAAAAACTTGTTGAGGCGAACCAAACCGATCCCCGGTAGTTCATTAGCTCTGCCGACTGAAGGAAACCAAGTACATCTCTCACCGAACTTGAAGCTCCAGTGACGTACCTTGTGGTTGTCAACGTTGCAACGAATGCCAACGATGATGAGGGCAATTCTCTGATTCCGATTATGCTGACGATCTTTTCTCGTGACCACGAATTGCAGGCCTGATCTGAGTCGAACTTTCAAGGTACTCACGTAACGGAAGGACGACCTACAGAATCCGTGTGGTCGAGAGGAATTTGCAGCCTCAGGCCCCCACGGTCCGGTACATTCTTGTTGCGACCTGGCCGCACATGTGGACTGTGGGTTTCGTGGTCACAGATCAGATCGCAGCTGCGTCGCAATTACACAACATATAAGTGGGAACTCTGGGTCACTGGCCCCATCGTCCCTGGGGAGTCAGATTCCCCATAACGGCCTATACTAGCCTATACTTAGCTGTGATACTATATTGTATCAGGTCGTGCACTGGTCGTGCCAAAGCTTGTGTGACCACAATCGTGGACAGATGGCGAGTAGGTTCAGACCATGTGATGTCGCCCAAACATGGGCGCTTTCGGCGTATGTGGCGTGCATGGGAAGGAAGATACAGGTTTATGAACCGCGCTGTAGTTGTTCGTCGATTGCCCCTATTTGGAGACGAAGAAGGACATACCCCAAGTTCTGGCTCGTCCGTCTTAAGTTCACCCCCATGATGCCAAGTGGCATGCTTCTTGCGCTAGGCGATTCGTGTCCCATTCTATCATGTCGACGACTTCTATGATCAGAAGGTTGAACCATTAATTTCCTTGCAATTCGAAGCGGAGTCACAACAAGTCTCAAGATGCGCTCACAAATATTGCATGCGGCAGTCGTGCTAGAAAGAACGTAGCTTTCAAATGGAAACATTACAAAGAATAATGAATATACTACGAAAGAAAAGAGGTGCCAACAAGACTGCAAGACAGGACTAGTGGTTTGCCATGACCGGGGGAATCACAACACTGATTGGCGGGTAACGAGTTGTAAAGGGAATGAGTAATGGGGTTGCCATAAAATTGCCACATGTCCATCAAAAGAGAAATGACCGACGGGGAATAGGTGATGACTGTGCGCGCCGCATCCTATCCAAACAAAAAACAAGAGTGTGATATCCGAGACTCGTTGATCATCAATCCTCATGCTCTTGCTTGATGCTACCAAGAGGGAGGCCGAACCAGCTCTCACCCTTGACAAGCAGCTCACTGAGACCGCAGTAATATGCGATCAATGCAGTCACAAGGCCGAATGCTCCACCGGCCCGGTTCAGTACAGCCTTCCCAGTCCATGCTGCAGCAGCAAGGAGGATGAATGTGGCGCAAAGGCAGACAAACAAAGCGACGAAGCTAACGTTGCGGCGGAGGGAGCCGATGCTAAAAAAAAGTTTCAGAATCGTATGAAATCAGCACGAGTTCAGAAGGGACTGACAGGAGCATGAACGTGAGCATGAACCACGTAATGAGGTAAATACCAATTGCTTGGTCGAACTCATCCTGCGTGGTGTATGCAGCACCAATTCCAGATCCTGGGATCAGAATGGTTGCATATGACATCCAGAAAGCGCCGTATGAGGTGAATGCTGCCGAAATTAGTTAGCATGTCTGTCAACGGATTGATGCGTGCACAGCAGTGAATAAACGAAGCAAGGAGGTATGGAGGCATGAGAAAACGTGGCTTGAAAGGTCGTTTCACGCCCACATGTCAATCCCGCGTGCAATCCTGGCGTCATCACATGACTGGTGATGCAATGGGTGACACGTCGGCAGTGTGGAGTGATGTGCGGAAGATGAGAACGATGAGAAGTTAATGGACACTTACCTGTTGCTCCAAAAACATTACCGCGAGGGAACTCCCACATTCCAGCAAGAAGCTGAGCGAGACCACCACAGAAGCAAGCCATACCGACAACGACATTTGGTGTGGTGATGGACCTTGCGTTGACATTGTACAGAGAAAGAATGAAGGTCGTCGACGCGAACGAGAATAGGCCACTGTTGCCACGTCAGCGGCGGGCAAACGGGGGTTGGGGGTGACTTACAGTGAAGCTGGGTTGGCGATCTTCGTTGCGCGAGGAGAAGCGTGGAAGCTGTGTGCTTTCTCGACGTCGGACATGGCGGCTAATGGAGGAGGAGGTGTTGCGGGATGAAACTAGGAAAGGGAACGCGAAGAAAGATGGCACGCTGGTTTCAATGAAACCCTTGAACCTTTTATCCACGGCGTGGATGAACTTGAACCGAAACCTAGGGAAACGAATTCTGACCGACCAATAAAATATCATGCCATAAAATATATACATATACCTTGCATATACCAAATTTAAATGAGATCACCGAACGCGATTGGATCGCGAAGCACTGGGCGTATGTTCATTTTTACGTGAGGTCGCTCCATGGGCGCTCGCCAAGACTCTCCGCCTATTTGACATGGCCACCTTATGTACTAAAGCAACACAACAAAGTATCAGGTTTGTTGGTAGGCGACTTGGTCACTTGGAGCTGTTCTTCAGATCCTGCCAGTGAAATGATCTTTGAATCGGATGCGGCACATCCAAAAGCTTCGTGAACCTTCGCCCCGTTGCTGCCCTTCTAGATCTGTCTTCGGGGGGAATGAGCGGCCTTGGCACTGGCCAAATCACATAATCATGATGAAGTCGAGAAGGGCGAGAAGTTGTTGATGCTAGTACTGCGCCCATTTGGCAATGGACGCTTCAAATAGCTTAGCCTGACTCGGAGTAGTTCATTCTAGACCCTTCATGATTTTCGGAGACTGGCATCCTTAGTACTCAAGCTCAAGGTTAAACGTCAACTTCCCATAGTATACTCCCGACTCCAGAGCCTCCGGAGTGTCTCCAGCCACTCCTATGGTACTCCTACAAGGAAATTCTTCAAGTACAAGCGGCTCAGGTCCCGTAGCACCTCAACTTAACTTAAAGCTGCAGCCAATCATTCGTTAATGGGGATGGAAGCAACGTTAGTATCCTCACAAACTTTATTCTCTCCGGTCCATCACACAACTTGAATGGTCACCGAAGTCTTTGGTAATATCAATGTGACCCATTTATACAGTTCTACTCGGCCTGCTACGTACTTAGTACTTGCTAAATTGTAAACCGAAGTGTGAAGACTAATTATCTCCACTGACACTTATTCATTGACTCGAACTCGGAAGTGCAGATCTTGGGGATTTCGGGATCTCTCTTTCTAACGGTGAGTGTCCGAGCCCCCCTTCGTCCTTGATGCAGTCGGGTTGTTTCTCTCTCTCAGGATCGGAAACAAGTATATATGTACCAGCTGATCAAGGCGCCGCTGTAGAGGCGACGACTGTAACCCCAGAAAGGCAAGTGTCGTAGTTGCGAATGATGATCTATCGAACCCTGCTAAATGCCAGTCTTCTATTCGCTCATAACGCTCGAGCATGAGGCTGGACTGGGTGTTCCTCTGCACCGTCTTGGACAGTGGGCGAGTGTCACTTCTCCAACAAGACACTGAGGCCAGTGCTGTGGTTGATGCAGGCCGCCGTCAACTGTGGTCAGATGCGGCGGTCAGTAAGGTTGTTCGTGACGCCTGGCTCGAGCAAGGCGAAATGCAACCGTTCCACAGTCGCGACATCCCCAGACATTGTCCGTGGCGCCACTAGGTCCACCAAAGCGAGCACTTCACGTTCCACATTTTCATGGTCTTTTGTTCGCCCACATATATGACTGACTAGCAAGCGATATCTGAACCTCATTCCACCGCTCCAAATGGTCACCATGTCCAGCTTCTCTTGTTTATCACCGTGCTTCCAGTTGACTTGCTCGGTCCCTTGCCAGGATCCTTCTGCCATCGATCTCTATGACTCTGAGGTGGCGTCCAGTAGCTCATCTCTCACAGGCAGTTATGTTAGAAACACGCTCTCATCGGAGTCAATAACCAGTCGACCTTCTGGTTGCGACCAACCGTGGCCATACTGCTTTTATGTAAGTAAGCCTACACTTGACGCCCCTAGAACGCCACTGAGCCGATCGCACCACAGAGTGGACAACTCGTCTGGGCAAAGGGTGGAAACAATCGGTGGAGACGGGTCTTGCTGTTAGACGACGGTACGATCGAAGACCACGATGTAAGCCACACATCTCACCTCCGCGGACCTCACGAATGACACCAGTCCTATTGCTTCAAGGGTAACGACATACCTATCTATACTGCGACGTGGACCAATGATGGACACGTTATTCGGGGGACGTTTTCCCCCTTGCTCGGGGATTTGAAACCGGATACGGATACGATTCGGCGGTTGCTTCGCGATGAAAAAGTTCCGATTCAAGGAGAACAAGACCTTGTGTACCTTGAGAGTGTCGATTCGGGGTAGTTGAAAGGCGAGCTTTCCAAGCTTTGAACTTTACATCCACGATACATGACACACCCCCGTGAACTCGACGTATGATCTCATGTACTCCAAAAACTGCCATGTACGCAAATTTAGCCGTGCATACCTGTATCGTTTGACTGTAGTTGATGACAAGCTGCTTGAAGAAAAAAAAGTGAACATTGTTGAATACATTGGTCATCCACCCCTAGACTGCAAAGACAAGTACAAATCTAGTTGAAGAGGATGTGCAATGTATGTGCATTGAGTCATCGTACCAAGCATGAGGATATACTTGGGGATGAGGAACCCGGAGATATGTCCCGCGTTGCCAGTGCCAGAGTGTACTTGTGTCAAGTAAACCTGGCGACGCGAGACAAGCTCAATCCTATGACAAAGACCGTCATGGGTGGAGGCTTACCTGCAACGTAGTAGTGGGTAAACATGACAAGAAACTAAACGGATAGTATGGGTGAGCCTATGAGATCGGGAGGGCAGCGCAATAACATACATGCACACCAATCTCAAGACGTTGTTTGCGTCTATAACACCCACATGGGTCAAACTCTGGCAAATGGACACTCCAAGAATGGGCATGACAACAATCCTTCC
>KN819335.1:269232-287978 GCA_000827475.1 Paxillus involutus ATCC 200175
ATGCACCTTGGTAATGACACTCGAAATAGGAGCTTCTGACGTCTGCTGGAGACACTCACGACGCCCCAGATATTTATGCCCAAAGCGACAACCAAACACGTCGTGATCCAGACCGCGCTGTTGATTTTATGGTCCCAGAAGTCAATAATAGTCGCGGCAGCAGACAATTCAGCTAAGAAGTTCTCAGGACCAAGCAAAGTTCGGAGACGATGAAAGCGTACCCGGTAAAGTCAGCTATATGTCACCGGGGATGAAAGTATGATCAACATGGGTATGGAACGAGGAATACCGTCCAGTTGTACCACAAGTTCCAGCCCATTGCAAAAGCAAACGCTGAGTCAACAAATCGCTCGGCCAGTTTGACGTGACCACCTGCTACGGGAAGATATGCGATCATCTCACCCACTGTGATCTATTGACATAAGTTTAGCAGGGAGCTATCAGTCGAATCCTCACATAACTCACCATAACGGAGTAGCAAATTGTTCCGATGAAGGTATAACCGAGAAGCAAGCCGACAGGGCCCCATTCATCAAACCAGTTCCAGTTCCAAGGAACTTAACCCAGTACCAATGACTCCACCGAGACTGAGGGAGTTAGCTGTCTGTACCAACGAAAGGTGCTGTAACTTACCTTATCATCGCCACATGTCTATTCTTCAACTTGCGGCTGAGGGGAACCAGATGGGCGGGGATTCTATCCTTGCTAACTTCAGCAGATCCAACCTCTATGTTGAAGGCTGACCCCTTCTCTGCGGCGTAATCGTTCGAACTCATATCTCGCGTTGGTGGAGAAACGAAGATGGTCGGAACTGAAGGTCCATATCTTTAAATAACTGGGCGGGGGGAAAGATAAGTGTGCTGCAGTGTGCTTCGACGAAACATACCCCTCTTCAGCACGTAAAGGGATGAGAAAAGACATTCATGATTACTCAACAAGTGTCACCTTTTTTTACCTTGGAAATGGAGAAGATTTTGTATGCCTGACACGTGAAGATTAATAGCGACAGCTCGACTGAGTCGTGCAAGCGCAACTTGTAATGGCGTGGGTCTCGACTCTCATATGCCGCGGCGCACTGCATGATGGATTCAAATGCACCACAGAGCTACAAGTTACTACAGCAAGTGCCGCAGAAGGTTCGTGGTTGCATAATATGTAAGCGTCAGAAAGAACGTCGAAAACCAGCCCTATTGCCTTGTGTCGTTAACTTGAAGAACGATGGCAAACTGGGACACAGCCACGCCCTTTGCAAATTTGTCACGTGAGTATGGGCCTTTTGTGCTGGCAGTGGCACTGGCCACTAGGGCACTGTCTCGAGAGTGGAGTTCATCCGGTTCTATCATCTAAATCACCACCTGTTCACCGTCTCGCTGCATCGCTGACACCGACCACGACCTGGTACAAGGAGGTACCATCTAGGCAGGTGAGAATTGCGACGGCGCATTGAACAGCCATGTCTTCGTCGCATGCCAGTGTTCACAGTTTTGGGGCTAGCGGTACGGCGTCTGAAACTCTCGGGTGCGCTTTATTGACCTATTTCAGGTGCGGCAGAACCTTTGCAGCAGGTTAAGCTACTTTCCGCTCTCAGAAGTGGTGCGTGTCGTCTTTCCGATGCCCTGAAGTAATTTACCGTCGCGCTAGGGGACCCCGCCCTCGTTCATCCATTCTTGACCGAAATAAGCAAGGAAAGACGCAATTCAATCGATGGCGACCTAAATACTGGGGCTGCAGCTCTACATCTCGCCATTCGCTGTGCTTCTGGTGAGTGGTGAATCTCAGATCGCGAATCATCGAGCCTCGTTGACCGAATTGATTCTACGGTAGTTGACACGGTGCAACTCCTGGTATCGCACAGAGCTATTTCTCCGAATGGCGTGCATCCGCCAGGTAGTGGCACCACCGCCCTTCATCTTGCGGCATCGCTGGGACGTGCCGACATCATTTCCGTTCTCCTCGACCAGCCAGGGATAGATGATACCCCTCGGGATGCTCAAGGGCGCAGTTGTAAGGATGTAGCAAAGGGGAAAGAAAGTATTCAAGTGCTGCAAGGTAACTTTATGTCTGTTAGTGCAATTGTCTCATGTCTCACCCTGTGACAGATTCCCGGTCCTTCCTGAACGCATCGTACAGATCGCTGCTGCATTCTTATGTGCTTTCCGATATCAAAGCGCAACCTAGCCCTGCCCTGGTTTCGCTTCTCGAGTCTCCGCGTGCGAAGGGAGTCGATCTTTCGTATCTAGATGACACCTCGGGGACCTCGCTTCTACACGAGGCTGCACGAAGAAAGGACCTGAGGTTGATTGAACTCGCTGTGCGTGCAGGAGCGGACGTGTTCGTGCGGGACCGACGGGGAAAGATGACGTATGATGGGGTGGGCAAGGACGACCGTGTGAGAGTATTCTTGCGGCAATGTAAGTTTTCGCCTGGGCTCTCTGAAGGCCGGTTCTCTGAGAAAACGCAGTCGCGAATCACGACAAGTCTCTGATTGAGGTGCCGATCTCGGAGCCTCCTATTCTGAAGGGATACCTGAACAAGTACACAAATGTCGCTCGGGGGTACAACACTCGGTGGTTTGTTCTCAAGGACGGCATTCTTTCCTGTTCGTGCTCCAACTATTATTCAGCATGACGCAACTATAATTCGACTCTTCGTGCAGATTTCAGACACCAAGAAGACGAAAGCGTCGCCAGTAGAGGAGCGATCTCGATGAAGACCGCAATTCTAAAAGTAGGCACTGGAGCCGAGAAAACGAGATTTGAAGTTCACTCGACGCCGTCGCGCGGGCACACGTCAGGCGTGCAGAAATGGTATATGCGGGCGAACCATCCCGTCGAAGCTACACGGTGGACGCAGGCGATCAGTAAGAGCATGGAGTGGTACAGACGCGAAGCAGAACAGGGGCCTGTCGGGAGGCGGAGTGGGGAGAGTGAGAGGAGTGCGTTGAAGCCTTCAAAAGTTCGGACGAGCCTCCAGTCGGGGGTGTCTATAATGTCGAGGACGAAAGTAGAGCCCGGAGCGCATCGCTTGAAGGAAGAACAAGGATCGTTCATGGATGCGGGAGACGAGGATAACTCACCTGCTGCTGGAGACCTCACGAAGGACAGCATTAAAGTACGGGACGAGGAAGAATCCGAAGACGAGGCAGCGAACCATCACGACAGTTCCTCAGTATCAGAATCGTCGCAGAACCAGCCTCCACATAGCAGCACTTTCGATCTGCACGGGAATTCGGTGGCCGCGCAGATGGACCTTACGGCGCAACTCCTCGCTGGCCTGTCATTGCCACCTGGCGCACCACTGCGCATGCAGGAGCTTCGAGATGCGCTTAAGGAGTCATTCTCCACCGCCCAGTCAATGACCGACGAGTATGTCCAAATGGTGAAAGATAGGGAAGAGTGGTGGAAGTCACAACTTCAACGAGAACGCGAACGTCAGACGATCTGGGAAGAAAGCTTGCAGATGGTTGTCCGCGAGGGCGAAGCCCTCGAAAAAGAGCTGCGTGCTCGCTCTCGAAGACGTGGGAGCAGATTCTTCGACATAGGAATTTCCGAGACCGGGGGGAAGATGAGGCAGCGACCGATGTCTCTAGTGCTCGCTTCGTCGACTTTTCCTTCGGCGCAAGCTTCAACTTACTTCACAGCTAGCGAAACGGTTTCCGCTGCGTCGACCTCAGACATCGCCACCGCTGGGGCCTCTCAGTCATCTGTGCTTTTGACACCAACACAACGCCGAGTATCGCGATTCATGTCGCCGACTCCCATCGCATCCGCATCAGATGAGGATCAGGAAGTATTTGACACGGACGAGGAAGACGAGTTCTTCGATGCCATAGAGTCAAACAACCTCCCGAACCTCGTCGTTAGCAAACTGCTCACGAGCCCGACGCACACGGTGTTCGCATTGCCACTTGCCATCAACCTGGAGCCATTTTTGGGATACAGACATTTGAGGACGCGGTTACCCATCGGGAGCGATAATAGGCCATCCACTAGTCTTTGGTCTGTTTTGAAACATAGCATAGGGAAGGACTTGACGAGGATCAGTTTCCCCGTGTTCTTTAATGAACCGACGAGCATGTTGCAGCGGATGGTGAGTGGAATGGCACCTTGGGGATGTCAACGAGCTCAAGCCCACGCTTGTAGGCAGAAGATATGGAGTTCTCTGAGTGTCGTAAGTGTCGGTCCGGTTTGGTTGTCAGCCTCATTTACCGATTCTCTCTTTGGTAGTCGACGTAGCTGCTCGAGAGAAAGACCCCCATCGACGAATAGCATTCGTCGCCGCATTTGCGATGTCTAATTAT
Source organism: Paxillus involutus ATCC 200175 (assembly GCA_000827475.1). Classification (NCBI taxonomy): domain Eukaryota; kingdom Fungi; phylum Basidiomycota; class Agaricomycetes; order Boletales; family Paxillaceae; genus Paxillus; species Paxillus involutus. The sequence goes on from KN819335.1 coordinate 273,533, forward strand.
TCATCGACTATTGGACGTATCGCAAAGCCGTTTAATCCCATGCTTGTGAGCAGCATCCCAGATTGTTTGTTTTTCTTGCACTCACATTCTTTTTCCAGGGTGAAACATTTGAATATGTGAGACTGGACAAGGAATATCGATACATCTCCGAGCAAGTTAGCCATCACCCGCCCATCTCAGCTTGTTGGGCGGAGTCCCCCCATTGGCATTACTACGGCGAAGTGAACATCTGCCCTCAGACTGAATAAGCATGCTTGATTACTGATCTCCGTTTTTGCAGGTTGATGCTCAAAACAAGTTCATGGGAAAATCCTTTGAGATTCGGCCCACTGGTGTTGCTCACGCAGAGCTTCTCCTGTCTGAAGCCTTGGCACCAGATTACCCTAAAGCAACTACTGTTGGCGGCGAGGGCAAAGTAGTGGAGCACTACTCCTGGAAGAAAGTCACCACGAATGTTTCCGGCTTCATCCTTGGGTCTCCTAGCATAGACCATTACGGTGACATGATCGTCAGTCCCTGAACTCCCTCCCTGCTCGCGCACGTGCTGACTAGAATATTTTGTAGGTCACAAACCACCGTACCGGAGATCAGTGCATCCTCACATTTAAGCCCAGAGGATGGCGTGGCAGAGATGCATATGAGATCTCAGGATCCGTCCGGGACGCAGAGGGCGAAACCACCTACGAAATTGCAGGTCGCTGGAATAGCCAACTCATCTGCCGTGCCGTGGGTACCGGAAGTGGATTCCTGCACCCCGACGCGACGGTCAGTGCTCCTTCGTCACCGAATTATATGGCAGAGTACATTCTGTTGTGGAGAAACTCTGACAAGCCCCCCGCGCCTTTCAACCTCACCCCGTTCGCAATCACTTTGAACGACTGCCCAGAGGATACACTTCAGCCATTATTGTGTCCCACAGACTGCCGTCTTCGTCCTGATCAACGCGCGTTCGAGATGGGTAAATATGAACGCGCAAACGACCTGAAAGTCAAACAGGAGGAGAAACAGCGAGCGACACGGAAAGCAAGGGAGGAAGGGAGGCTACCGGGCCACCAACCGAGATGGTTCACTGCAGAAACGGATGGAGACACTGGAGATCGCGTGTGGACGCCATCTAGAGTGGGCAATGTCCAGCGATGTCCCGTGGTAAACGAGTGCGGCACCGATCGGTACACCGCCTTCTTGGTAACTCTTCCGTGCTTTCGCGAGAGCTGTTGCTAGTCCGAGTTTATCAAGGTCGCTCATCATGAAGCGGGAATGGTCGCCACCGTGCATGATATCAGAATTACCAGTGGATGTCTGGTCAGACGAATTTTCCCATTGACATGTCCTCCCTGCGTTGCCTTGGTGGTTAAAAACAATTCTCAGCCTGGGAAGTACACGTTTGCTTGCTTTGCACCTTCGCAGCTTCTGTCAATGATAATAACCAGATCAGTAAAAGATCAGCATGAAAAAGGAACATGCCCTGAGCAAGGCTCGAACTTGCGACCTCAGGATTACCTGGAATTCTTCCAGTCATACAATCGTATGAGACCTGCGCTCTAGCCAACTGAGCCATCAAGGCGATGTGCCGTATAGATTAACTGACAACATATCAGCTGCATGATCAGCTGATAAGCAGAGACAGTGTCCTTTGGTAGAATAATAATTAAAATATTACTATGTTCAGAATTAGGGTGTATCCTCAATAAAAATAGGGTCTACGTTCTTCCAGGGTTCCTTGCCTCCCTCCCTCCACACTCTTTCTCGCTCCATCCAGTACTGGAGTACACAGCGAACGCTGTCGTCCTCGGGTGCTCTCACAATCAGAGGGTCCAGAAGGCGTCTCCGACTCTCCATGCTGAGATCGCGACCCTGGAAGATGCAGGCCGGCTGAAAGCAGATGTTTATAGGAAATCGACGATGGTGCGTGGGGATTCTTAATTAATTATCGCGAGGAGTTGGCTGATGTTGCGACGTTGAATAGTATACGACATTAAGGTGGTCATTGTGATTATTAGTGCGGGTCCATCGACTCACTTCACTCCGGCAGCCCTTGCAACATGTGCACAGGTGCAATCTTGCTCTACAAGATACCCCGTGTGGTCATTGGGGAAAACGAAAATTGGGTAGGAAGTGAGGAGTTGCTGAGACAAAGTGGTGTTGAAGTTATCGTCGTGAACGATGCGGAATGTAAAGATCTCATGGAGCGATTTATCAAAGAAAAACCAGAGGTAAGTTAACAACAAGATCTATTGCACGAGATGAGTTGTGAACTCTAAGTTATGCAGGAGTGGAATGAGGATATCGGGGAATAACCCTCATGCTGTCGTGTATCGTAAATCACTGACGTCCAATCAGCGAAATTAACGAGAACAATCGCATCCGGACATACCATCATGGTGCCGCAACGCTTGCGGTGACTGCCGTGCCCAGGCTGTCTTTTAGTACCTCACGTAAACTGACGTCGAGGGCGCCACTTCCAGACACCACCGCCTGAACCTGCACTGTTGTTTTGCCTCCGACGGCGTACTGAGGTGACAGTGACAGTGAGAGCAAGTAAGCCTCCTTTGTCAGTGTCTTTTCTTTTACCTCCTCCTCTTCCTCCTGTGCTTCCTCTTCCTCCTCGTCTTCGAATTTGGGTAGCTTGATATGGTCCACCTTGACACCCTCCTTGACCTCCCACAACTCAAAGCCAACTATGACATCAGCACCGCTAACATCCACCTCGAAAGTCGATGTTCTACGACAAGGAAGGGGTGTCTCTTTGAAGACAAGAGGTATCCAGATGCCGCCCATGGATCCCTCAGCGTCTTCCCGAGGAACGAGTAGGCCGATGGTCCGGCTAGTTGCAGCAACGCTCGTCTGGTCGCTTCCCTTGTTGAATGATCCCCAGAGCTCTGGGGACTCTTGCGCAAGCGAGACGAGCAAATGGGCTTGGAAGGCGCATCCTCGAGCAAGGATAGTAGTGGGGTCTCCGGTTCCCCCACCGACGACAGTTCCTGCTTTGAATGGCGTAATGACGGACTCGGTGAACCCTTCAGACAATGTTTCGTCCAAGCCTGGAAGTGAAGCGGACCCTCCAATATAGACGATTTCATCGATGTCGTAGAGATCAATCTCAGCACTCGCAGCCAACTCCTTGACCTTGGCGTAGACCTTGTCATATATCGATCGCACCTCCATATCGAATCGAAGGCGGTTGATAGACCCAGTGTAGTCCAAGCCGTCTTTAAGTGACTCGACGGAGCACGTGGCAGCACTGGGGCTAGCACTCAATGTACGCTTTGTATGCTCCACGGCAAGACGGAGTTTGGCTTCTGCACGCTTATCCAAAGGATCAGTGGCAGGTGCCACTGTGAGTGGCGTTTTTGTTTTCTTCGTGAACTCCTTGGCGAAGAATTTGAGGAGTTTCGAGTCAATCTCGTCACCACCGACACTAGAGTCCGAAAGCGTTGCCAACGAGTATGCGAGGCCCTCGCGGATCGAGAGAAGTGACAGTTCGAGCGAGGATGCACCAAGATCGACGATAAGTTGTGTCCGATCTCCAGGGACATCATCAGTGCTCTCAGAAGTGCACACCGCAACAGCGCCAGCGTCGTCAAGGAGCTGGAGGACGTGAATTCCTGCTTCTTCCGCAGCTTTTGATAGCGCTTCACGCTGGGCATCGTCGAACCACGATGGTACGCTGATGACGGCGCCAATGACTTTTTTGCCGAGAAATTCCTCGGCGGATTGAAGAAGGGAGGCGAGGAAGATTGTAGCAACTTCAAAGGCGGTGAGGATCCTCTCTACTTCGACTGGCTCAGAACGAGGCGTAGCCACTTGTGAGGCAGTAGGAGTGTTGGTTGCAGTGACAGGGAGGGGTGATGGAGCAGGTTGTAGAACTTTTACTTTGTAGGCGGGAGTATCGGGAAATGAGGGGTGCTGAATGACGGGCGCGGATACAGATAATTTGTCCTGAGGCACCTCCGAAAACCTTGGATAAATTTGGTCAGCGAAGAGACTAGCGCTGTATCGAGGTCAGACGTACTTCTTTCCTAGAAGGTTGCGAAAACCTGTGATGGTGTTTTGGGAGTTTTTAACAAGCTGTTGTTTGGCTTGGTTTCCGATGTACTGTTATCATGTATGATCGTCACTTCGGATGAAAAGTGTGATCAGAGATCTATTCCATACCATCTCCTCGCCATGGAAAGCCAACGCACAAGCAATCTGGCGTTCTCCGTCTTCGTTAGCGATGCACTCTGTGACACCCTCCTATCCGTACGAGTCTTCAGTACATCATTATGAGAAAATTGCTGGACCCGGCGCACCTTGGTAAATACAGCAATGGATGCATACGAGTTGCCAAAGTTTATACCAATGATCGATGGAGGAATGGATACATCGACTGGTGGGGCTGCGCTTCCATTCAGGATAATTCCATTTTGTGGCATGGCTCGTGAATATGTGATGGACGCCGGGACAGTCAGTGGACAAGGTCAGCTTCACCTTTGAAGTCTGCGAAAGAAAGAAATCTTACAGATCACGTGCAGGTTGCTGAGGTAAGTCCACCTATGGATCTGCACAAGATCATGAAGTTGCAGTCACTCTACTACTTGCTAGAAACACTAACATCAGTCACCTAGTTCAGTACTTGGCGTGGTGCCATCAACCCCTCTTTCACAAAAGAACCGTCATGTCTCGTTCCCGAGAGCGTTTGCAAGCCATACAGAACGCCTTGGTGACTAGACGGGACATGGCACCCGATCCCGTCCGCACCTTTCTGTTACCTGACATGAAAAGGGTGGAAATAAATCAGCTCCAACCTGATAGTCTGTCAGGTGTTGATTTGTCGGTTCCAGAGGTTCAAATTCTGGTAGACGGTGTCCATGTGTGCACCTATCGGTTTTTGGACCGCACTGCAGCGTTACTCCTCTCGGCGGTTGGCACTCCACATGAGCTTACTGCCGCCCATGTACCAAGATATCCTGTACTAGAGATCCGTGCCTCGTCTGGTGGCGCGTCTGCACAGGGTTCTCGCCAGATCACGGTTCAGGACGTGTGGGCAATCATCTACGCCCTGTTTATTCGCCATCACGAACAAGATACGATTCCGATCGTTCTGTCTCCCGAAATACAGAACCATACGGACCTCCGCTCATATATCCTCCGCTCAGGGCTCGGTCGTGCCGCAATTAGTGGCCACGCATCAAAGGAGGACATGTTCCTGTCCAGAGCCACCTTTTGGCAAGGCGCAGGGACGCATGGCTATCATGGGCGTGGATGGTTATTTCCTTCCTCTACTACGACTCAGTATGCTGCCGCACCATTCCCATCAGTACAATCGTTCACTCGTACTCCCCTCGTCATCACCGCTCATCCATTACGACCACCGAAGCCTTTGCCGGGAGAACTGCTCTACAGAAGATACTGTCCGACTGTTGACCAAGTGCTTGAATTCACCTGCTTTGATATTGGTGTCGAGGATGAAGTCAGCCCACATTTAGAAGCATTTCACAGATGGCAGAATGACGAACGGGTCGGTAAAGGATGGGATGAGCGCGGTACACTCGAACAGCATAGACAGTATGTGAGGAACGTTTTGAAGGATCCTGGGGTCTTACCTATTATGATGAGTTGGGACGGGGAATTGATGGGGTATGCGGAACTTGTTTACTTGAAGGTGAAGCTGCTGCATCGGCGGCAGAGTTCCATGTTCAACCCAATCACAGGAAAATCACGTTGCAACTTACATTCCGGACGGTGCAAAAGACTGGGATAGAGGCCTCCACGTTCTTGCAGGAGAAGAACGATTCAGAGGCTGGGAAAGAGGTCAGTCTCATCATCCCGCCAGAAAATGGGGTTCCGACTCTTGCATGCAATAGCGCAAGCCTGGCTTCGGTCTGTGCATCACTACCTTTTTCTCGCGGACCCACGCACGGAACGCGTCATCGGAGAGCCGAAGGCTGAAAATGCCGCCATGATCCAGATCTCTCTCGATGCTACGATGCATCTTGCAACGGTGAGAAATGTCCTCAAAGCTGGGATAGGACATACTCACAGAACATCGCAGTTTTTCGACTTCCCTTATAAACGCTCCGTTCTGACTTGCCTTCCTCGCGAACGCTTCTTCAAAATGGATGTTCTGTAGTCGCACATAGAGCCGCGGAGGATGAGATTTTTGGGCTGCACTGGCAGGAATCTGTGCTGTAATCCAAATGCTCAGCTTGAGTGAAGCCGTATACATCACATCCTAAGGACAAGGCAACTCTTACTCCCAGAGTGACTCGGATGGTAAAAAGTCTCGAACTTGCGGCGAAAGCGCGTCATGTCACGCCTCAGGAAGTGGTCACGTGACAAATAACCACTATCACATGATCTCCGCGCCACTCCCCTTTCTGATGTGACCTTGACGTGGACCGTTCAACCATCATCTTCATCCGACAATGGCAAGCATCTTGAGCTGTCCTCACCAGCACGATCTGGCAAAGATCCAGCAACCAAAGCTAAGCCAACCTGTGCATCGCGAGGAATGCACACAGTGTTTCGACAATCAGGTGAGTCGATGCGATAATCCTTCTGGTTAAGTACCAAAGCGTAGATTTACAGGATGGTGACGAAGGCGTGGATGTGTGTCTTGTTTGCTTCAATGGGTCGTGTCCTGGTCAAGATCGCCATCATACACGTACACACGTCTCGCGATCTGGGCATTCGTTTACGCTGAATGTGAAGCGGATACCGAAACCAAAGCCCAATAGTCGCGTATGTGTCTCATGCAGCTTCCAATGACAACTAACTGTAACTGTATGCACCGGAATCAGGGAGATGGTGACGAGCCGCCGGCCAAGATGACCAAACTCGCCATTGTCCAAGAACGCGAAGAAGATAAATACGAGCATCGTGCCACACTCAGATGCTGGAAATGTGATCCAGAGAACGGAAAGGAGATTACAACCGACGGCGGCACTGCAAGTCCTCTCACGCGCTCGTCTCTATGAATCATTGACTTCACTTGTTTTTCTGCCCAGACAAAACGTTTGACCGATGGCGTCATGCAGTCCCTCTCATCTGCTCGTCAATCGGAGGTAAAAGCATGGGAAGAAGAAATCACTGCTTGCGAACATACTCTTTTGCTTGAACAACTCTCAAGTGGCAGCATTCCCGCTGACGGTTTGTAATCGATCTCGCGTTACTCCAGTGCCCATAAATTGAAATATCGATTAGGACTTGCACACTGCGCCTCTTGCGAGCTGACGTCGAATTTATGGCTCTGCCTGACCTGCGGTGCGCTCGGTTGCGGCCGTGCACAGTTTGGCAGCATTGGTGGAAACGGTCATGCGTTGGCGCACTTCAATGCTACTCAACATCCGGTGTGCGTTAAGCTTGGGACGATCACACCTGAAGGAGGAGCAGGTTTGTCTGTTTCTGTTACCCAACATGAAGTAGCTGAGCGTTATGAAAGATGTTTACTGTTACACGTGTAATGATGCACGTCTCGATCCTGAGCTAACAACCCATCTGGCCGCGTTCGGGATCAACATTGCGTCTCAAAAGAAAACAGAAAAGAGCATGACCGAATTGGTGAGGCTTTCTCCCTGAAATGGTCTTGCTCTCAGAGCGTTGATGCCTACTACCCATACAGCAAATCGAACAAAACTTAACGTTCGACTTCTCCCTTGTTGCAGAAGACGGCAGTGCTTTGAAACCACTCTTCGGCGCAGGAACCACGGGGCTCGGCAACCTGGGGAATAGGTGAGAACCCTTAGTGTTGTGGTGAAGGTGAAAGCGCCTTCTAATTGCCTTTCCTCTAGTTGTTACATGGCATCCGTCCTGCAAACATTATTTTCCCTTCGTTCATTCCAGCAACGGTACTACAGCAGACAACCCTTAGGAGTCTCGCCAAACTACGTTTCTGAAACAGCCTCTGCGCATTGGGTGAATTGCAACCAGTCACTACCTGCTGATTGCCTCGAATGTCAGATGTTCAAGCTTGCGGATGGACTATTGAGTGGACGGTACTCGAAGCCACACAACGAACAGCGTTGGTTCATCCTGCTTCTCTGATGTCTCGGGACACTGACAAGTTTCCAGCTCCCGTCGATCCTCTTGCACACCCTGCACCGGAGCATACACCTTGGCAAGCTGGTCTTAAACCTGCCGGTTTCAAAGCTCTCGTAGGGAAAGGTCATGCAGAGTTCGCCACCATGCGTCAACAAGATGCAGAAGAGTTCTTTGGGCACTTTGTCACGGTGCTAAGACGATTCAATCATCAAGCCAGTAGTGGAACACCTGGTAAATCCTTAAGGATTCTTAGCGCAAATCCTCACTGACCGTCATACCAGAGGGAGAGCCTACAGAGACCTTTGCGTTCGCGCTGGAACAGCGCTTGGAATGCCAGAGTTGTCACAGAGTCAGATATAGAGTAGACAACATGGATGTCCTGAGCCTCAGTATCCCAGCCCAAGAAGTTTCCTCAGGGGAGGGCGAAGGAGGATCGGAGCAACACAAATCCCCTGTTGGCGTCCCAGAAAAGGCCGATAGCGACTCCGCGAAGTCAAGATACGCACCAGTCACGTTAGAATCATGTATCGGCCTATTCCTCGGTCAAACAGGACAAGAGGCGTTGGAGTACAAATGTGAAGCTGGGTGTGGGAAGACGCAGGCTGTTAGACGAACGCAGTTTGCTACGTTCCCGGAGGTCCTTGTCCTTCATGCCAAGAAATTCCAGTTGAAGAATTGGGTACCTACAAAACTCGGTATGTTCTAATCGCACCTGGCTTCCAGCGAATCGTTGACACAGTACAAACAAAGATATCCCCATCATTCTACCTGAGAAGAGCCTCGTTCTTGATCAATATCTCGGCAAAGGCTTACAGCCAGGCGAAAAAGAGCTTCCTGATGACCCTTCCAGCTCTACGCTCCCACAATTTGACGCGGAAGCAATGACCCAGCTAGAAGGTTTGGGCTTCCCGACAGTGCGGTGCCAGAAGGCACTACTTGCCACGGGTAACGCTGGGGCTGATGTCGCCATGGAATGGCTGTTTAATCACATGGAGGATCCCGGTGAGTGACACATAGTCCATCTGACTGACTGAGAATCTGAGGAGCTGGGGGTAGACATCGATGATCCCATTCAACTCGACACTTCTGCTAGTGGTGCAAGTGGGCCAGAACCATCGGCTGATCAAATTGCAATGCTGGCAGACATGGGTTTTACAAATGCACAAGCCCGCAAAGCTCTTTTGGAAACTGTAGGTATCTTTCGAAGCATGCCGAGTAAATCTTACCAGATAATAGGGAGGGGATCCTGAACGCGCGGTAGAGTGGCTCTTCAACCACCCCGATGATATGGGTGAAACATCACCATCAACCCCCGCGGAAGCTTCGAAGAAGTCGCGGCCTGGTTCCACGACGCTGCCAGCCAAATACCGCCTGAAAGCATTCATCTCACACAAGGGGCCAAGCGTGCACTCTGGACATTACGTCGCACACATTCGACTGCCTGGATTACAGTCCGGCGATGCCATGGATGTCGACGGAAATGGAGAATGGGTGTTGTTCAACGATGAAAAGGTCGTGTTGGCGGACCATGCGAGCGTGGAGGAACTGAAGAAGTTGGCTTATATGTACATCTTCGAGAGGGTTCAAGAATGAGGCCTAGGTCCTGACTCCTGAGAGTGACTGTGCCTGTGGTACAATGTGCAGTGAACTGGAGACGTAATGCATTACGTGACATGCATTAATGTACTATATTAAATTAATTACTGAGCCGAATTTAACTTCGCTCCCGATAATCCACTAAACACAGCCTGCAATGTCAAGTCACTGGCTGTCGTTCCTCCAGGTCCAGACTCACGCCTCTCAGGCTGAAGGAGGGTCGAGTCCCAACTTTAGAACGGCATGACTATCCGGTACGTGGTAAACGACCTGTGCCCATCATGATCAGGGGGGACAGTACAGGAGTTCAGCTGGTAAATAGCCCCCTGCCAAGCTGGCAGGGGCACGAAGTTGAAGTCATCCTAGTGGACCTCCTGATAGATCTTGAAGGCGATGTGTACCCGCTCACCGTAGACATCGTCGTAGGTCGGGGAGGAGGGATTTCCATTGCCTGATAAACCTCGTTGGATCTGTTTCCAATATTAGCATCAATAGGCGTCTCACCAATTGACACAGGCCCGTTTCCGCCAAAACTGGCGTAAGACCCATTTGGGAGATGCATTCCAGTCGCACAGAACGTGTTGGTAAGGACGCTCATCGTCGTTGCCTGGTGGCTATTGATGTCCCTGCAAATGTGTCAGAAGGTCGGCATGGGTGCAATGAGCTGAGGTAACTCACCAAACAGAACCCCAGGCTGGGTGGCCGTCAATCTGAGCGACATTGCCTTGTGTTTTGTCGAGGATGTAGACCTTCTCCTCATTTCCGAGGAACATCTACAAGGTACACCGGTATGGGGAGTCTGTTAGGGGCGCAACACTCTGTCTTCCAAGGAAGCGCACCATCATAGCGCTGACAAGAGTGTTGCCAACCTGGACGAAGGAACCGGCAGTTTGTACCCTCACAGCCTGAGTGTGCTGGGCAAGCAACAAACTAGAAGAAGATAGCCATGGTAGTACCCGCCGCATCATCGGGGTGGATGTAATGGTATAGGGTCAGTGAACGAAAGCGGGCTTCCACTTGGAATGCGACGTTGAAGGAGCGAAATAGATAAAGTATGCCACATACGATGGGAAGAAAACGCAGCACGTTGTCCTAAAGTTCTATGACGGGAGGAAATCGATCCGCATACTAAATCCATGCACGAGCGCGGATGATTTCTCATCTCCAGAGTGCCAATGGTTTGATAACCCAGCGGTACTGTCGATGCAAAAACAGCGATGGTATGCTGGGGCGGAAGCACTTGCTGATGGAACTGTCGTCCTCATGGGTGGCTTCACGAGCGGCGGTTATATCAACAGGTTTGTACCAAACATTGATCCCACGTACGAAAACGGATCCGCAGAACCTACTTATGAGTTCTATCCGAGTCGTGGCAATGCTACTATCATGCAGTTCATGGTCACCACATCTGGACTCAACTCGTACGCACATACCTTTCTCATGCCATCGGGAAAGATGCTCGTGCAAGCAAACCTGTCGACCAGTAAGTTGATCAATACGTCTGGAATGTTGGATGGGATGCCTAACGAGGTGTACCTTCGTAGTTCTCTGGGATTACGACCAGAATGCTGAAACTCCACTTCCTAACATGCCCAACGGCGTTGCACGCGTATATCCGGCTTCTGGTGCTGTAGCCATGCTCCCTCTCACCCCAGCTAACAACTTCACCCCTACTGTCCTTTTCTGTGGTGGTTCTGATATGCCGTCTGATTATTACGGAGACTACACGTGGCCATACTACAACACTTGGACATACCCCGCGTCTAAAGACTGCCAACGTCTCACTCCCGAACCTCAGGGCGGCGCATTGCCCCAATACGAACAAGACGATGATATGTTAGAAGGTCGTACCATGGGGCAGTTCATCACTCTTCCTGATGGGACGATGCTGGTTATCAACGGTGGCATGAACGGAACTGCCGGGTTCTCCAATGGCACGCTGCACACTACCACTCTCGCCCAGATGCCCTTCTACCAGTCGCTTGCATCGGCACCCGTCAGTACTCCGGCCATCTACAACCCCAATGCCCCCAAGGGTTCTCGGTGGTCCAATGCAGGGCTATCCTCTTCGAGCATTCCAAGGATGTACCACTCATCCGCAATGCTGCTCCCAGATGCATCTGTATTGATCGCAGGTTCGAACCCTAACACCGATGTCACTCTCGACGTACCGTTCCCAACGACCTACACCGCTGAGGTATTCTATCCCCCCTATTTCGCTGCGGGTTTCCGTCCCCAGGTATCCGGTATCCCAAAAACCCTCAGCTACGGCGGGAGCTACTTCAACATAACTGTTACTGCAACTTCGTACGCTAATACGTCCGCAAACAATGCTGCAGCAAACACCACCGTCATTCTCTCTCGCGGCGGCTTTACCACTCACGCGATGAACATGGGTCAGCGCCATCTCCAGCTCGACAACACGTACACCGTTAACAAGGACGGCTCGTACGTCCTGCACGTCGCACAGGTCCCTCCTAACGCGAACCTCTTAACGCCCGGGCCAGCTCTGATGTTCGTCGTCGTCAACGGTATCCCCAGTAATGGCACAATGGTAATAGTCGGGACGGGCCAGATAGGAACGCAGCCTACTTCCACAGCGAGTGAACTTCCCCCCGTCGTCACCTCCGCGCCAGGAGGAAGTGGTAGTTCCCACTCCAACGGCGCATCCGATTCCAAGACTAGCATCGTTGCTGGGGCTATCATGGGAGCAGCAATTATCATTGGAGTTCTAGGTGCGTTCATTCGTATTCGTGTCTATGGCCTGGCGGCGACATGGTCTTGACCCGCCGCTGTAAGCATGAGTGTTGGCGGTGGGGTGGGAATGACGTCGTCTTCAAGGGCTCTATGAGAACTGCTGACGAACGTTCGTTTTTTTTTCATGGACACAGTATGATCAAAGGATGGCGCGGATGTAACTGCAAAGTCGTTCCCGTGTGGCGGTGTTTCTGACTCTAGATGAGAGAAACGTGGAGGTGACCTCGGACACTTGGTGTTTATATAAAGTTACGACGGACGGTGTTTCCAACTCTAGATGATGAGAGAAACGAGCTCGAACATTCGGTGTTTCTGTAATACGCATTGCTCTTACAACGGACGGTTTACCTTGCTAATTTGACACTGAAAGCTAATTGGGTTATTGATGTGTAACTGGGTGCTCGAGATGTCAGACGTGGCGAAGCACAGACATGGGGTCATCATGATACAACAGGTTGTCTACCTGACGATCGGGTTAACACCTCTAGCGGCGAGGTAATCTTTGGCAACACCAGCACTCTGTTCGAAAGAATGTCAGTGTGCCCAATTGCTGAGGTCACAATGAAGCGAGGGGCAACATACCAGACTCTTTATCAGTTCGTACACGCTCTTGTCATGATACCTAAGACCCGTTCGTGGATCCGTGTATGGTGCCTATTCACGGCGTGTTAGCATTTCCGATCAAAAGCCAATGCAGACAAACCGACATCCAGTCCAGTGATATCACAATAGTGCCGTGGAGGCAGCAACGAAGGAGGAGCCTCGATCGACGTATCTGCGGCGAGAGTCATTCCAGCGTGTAGTAAAAACCGAATTATCTTACACGTCGGCACGTCCTCTTCCACCTCTGCCTGCACTAATGCAGGGGCTCCATCAACGTCCATGGCCTGCTCACGCTCCTCCCTCTCCAGCCGTCTTCGTTCCCGATCCGCACGTTCTCTCTCCCGTTCCTGGCCCAGGACAGTCTTGAGGTTCTTGGTGCGGCGGTTTACATTCTTGGCGTAGGTGGGGTTCTTGAATGGGCGTGGACTATGTAGGAACGAAAGCTGTTCTGCGAGCGTCTGCTAGTGGTCGTCAGTTTCTTGGTAGTCGTTGGGCGAGGGAAGAGGGACAGTGATAATAGTTGGATGACTGACGGGTGTATGCGTTGTCGAGCCGTCGTTTGGCGCTTTCTTCTTGTTTCCGCCTTTTGGTGGCCTGTGTGAGCATCAGCGTGTGGTTCGCTTGGGAAGTGGGGAAAGCAGCGACAGCGTCCTTACATAACTCGGTGTGCTTGTAATAAGTGCCTTGTCACGACGAGCTACAGAGAGCTAAGCTCGAGAGCTACCTGCACAGTGATGGTGCGAGTTACGACTAATCGTAAGTCTTACTTGGACTACTACCACATCTTGGTCTTTCCACGTCCCTTACATAGTGATACCTTGGTTTTTGTCGCGAATTCAGTGCCTTCATCTCGCAAGGCTCACTGAACCCTCACGCAAAGTCGAGAGCATCAGACCCAGCACATTATACCAGCGTATCTGATGAAACGGAGTGACGTGGGGTTCCTGTCAGAGGACCCACCGCACGTAGCGGGCGCACCACAGCGAGCCCATAATTCCCCTTCACACTCGCGCTTTCGTACGCTTCCGATCTACCCAACTCAGAAACACTGCCTTCGAGCTTCCAGCCCTGAGCGCTGAGCTCTGGTGGTACATATCCACACTCTGAAGCAAAAACATGCGTTCCGAGTCTCCCTCCGTGTGGCTTTGGGGACCAGAACGTCGAGATCAGGCTAATTGCATCCCATGCCCGGAACTCCATGAAGGGCACACCACTCAAGGAGTCGACGAGAAATTTGGTGTACATTTCCTGGAGTTACTCGCTCTTCACAGGCTGTATGCTCCAGGCGTGGGGTCGACAGGGGTAGTTGCGCGGTCGGAAAACCGAACCCGACGACAGTCAGAAAGTTTGGAATCCGACTATTCCGCCACAGTCCGCCACAGTCCGGCCGGGTCCGTCCGCCCAGACGCGTACGCACAACACAACCACAACACAACGCCACCCATATGAACGGCGACAGGTGACATTT
>KN819335.1:375152-389176 GCA_000827475.1 Paxillus involutus ATCC 200175
TCGAAAGGATGTGCGATCTTGTTGACTTCATTCGCATGTTTGAATGAGTAAAGCGCGCCCAGTGGCTTCTTGTGATCAACGGAGGTGGGTATGTACAATGTCGTTGCACGAGTCCAAATCTGACTCGCATGCAGTGCAGTGGCTAGTCGCGTCGATCGCCGAGTCAGATAATATCACTTTCTAGATCTTTCTGTACCTAGACCCAACCTAGACCCAGACTTGCACGCCAAACTTATGGGAGTCAAATTTGCTGGATGTTGATGTTGAAAAATCATTATGTAAAGCATGCTGACCTGTGCTGGCAGGAACTACACGGCCCACTGAAGGCCTGACTTTCATATCGCGTTAAAAAATCGTCTGTTCGATTCTGCCAGTGATATTGCAATTTGCAGGTATAAAGCTCTTGTCTTTTCAAATGTTCTTGTCAACAGGCATCCAGCGCTGCTCAGGTGCTTCCCCCAGCACCGCTTGGTCGTGAAGGGAAAATAATCAGGATCGTGGTTGCCATTTGACGTTACAGTTTCCGACAAATGACAGGTTTGCCAAGGGTAAATGGGCCATGTTTCAGCCGTTTAAAATAAAAGATCGCAACACGCGTCAGGCCCGCTCGACAGTGCCATATTGTTCATCCAACACACCACTAACACACCTTCCTTAGTCCTCGTGTAATATCCCCTTTCTCTCTACACGTTGTTCTGATGCTGCATCTCCCAGTGCCATCGCGGCCCTCGGTAAGTCATCTCCACATCTACCTACTTCTACGACCTAGGGTGTTCTCTTTTCCATCTCCTTTGCTTGAATCCTCTTTTCTGACATCCCAGCAAATCTCATGCCGAACGATTCCGATCAGGTTGACATAACCCGCGAGGCAGTCCCGAGGGACCCATTTGAGCTCCTTCCCGCATCGCAATGGTCGACCTTTGTCAACGCACTCCTTGCCACTGCGCTATTCAGATGCTGGCACATCTTGATTTTCTTCGTCATGTGGTCAACAATGGTCTGCGTAGTTAGCAGCCACGTACACAGCCTAGCAATACAGCCTACCCTCATCACTGTGTATGTCGTGTTTTTCGTATCTCCATGGGACCTCCTGAGCAATCTTGTGGTGTAGGTTCGGTACAGTGCTTGGTTTCGTCATTTCATATCGCACGACATCAAGTTTCGAACGTTACAATGAAGGACGGAGGCTGTGGTCACAGATTGTCCTCGGAAGTCGTGTGTTCGCTCGCACAATCTGGTTCCACGTCCCAGGTACGTCCTGTCCAAAACCTCTCAAGTGGTCAAGTCCAGAAACGCCACTTTCAAATTACATAGATAACACCATGCCCAATGCCGGCGGCCTATCAGAAGATGAACGTAGAGCCAGAACACTGGTTGAGAAAAAGACGATCATCAATCTTCTTGAAGCTTATGCAGTTTCTGTGAAACACTATCTGCGCGGTGAAGACGGCATCTTCTACGCTGACCTTTATCCGCTCGTCAAGTTTCTGCCTCCCTATGCACTTCCGGCGAGCATCCCGTCATCTGCTGATCTACCCGGAGATATGAGGGCCGAGAGGGTCAGTCAGAGTGAAGACGGGGACGTACCTGCATCACCGCGGTCTGTCCAGTTCCCCGCTTCGGTGATGCACAGGAGAACGACGGAGGCTACAATCTCTGAGCTTCCTTTGCCATCTACAACGCCTGGCACACGAGCAAACACATTGGTGGGGCCTATCCTCCAAGTGAACGGCCGACCTCAAGGTGGCAAAAAAGTCTCAACAGAGCCTAATGACGAGTTATATATATTACCGGCTCAAATCCCTCCCAAGTACTCTATGTTCGACTTGTTCCCCTTTTCGCTACTTGTCAAGATGTTAACCAAACGGGGTCACGATGTGAAAGGGAAGAAAGCGGCAAGGTTGAGAGCACAAATGCGCAATCACCGAGGAGGCATGTCTCACAACATACCTTTGGAGATATCACTGTATCTGGTCGGTGTTTGGCTTCCGTGTCCCTCGGAGTGAGATGTTTACGCCTATGGCTGCACAGAGCTCCTATATTTCCGCTTTGCAGACACGTAAAGCTAATGTGGACACACCCACCATCGGTGAGCTCATCTCCCCGTGTTAATCGATCAGGCGGACTGAAGTACTGCCGTTTCACAGGTTTGTTATTTGGGACTTTGAACCAACTCGTGGATGCCCTCACGGGTTTGGAAAGGATCCTTACCACCCCCATTCCGTTCTCGTACGTGATAGAGTCCTGTTGCAGCGATCCCATCTCACATGCCTCCAGGTACTCGATCCATCTTTGGTTGGTGACCGCCATATACTGCCTGGCGCTGGTATGATAACGTACCCCGCAAATTTTGATTTCAACTCATCAAACCTTGCTATTCTGGTCATTCCCAATAGCCATTCCAGATCTGGTCTGCTTTGAAGTGGCTCACGATCCCTGCCACTGTTTTCGCTGTAAGACCCTATCGTTATATAGACCTATGTCACAATCGCCTGAATGGTTATCTCTGGTGCTAGAGTTTCGCATTCTTTGGCTTCCTCGTTGCTGGCGAGGAGATAGAAAGTGAGTGCCAACGTACATGATGTTCTCCCGTCACTCATATCACCCCTCATAGATCCTTTTGGTGAGTTTTAGAATTTGAAGATAAGAACAGAATTCAATAACTTTTTATCAGGTTACGACAAGAATGACCTGGTGAGTCATTTTTCCGGGTTCTCTGAGGCACTCGGCGATTTGTCCCGCGAAGCCTCGGGCCTTCTCTCTGATTCAATTCAATTCAACCTCATGGCTAATCAATTTGAAATCTTTAAACTCCAGAATATGGATCTCTTCGTTCACAACATCATACGTAAATCTCTATCTCTGTCGAGCATCCTTTCACGTACTCATTGACGGCCCTTGATACAGGCAAGGAGCTCCGTGCTCTCACTACGACCCCTACACCTGATCCTGGTGTTTGGGCGTTCTCCTCGGAGAACGATTTGTTACTCGCTTCTCGCGCTCATGGTGAGCGTATCTCGCCTACGGAATGGGTCCGTAGGGGCGTCCCGAAAATGCAGGACGCCCTGGCGTTATACTAGCCCCGGCGTGACTTGGTCGCTGGCCTGCACCACGGCACCAATAGCATGAAGCAGGCATGTCAATACCGCATGTCAACGTTGATATCGTACGGCGTACACGAGCGTACACGTCATTGTTATCTGGACACTACTTTTACCGCTGAAAACCTTGTATTTAATTTGTCGTCAGCATCTGGGGCCACGGGTCAAAAAATGCATTGCTCGGACAT
Organism: Paxillus involutus ATCC 200175; assembly: GCA_000827475.1. Lineage (NCBI taxonomy): Eukaryota > Fungi > Basidiomycota > Agaricomycetes > Boletales > Paxillaceae > Paxillus > Paxillus involutus. The sequence continues at coordinate 378,442 of KN819335.1, forward strand.
TGTCCATATGTGAGTTTGGTTGCCTCTTCTATCAGTGTCCAGTCAGAGTCCTCCGACGTTCAACTGCAGAGCCGTCAATCAAGGACGAGCCTTAGTTAGAGACGCTTTGCGGACCTGAGGGCGTCGTCGCGTCGATTAGGGTCAATCCCGCTGACCAACGTCACCAGATTGCAGGCGGTCTAATTGCTCATCAGGCACGGCGATTCTGTGATTTATGGTGCTCAGTACCTAGCTTGCCGCTCATGAAAAACTAGATTTTTCATTCGTGGAACAGTCTAGGATTCCCAAGCCCGCAAAATCCCTGCCGTCAAATATTGAGTTTCAGTAAGTGTAAGTGTCGGGCTGATAGGCAACTGCTAGCCGACTCGTCGTCCACTAGAAATGCCCGCAGCACCCACTTATGTCAACCACCCCAAACATTGAAACAAGTGCATAAGCATTGTTTTGACATGTTGTGACGTGTATTGCAAAGGCTCCTGATCCTAACAAACGATGAAAGCAAACGACACCACATTAATGATCTTACCACTTGATAATACTTGTAGGCGAGAGTTGTGCAAACGTTAGATCCGACTTTCGCATCTGCACCACTCTATAGAAACACGCCTGGATTGACACCCTCAACGCTGCCACGGGGAAAAAGGACTGATCTTTGAAGTCTGGAGCAAGTCTGGAGCACAGGATGTGTATGCATGATGGGATGTTTATACGAGCAGTAGAAAATCGATCTCTGCACCTCGCGCTGAGCGTGCTGTTCCGAACTGAGCAGCAACGGGATCTGAATTTCCATGTGCCTTCAGAACCTTGAAGCCGGGCTCTTTCATGAAACTCACGCTTCCACAAATCTGTCTCTGAATCTAGGGAAGATGGCAAACAAAAGCGGGCTGGCCAGTCTCTAGCTAGTGTAATAGCCCTAGCAAGTTCACACGCAGGTGTATTCACATTCACCAAGTACTGTATAGTTCTCATAACCGAGATGACAAGTTTACTATCAGGGAGCTGGGTGATGTTCATTAGCTACATATGTCTAACGAGCCCTGAATTCAAGCTCTCAAAGGCTTGAGACTTCAGTCCGTGAGGCCTTGAGGCAACGTACCGATACTGGCTACCGTGATATGCTCGGAAAAGGCGCCATCGAACACGAGCTATAATCAGTAGTGTATGAGACAAATTTGGGCGGACGTTGAAATTTCGTGAAGCCACATTGCCCGAGTATCTCACTTTTCTAAATTTCCCCGTTGTGTCATGAGTCTGTTTCTCCTCTGTAGCCCATAGTTATTCGTCGTACGTTTCGGATCCCCTGTCCCTTGTAAGAACGCCCTTTCCATATTCCCATCATGTCCCAAGTACAAGTCTCGCCACCGCCAACTGTATGTGTCGTTTAACTCTTCTCGCTTGGCGACCGCACCTTGCATCGCTAACCGATCGACAGAACGACCAAGCTCATCTGAGTCTATTGTCCTTGTCCATCGCTGCTGCGCATGCTGCACCAATACCAGCTTCGCCTGCTGTAGAATCCACTTCTCGGCCTTCTCAAGGTATGACGGCGTGACTCATCTGTCATATCCACATAACTGAGGTCTAACATCATGGACACAGGCGCAGGAAATAATACCGCCACTAAGCATCGTCGATTGTCGTCCGCTGGGCGGTCGAGGAGAAGATTGAGTGATGCCCGTGATGCTGCTACTCGGCTCTCGTAAGTATCGCAGTCACACGCATACCAGTGCACGTACAACCATACTGCCCTGGATTATTCATTCGTCTCTACTGCGCTGACGTCGATGCTTTTGTCGTATAGCCCAGCGTCCTTACAAACTACATCCGCGCTGTCATCGTTGGCAGCTTTGTCGCTTGCCTCCCCGACCGTGTCGCATCTTTCTGTGAATGGAGCGCAAAAGTCGCTCCAGATGGAGCCCCCAGCAAGTTCCACAAATGGGACTTTTGAGCCCGGAAATGTGGACGACAATGAACTTTCGACCTCCTTACCACTATCACAGAGTGTGCCGGGCTCTAGTTCTGGGAATGCCACCAAGAGCGGTAAGAAACGAGGGACTATATTTACTTGCGAGAGTTGCTCCAAGGTTAGTTTGTCACCAAATCCTGAATGGTCATGGGTAACCGTTGACATAATGATCAGGTATATAGACATCCGTCATGTCTGATCAAACACCGCTGGGAACATACTCCCCAATGGCGGGAAGCCTCCAAGTTTGTGTTGAGTAAACACCAGCAAGTTCAGTTGCTGGAGGTAGATATATTACCGTTCGGGTGCTTCCCTTGCGCTAAGCAATCTTACCAGGCGGCTGCGATTCTTTCGCATCTCTCCCCATCGTCAGCTTCGTTACCGGACGATCGCTCTTTATGGCCATCCTTCTTGTCGGGTGGTGTTGTCCCTCCTCCTGTGCTGGGGAACGACGTCAATCCTTTGGAGATTACTAGCTCACATCCAGTGTCTAGCTCTGTTCCTGGTGCCTCTGTTTTAGGTTCTAGTCGGTCTGGATCAGCTGGCCCCCGCCTACATGACTACTCTGTTCCGCACCCAGTTTCTGGCGCTGGCGGCATCACACAACTGCGCCCGGGTTTACTAGGCGTACCCACAGCCGCTGATTTCACATTATCACCCTCCATAGAGTCTAGGAGTTCCCCGATGCCTGTTCCAGCATCGACAACGACCGATGATGCCCTCAACCTCTTGGCACTCCGCTCTGCAAGCATCATATCAGAGTCATGTGGTTCTCCGATCTCGGCATACTATGACGCGTCTCTGTCTTCGTTCCCGTCATTGAGGTATCAGTCACAACCCCACGCATCGTCTGAGACGGGGTGGTCACTTCCACGTTCGTCTCTAAGGTCCATGTCCGCCTCTTCTCGCTCACGCTCTGCTTCTGAGAGTAAGAGCGACGACGAGGGTGAGCTGGCGGACGTGGACGTAAACGAGGGGGACGTTCCGACGGTCCATCATCCACTTGTTCATTGGCTTAATGCCCGTGGGCACCTCTCCGGAGCACGATTCGGGTGGAAGACGGAGGATGACGATGGTGGGATCGCCTTTAGCGTACGTGAGGAAGACGAAGAGGAGGGTGGGAAAGTGTCGGCTAGAGCTGCGGACCAGGAATGGGACGGTATGGAGATGGATATGGAGATGGACTAGGTTCATCTCCCATCTCCGTGCTACATGGGTCTAGGCTTTGGATTAGGCTTTGGAGAGAGAAGGCACAAGGGTCGGCGGAGAACGACCGCGTCGCATCACAACAACATAACACACGATCAAGGAATGGATACAAACGACGCGGATCACCTCCAACAATAGCAATTGTGCTCTCTTCCTCTATTTTCTCCTCCTTCATTTCCGATTCCGGGCTTGTTATCGATGTCGATGAGCACCATTCAGCTCGTCTTGTACTTATTTATCATTCATTCCTTCATACCTCTTCTGATTCAAGCTTCTTGCACTGGCACGCCTTCTTCTCACACCAATCCTTGCGTTATTATTTTGTTTTCACGTGTCGAACGATTTGTGAGAGAGCATCTGCTTGGACTCCAATCTGTATGTATTATTATTGGATGTAACATTGAAATGAAATAGGGCATCTTGTATTTGCATTTGATCGTTGGTATATGCAGAGGATTTCCGATACGTAACAATAAGTAGTCTTTGCCAAGCGCTTGGTGCATAGGCACGGAGGGCATAGCATCGGTGAGATGATATAAGTCCATGACGAGACCCGAGACCCTGACATCTAGACCCCGACTCCAAAAATATCAATCAAATACGAAACGAACGAACGAATCGCGTGTGCTCCGAGCCTCAGAGTCAGAGCGATTTGCCAGAAGCGGCTTTGACGGAACTTCGTTCGGCGATGGTCAGCGCTCCCACGATGTCCTTGCCCAGCTGCCACACGACAGCGCTGGGCACGATTATCCAGAATCTACATCACCACACAATCCATGAGCGACGGCCATCAGGTATAGAGGGCGGGCGGCAGGACACCTCCGCACCCCAAGAACGCACACGCACCCATTGGGTATGATCCAATACACGAGCAGGTCCTCGAACGAGTTGTGTCCGGTCGCACATCCGCCGCAATAATACTCCTGTAACCAGTACAGTACGGTTTTGGAGAGCGTCATGGTCGCCGCTGCGAAGCCCACCAGGGGCGCTGCTGGCCAGGCTGAGACGTGCGCGAGGTATACGTAGGAGAGGTTCATGAGAGTTTCGATGACGTTTAAGAGGGCTGTGAGGAGGGTATTAGGATATGTGACAGGAGTGGTGGGGTAACTTACATTGGGCGTTTGTGAACCCGTCGTTGTCTTCGAGGGCTTTTACACCGTATACCTGTCCAGAGCAGGCTCAGTAGCGATCACAAACAAGACCATGACACAAGGACGACTCACAAAGTCTACCTCCTGATATATTTCATAGGGTTTCCAGATCCAATGAAGGTCTCCTCCCACCATCGAACGTGGTCTGAATTCATTGTGAGCAAGGTCACGTGGCAAGTCTCTCGTGATACGGACCTCATGAAACAATAGCCAACATCCCAGAAAATGACAGGAGCAGTCAACAGGAACCACAGCGTAACCCAGGTGTGAGTCTTCACAGGCATGGCTATGATTCGAAATCGCAGGGGGGATGAAGTTGGTGGAAAGAAAGCAAGGGCAGTTTGTCAGGGCAACGGCAACCAGGGTCAAAATATTATTTTATACGGGAGTATTGCCCTGAATCCGATTGGGGGAGGGGGTCATGTCTAATCTCACCGTGAGAGAGCTTGCTTGGCTGCTTGACATGTTTTTCAATATTGTGATCCAGTTCACGGCGCTCGGCGACCGCCACCACCCCGCGAAGCCCGAACTCAGATCGGACGGGCACCCCCGCCTCCGAGAAGACCCCGTCGGATACCGCGGACGAGTGTATTACATGGGGTCCATCCGTGTCGCGCCATCGAGTCCAGTTTGTCTTCATGCCTTCGTCTGCGATACGCGGGAACTGAGAATCGTTGCTATTGTAACGTGTAACAGTGCTTTGTGCAACGTCATCGTGAGCTTCCCATTGAGCGACGTGTGCAGCGGAAAATATGGGGGCGAGGATGGCCATGGATTTGACCAAGTGCAATATAGGCAGTCCTGAAAGGAGGGGTGCACCGAAAGTCGTTTGAAAGACTTGCCAATGGGCGCGGGGTGGATATTTAAATCATTGGTGAGTACATGCGGCTGCAGCATGGCCAATTCCATTGCCCGAACGACATATCCGAAGTCATTGAGGTTCGACGTCTGTAACAAGAAAACAATCCAAGGGTGGTCATGGTGCAAGACAAAAGGATCGCTGTTATTCAGGTGACGTTACAATCCATTTTCAAACTCGACTATTCATTTAGAGTCTTTTCTTGTTTCGCGGAAAAGCCTCAACAGGGGGATTGTGTGGATATAGTAAGTACGGTTATTCGCTTGTGCAGATAAGGTGGCGACCTCTCCTGTGCATGCGCATCATGTCATACTCTGGGCAGGGTGCCGAACTTCGAACACGCTCACGGGCGGCGTTCCGCAGCAATGTCCACTGCGATGTCGCCAAGGAGTAGCGTCATCCCACCTACTCCGACATTCTACCTCGTGCCTCGGCCCACGTACGTAGAATACGAACTGGAAACATCTGGCAATTTGATTCTGGCTGGGGGTGTAGTCGTTGCTAACAATGGCGAGTCCAACCCCCAACTGCCACGCCGCTTCCACTTGAAAATCCTTCCACGTTGCTCCGGCGCGCCCTGCCACGCTGTCCACGTATTGCATCAAACGGTCCCCATCAATCAATCGGGTATCTGTCACATCGACGGGGAAACTCCTGCGTAAAGCCTGCGAGTAGCCTGCGTCAGGGCCCGTCACTGCGTCAAGGACTCACCGGAGAAACAGCCTTCCCAAACACTACCGTGACTAGTGGGCCATTTGTCAGGGTGCCGCGACCAATGAACATCTCGGATCACCATTTGTCCCCTGAGGATCCCTGCACCCACTCACCGATAAAGAAGGACAAAGGCTAAGAGTGTATTACGATGACATCAATAAATCTGGTGCACTCGGCGAAAGAGTTACAGGTTATCCAGCTTTTCATACACATAGCACAAACACATATCCAGTTAACGCTACTCAGCCGAGCGCTGTTAGATCCTATCAACGACTACACGCATTAGCCCCCCTGGCTGTCACTATAGTTGGAAAAACAACCAAGAAAGAAAAGAAAATCCCAGACGAATGTAAGATATGATAGATGATGATGGGAAAGGAGGTCATGATGTTTTGTCGCAAGTACATTGGACGCGACGTTTGAAGTGATCTTTGAGACATCTATGAATGAGGCGAGAAGAAGGGACGGTGGGCAAAAGAGACTCACGATAGATGAGATAGCACAGTGATGTTGGGCCCTGCCCATATAAATGAATTATCATGCAGGAACATCGAAATCGGTTGTTTCTCGTCTCCACCCTGGTGAGCTGATACCTCCAGATCCACGCTTCCACTCTGGTGAGTCGATATCTCCAGATCCACGCTTCCACCCTGGTGAGGCGATACCTCCAGATCCACGTTTCATTTCAGGAGTCTGGATAAACGGTATCGAAGAGTCAGTAGGAATTGGAGAGTAGATAAGGATGGAGACGTACAACACCGGTAGAACGGTCTTGCACCGGAGAGCGGTCCAACAGCTCTGCAGCGGGGGCCTATCTCAAGGCTGCATCAGCTGACCGAATTCACACGGGAGAAGCGCGGCACTCACCACCGGAAGGGCAACCGCTGAACAGACAAAGGCGACGAGGAGTGCAAGGCGAGAGAGCTGCATTGTCGGGGAGTGGAGAAGCTTGAAGGGAGGCGGAGCGAGGTGTATGAGGAAGTATTAGGGCATATTTTGGTAACCTTTTTATGTAGAAATTTCATGAGGGCACCTAATTTCTCATGTGACATGAGTTCCTGGAGTGCCTGGCACTGCAATCATTTGCCGGGAGCCCAATCTAAAAGTGGGGCTTGAACGTCGCACTCTGTACTGGTTCCGTCGGAGGGCCATGCTGGGACATGAGTTGAATTGGCCTCCTAGGAACGGTACAGACTTGGATTAGTGACACGGTCGTCCCGCTTGGATACTCAGGCCAGCAAACCAATCATGCAAATATTCTTTTCAGATCGACAACAACGGGACCCCGAAAACCTGTTCCTGGCCATGCACACGAGACCCCGGATCACCGCATATCTCTCTTGCACACCGAAACGCATAAAGACCTATTCGCCCTCACGTCTTGCTCAAGGCTCTCAGCAGTTGTGCAGCGTGATCAAACGACGACTCGCACCGCACGGTGCATCGCTTGCCTAGATATGACACAGGCACAGCACAAGCCGGGAGTAGTACTACCTTTTTGTACCGGGTGCTCTCACACCAACGGCGCCCCTGGAATGAACGTAAGATAGCGATGGAAATGCGTTTTCCTACTATTCGGAGACCGCAGCAGTCATGTTTCCGTGCCGATCTGCGCTGAGGTAACAAGGATGGGCGTGTTTGCAATGACCGTCTATAAGTATGGGAAAACCCGTTCCGTGCCTTGCTTCATCGATCTCAGCGAACACACGTTGTTTACCACCATTCCCAGTGTGGCACATGAAATTTAAAGCTTGATTCTTGGCGCTTGGCTTGTGCGTTTCATGCATTTTTTCCGGCATCCACACGGTATACCTCCTGATCGTCACCGCGTTGCTCCGTACTACAACCCCATTCTAACCACGGCACTTTAAGGCCACGTCAACTCGTGCTGCGTTGGGAACCACTCTCTCATGAAAATGCCATGCCGTTTGTCTCAGACTTGGCCGCTTGGCGCTGTTCCTTGCTGTCAGTTTTCAGTTGTGAAAATGTCCCAAGGCGGTGAAAATACGAGGTCATTCCACTGTTATTCCTTCCAGTTCTTCCTCGACCTTCCGTTGGTGCCTGTATCATAAAAATAGGGTTCTCACTCCTCCGCCGAGTCCCCTGAAAGCTGGCAATCAGGTGTCCCATCTCAGTTATTTATGCAGAGGTACATGTATGGACCATGCCCAAAGGCACTCAGGGGGGATCAGGGGATATCGATGGCAACAACCTAATAGCCACATACCTCCATATACCCAGTTCAAATAATTTCCATGTAAAGTGACCGTGAAACCCATGCCCACTAAGGCACACGCAAACTAGCAACTCTCACATAAGTTGCAGTCACCACGACCCCCAACGAGAAAGCCGTCAAGAACTTGAGATCGAACAGCTTGCCAATGCCGCTTCCAGACGCAGTCAGCGTCGTCTGTTGAGCCACACTGGGGCCGTTTGGAGGTCTTGGCCAATGAGCACTGCGGTCGTAGGTATTTTTGAGTGTGAGAGGTGCTTCGTGGGCAGAACGAAGGCCCGGGAGACCGTCAAAGCTCGACGTGTTCTCAGCTGTCCACCAAGCTTTCATCCCCTTGGGATCCATTTCAGTGGGGGGGACTTCACGGTCGAACTTTTCAAGGCTATCGCAGAAACGTTCCAGTTGGGAGCGTTGGCCTATGAATTTGTATTGAGGAACACCGAAGCCGCAGGACTGGAGCAAAGGCAAGGTCGTCAGGCCAAGTCTACGCTTTTCGTTGTTGTTGGTGCTGAGCTCTCTACTTACAGTGGCAACTTTGTGCACGTCGATGACGATAGCGGCGCGTGATCCCGCTTTGCGCTTCTCGGGAGCGATGAGTGCGTCATACTCTGGAGTGCCAAACTCATATACGGTGCCTATGTCGGTGAGGTGAGTGTTCGAGCTTCATGAGCAACTCGAATCAGAGCGGTTGATAAACATCAAGAACGAACCTGTTCCCCACATCCTAAGGATTCTCGGCACGCCTTCAAAGGCATGGAACATGATGGTGATTCTACCATTGCCTGGCTCACGCATATGAGAGATCGTCTCAATGCCTGGAATGGACATTTCATCAATACATCGCACGCGACACCAGGACTTGAAACCACTCACCACTCCCCGTCAAATCCTCGTACCAAACTCGATTCTTACTCACGACATGGAAACAATCTGAACTTCCCTTCGGGGAAACATTAACGTGGCCATTCAGTGCTGCCGTGGCGACCCAGAACACCTGCTGCCTGGCCAACCATTCAAGGAATTTGTCGGGAATGTCGTCATAGAAAATGGCCATGGTCGAAATTTGGGACAAAAGATGTCAGGAGCAACTTGAAGAAGGATAAAGAGCATGGGAAAGGGTGCACTGATTACATCACGTTGTTTCATGTGCATGAGATCAGCTATTCATCCTGTGTGAACGGCCAGAAAGTCGAATGATAGCGTTGTGAAAGCAGTGGGGCCGTACTCGACACCTGGTCTACGGAGAGAAAGTATCGTGGCGCTGCTCCGAGCAACTGGCAGCCCATGTCAGCTTTTCAAGAGTCGTTGACTAGGCAGCCTCAGGGTTAGGGGAGCACAGATTCCCTTTTCGGCAACTTCCTACCCTGGCATTCAAGCTTCAAGCTTTCCAGTCACCATCATGTGAACCATGACATAACGTTGGCACATAACTCATGTACGGTATCAGAACCAGGGTCGAAAAAGTAGGAAACTCGGTTTAACCCGGGTCGTTCTACTATAGAGACAAGAGGACCAGGTACTCGGCTCGAACCTTCGGTGGACCTAGAACGTCTCGATGTCGAACGGGCGGTGACTTGGCACTGAGCATCCACGGCGATACAGGGAGTCCGTGATAGAAGCTCGCGGCGTCGTAATCACACGCGTCAGCAGTCGATCTCTCATGCAATAGTCCATTCCACCCCCTGGGCTGAAATTTTCACAGTGTCATTATTCAATAGTCAGTGTGGCGTTCTCTTCTTTGCTGGCCTCTGACTGATGAAGAGCCGGTAGAATGCTCCATACAAGACGCAGATAAGGCTGGCTGATGAAAAGGTTCCTAGCTGGTCACGATCAACGTCAACTTACACTTGGAGGTCTCGTCAGCGGAAACTTCGTGCCCAATATCCGTGGCCTTAACCCAAAGTATAGAATGCTTTGTCTCATGTGGATATGATATCGGCTTCGAGACGCCTTCTGCGCACGGAACTTATTCCCCTATGACCGCAAGGTGACGACTCCCGCGACCTCCTAGAATCCCCGGAGGCATTCTGTTGTCGACCCTGGAAATTAGGCCGAGTCGCGACTTACTCCTCAAAGTGTCATCGCTCGTCCGGTGCGCAGTTTTGTATGTATAATCGTTAATCGCCAACATTCCTTCGGTCGGTGGACATGTCAGCTACCCAGTTTTTGGGCAAAGTTCGTCGCAATCTGAATGCTGTGACGGACGTGCTGCTGTCACCTCTAAACAATGGAGTCTGCCAAGGCTGAGGAGGCAGTACGCGAACACGGCAAGAAGCTCACTTACCTCTCCATCTCCACCTAGCCCTTGGCACTTCCAGACCCGGAAGACATCCAGCAGTCCCTAGACTGTCCCTCCTCGATTGTCACCAGCGGCCACGACAAGCTCTACCACCTTTATTTTGCTATTGAACAGCTCAATTGCGTTTCCCTCCAGATTCTACAAGAGCATCAGTGAGCGCGTGTTCTTGTTGCGTTGCATATCTACTCCAGATTGCCATTTACCCTCACTTCCCAAAGTCAGGACCATAGGTGTGGACTTGCTCGATATGTCGGCGACGACGTCTTCCCATCCTTGTGCCACCAAATTCTGTTGAGCGTCAGCG
>KN819335.1:398201-409242 GCA_000827475.1 Paxillus involutus ATCC 200175
CTGAGATTGGTAGGTGACTTCGATGCTGAGATCTTTTATGTCCGTTCCAAACGCATTACAGGCAGGGCCCGCTAGCGACAGTTGAGCAGTCAGGCCGTATTCGGACTCGGTGATAGACCCCAGGGTGTACCCTGTGACGGGTTAGCACCATAATCCTCGAGCAACAAAGATGAATTACCTGGGCAATCAGTGACATTCATGGAGTATGTGACATTGCTGGAGAATTGTCGTTGTAGTAGAGAAGGATATCTCCCCCAAACCAACCCAGTGGCGAAGGAAAGCCCACCCAGGAGCAGAGAAAACATGATGGTCGACTTTACCTTGAGAACGAAAGGCGGGCATCGATCCTTGGCGGTATTTATAGTTGGAATCGTATCCCCATTCTTTGAGGTGGCCATCACGTTGTTGAACTCTAAGCCAATGTGACCAAGATCGAAGGTTGATGAAGGCCGCGAGAATAACGTACAGCGTAGGGCTGAAACCTGTTCGCTCGCATGAGCCTGGGAATGCCAGTGGACGTACGGTGCCCTCCCTGCCCAACTAAGAAACGGTGGAGAACCAACGCCGCAAGGCGCAGAGGTATATATGTGTATCAGATGATCATAGTCAGTTAATTATGCATAAGGCTCCTCCATGAAGCAAATAAACTGTCCAAATTGTTGCAAGGCGAACACGAAGAGGACAATGTCGCTGGATTGTGCGTTGACTGGCGACCGTGACCAAGTACTGTCCGACGACGACGTTGCCGTAATACTTTCCGATTCAGTGGCCCCACGAAACTCCGCGCATAATCGTCCTGGCTTGGACCACAGTTGCCTGGTTCCACAAAGCTGCACACGACTTTCCTTGTTCATTCTTCTACAGGCTCACTTCTCTATACTCCCAAAATCCAAATGACGAGGCCGACTCCAGAGATGGTCGACAAAGAGATCAAAACCCTGACCGCACAGCTCAGCGTCTTGCAGCGTCGAGAAGATGACTTTGCCCGCGTTGTGGAGGACATGGTCCGGCTCCAGAACTCCATTAGAGCAGAAAGAGAGGCATTGAGCTCACAACTAACAGAACTCGAAAGCCAGAAGCAGCCCGTTAACTGGCTTCCCTCAGAACTCCTGATCGAAATCTTTCTCATCCGCGCCGAAGACGAGAGCGCGGATTTAGCGGTCGGGCTACCCTACAATCCTGCCCCGGTTCTCATTTCACATGTATGTCGCAAGTGGCGCGAGCTCGCCCTCGCGACGTGGCGCCTGTGGTCATTCATTTCCTACAGAACACCGCAATGGAAAGCCAGACCTTTGTTCGTGTTCCTGGAGCGTTCAGGGAACTCTCCAATCACTTTCAATTTCATCGCTTCTCCCGCTAGCCCACCCAGCGACCAGGATATCCCGGCGCTCGAAGAAGAAGAGCGCACGACTTCGGAGAGGATTGTTGACGTACTAAAGCCTCAGTCTCATCGAGTCCGTTCATTTACTTTTGAATGTGGTTTTGCGAAGAGCATGGAAGAGGTGCTAAAAGCCATCAGCCAGCCATACAGAGGGTTTCATAAACTCGAATCCCTCGACCTCGCGCTTGCTGCATTGGATCCCACTTTCGAAGGCACTCAACTTCTCACTTACGATGCGTTGTCTGTCGGGAGCCCCGGAGACGAAGCCACTGTGCTTAAACATCTACGTTTGCAACAGTTGCCCCTTACCGTGGTCCCCAGCTATCTAGTTCGAACGATTCGAACCCTCGAACTATCTTATCCACCGAAGAAATCACAATCGACACGGCGACATCACTTCGCACTCAAGATGTCGCACCTCATTGAACTACTAAGACACGCTCCTCAGCTCCACGAGCTATCCATGATTGGGGTGACTCCAGTTTGGGATGTCGTCGCGAAGGTCCCGACAGACGGGCAACTATCCCAGAGCACTATCGAGCCACGCCACTTGAAAGTCGTCTCCACTTTCGAATTGCCACAGCTAACGCGACTCGAGTGGAAGTGTGCATATCACAGAGATATCTTTCCTTTCATGTCCCTCGTCATTCTTCCCGAACTCGAGCGCTGGGACCTCCTCGTTGCCCAGTGTCCCACAAAACGTTATGATGTCACACAATTCCGCGGGAACCACATCCATGACCAAGATTCGTTCATAAGGGCTGAACCTCTGTCAACCGTTCTGACGCTTCATGCGCTCAAAGAGCTCAATGTTAGCTGCCAAAATGAAGAATCCTTGGGTTACTCGCTGCGACAATTTATCTTCCCTTCCCTCACGAAACTCGACATCACATTCGTGGGTCAACATTTACGCAAGGAAGCAACCTTACCATCGCTCTCACGGCTCGAATCCATCTTCAGAGACCCTCGCCTTCCCCTTCTCACCCACCTTACGATATCGAACTTCGACATCATGGCTGGTCATGGCAGAACGATGCTCGGATATATGCCGAACCTGCTTTCACTCACGCTGGGAGCGTGCACAGGGGTTAATGTAGTGTTGGATGCCCTCGCCGAAGCGTACGGTACTGCCAAGAGGCCAGGAGTGTATCCCAGATCATGCGGTGTACGTGTATGCCCGCGGTTAGAAGAACTCGGGCTGTGGAGTTGCACCGACTTTGATTTTAAAATGCTGTGGTCGACTGTATACACGAGGTCGGTCGCCCTTGACGACGATGGTGAACCTGACTACGACCTGTTCGAGGCAGAAGTCGTTGCCTCAGCAGTATTAGGTCGAACAATACGCCCCCTAAAGAAGATGCGTAATACCAAATCACAGCAACATGCTGACACGGGTCCGCATGCTGCGAGCGGCTCATCAAGATCTACCCTAATTCCTATCGAGGAGGCGCTACGCCCTAGTCGCATCACCTGCCTTCAAATTGAAGACTGTCCGCAAATTAGTGAACACGAAGCTCTTTCGCTGGAGAGGTGGGGTACTGTGGTCATGTACAGGTGATCGTCCGTAGGATAACGCGGCGTTCTTGATTACCAACGTGCATCTTGTAAGTCGTACTGATCGTCACCCGACGTGGACACCTCACTGAAACCACGTCACATCGCAGCCTGTATCATACATAGTCAGCGTTTTCTAATATCCGTCGATCCGCAGCATCATGATACGTGGTACCTGGTCTCGTAATGAAAATGGGAGATATCCATGCTTTCTTACATGCTGCGCACTCTGCATGCTGCCGATCCTCCGCCATGGTTGAGATCGAGATTCAAATATTTATGAGTCAATACTCGTCAATCTGGATCAAACCGAATAGCTAAGAACCAATGAGTGGGCGAGAAATGTCTTGACGTTATTGGCTCGTGGTCTCTTTGACTTTGGTGTTTATGGTTCAATATAACTCCGAGGGAGATATGGCGGTTTCGTGCGGCAATATGCGAGTCCGTTTTACGGCGGTGGGGTGCACGACTTGGTTTCTCAGACATGATTGGAGAGGGTTGAGGTGGAATCATACAATAGGTGATATATGACCTTGGGTTCCGAAATAGATGAAGTTTCATAGTGCCGCCTTCAGAGGGACACCCTTCAGGTCCCACACACTCCCTTCATTGGGGTGTAATCGCTATTTTTGTCACGGAGAAATCAGACGAGTACACGTTGAGTAATTTTACACATACGTTATGCGGAACGTTCATCACCCGAAGCGCCTCCAAGACAGCTCCGCCGCTCCAAGCCTCAAGTTCAGAGACCTGTTGGGGAGTTATGAAATCTTGAGAATGACGAGAGGCAAAAACCATCTGCACAGCAGCTGCTTTTATCAGCGGCCTGTGCACGTCATCTTTTTCGGGCGCAGATTTGTGCATGTCGTTCGACAAGTCGACACCTTGCGAATGCGGTGGACTGTGCGACGGAAGCACCGGACCCGTGGCCAATGGAGGGTCCAATGGGGGTGATGGTCTCGAAAGGCCCCTCCAGCTCGCCGCGAGATGGAAGATCCAATAAGTTTCCATCTAATCATATTAAAAACCAACGGTCAGACTTCGCAGGCGTGATCCTCGGCAAGGCAATGACTTACCTCTAAACTAGTGATGTCTGGTATGATCTCCTTCAGGTGATCAATGAGACCTGAGTTATAGTCCTGAAACGAAGTTTGTCTCCCTTGAGAAGAGTAGAAGCTGTCGAACTGGCATTAGAAGCCTTCTGGACCCATCTCATATCCGTATACCTGTCTGTAGACGCATTGACAGCGTTGGTGACAATCGGGTTCGAAGCTGCTACAGGTCGTGCAGATTCCAGTGCACCCTGGAGCTACTTCTGACGTCGAAATCATTTCCCGTTAATCATCGTGACACGCACTGCCATCAAGAGTTCCAAGTCTGCGGATATCTTCCGTGGGTAATGGAATGTCAGCGGAACGATGCAGCTGTGCATGAAGCTAAAGCTTAATAGACTGACGGGTTTGCTGAGCCTGTAAGGGGTTCTCCAGTGATCGCCGTTTGCGAAATCAAAGTCTAGGTTTCTTGTAACCGCGACACTAGCTTTAGGTAAGATGAGAGACCCAACCGGCAGGTCCGTCAAGCAGCCACACGATCCAAGCCTTCCAGAATGAGAAAACAGAACTCAGTGTTGACAGTGAATGAAAGATAAATACCGACCTAATAATCAACAAGTCTCCTCTCACGCACTCCCTAACTTCTCGGATGAAAAAGTCTACATTAGGTCCACCCATGCCAATGCATACTATTGAAACAGGAACACCCTGATACCGTCCTGTGATCGTTAAAAATCCGCGTTCCGAGTGTAACGAGAACGGCTTTGGAGATGAATCAAAGTGTTTTGCGATGTCTTGAGCACGGGAAATTGAACCGACGGTAACCTAGACCATTTGAAAAGTCAAAACGTTGAAGGCGGCTCGGCATGTTAACAGCAAGGAATGAAATCCCACAATCCTGTTGGCCACCTCGCCGTACTTGATTCCCAGATGGTATACACGCCCATCTGCGGTCTTTGGGAAATCTGGTGATGGTTAAGCGCGCCCTCCGTTCATGAAGTATGAAAACACACTAGCGTCTGTGATAGTGTCCCTCATGGCCGGTTGGGATGGTCAGGGGACGAATAAATGCGGAATCCTACACGAAAAATCAAAAGTTAGGCTGCGGATTATCACAGCGCCGAACTAAGTGGGTGAAAAGGTAGTTACTGCCCACTGACTGGTACTCTCCGAAATTGTAGACTTTCTTTCAAGCAAGTGAACCGAGGATGTGGAGAGTTGTTCGGATGCTGCCTCTGACTAAGCAGCATGGTGTAGTGGGTGATGTAACGGTCAGTATGCATCGTGTTAATGAGCACATGTCAAAGTGAAATCCAGACCATCCACGATGTCTGTGACAGACCCGCAGCAGGTCACCCCATCACTGGCACTGGAAGTGCGAGTTGTGAAGCTTGTTCAAGGTTTTCCACCGCGCTTTTTAATGCCTGTAAACCGCCCCCTGATGCCTTGCCGTCAACCCAACCTTGAAGGTACCGTATTACATCCCAATTTTTCCGTGAAGGCGCATCGACCGTCAGTCCTGTGCAGGTACCTTCTAACAATCCCCCATCTGAGCTATCTCATTGGCACAGACGCCTGGGGACTGACGGATCTCCGTATGTAGAGGGGGGATCGCATTTCAGAAAATCTGTCATGAATGGCTGCGGCCGAAAGAAAAAATATGTTCCTGACTCCATCTCTCAAATCTTCTCCCCACGACAGTACCGTATGCCTTCACGCGGTCGAGCTTTCCGGAGCAGTCACAAGCGCAGCCAGCTGGCAATTTCCCAACTGGTCTCCGGGGTTGTCTAGATACAATCTCTCTCCCCAAGCAACGAATAGTAGTGAGTGGCTGATTTTGTGGTGCGTTGATACATGGCGATACTGGCCGCAGGTATTCAAGTCCGTATGACTTTCGTGACCTTGATTTTCTGATAGATGGATGTTTTGGGACGGCGGTTGACTACAGTCGCCAAATGGCCCCACTGACACCGATCTGGGTGCAGTTGTTAGCCTCGGACGTAGGAAACTAGGCGAGGACATGCCCTGTGGGCAGTCTGCCGAAACTCGGAGATTTCGTGATTCGGATTGCGGTGAAGCTCAGGGATTCTGCATGCCCTTTCGCATAGATAATGATCGTTTGCAGGGCCAAGGGGTGCTTCCCCGGTCACACAGCTATGACGAAACGGAGAAAGTTAAACTGTGCGGTAGTCATCCTCCACCTTCAGCATGTGCGACGCCAGGGACTGTTAGGATATATCGACTGTGTATCGTCAAATCTCATGAGGCCTCCTCCCGAAAGGGTAGTCTAGTGGAATCGATGGCATTTACGTCAAAGGATACGGCGTCGCTGCCTGACGCTGTGAAGGAAACTACGGTGAGAAGTTCTTTTCTCAGAAAGACAAACCAACTTCCCTAAGAGAAGAGACCGCTGTCGTGCTTTTCACACTAGAGTTAGATTTATGAATGAGGACGTTGTATACACCTTAATATATATATGGTACATTGATCGCGTTCCAAGTTTCTTGCTCACCTCTTCTCCACGAATATTATCGGTGTTTTACCCCAGGGGTAGGATTTCATAATAATAATGAAACAATGGAACCCAGTTCTTGAAGTGAGTTGATCAGGCCCTGTTGTGGCACCAGTTAACGTCTTCCATGGATTGAGGGTGATACGAGAAATCAACCTAAGTTATGTACGTTTAACCTCGTTTACCGCGATATGGTATCTAGAGCCCCGTTCCTTGTTACAGGCTAAATCTGGTACCTATAAGCGCCTTGCTGAGATTTGAAGTTCTGGTCGCTCTGCAACATTATTAACGATCACAGGTGAAGACGGAGATCACAAAAGGGCCCTCGTGGGTTAAGGTGGGTCGCAGACTCGCAGGGCAGCCAGTTGTTCGCGTACATAATGGTATCCAGAACTTGAGGCGGAGGCATTTATGACTACGAGACTACAAGTTGCTCAGGGAATGCCTATCTAGACCTATTCTGATATGTATTTGAGAATAACATACATGGGATACTACGAGGCTGCAGTAGTATGGACCATCACGGGAAGAGTATACTGAGAAGAGTTAGTGTATTTCAAATACCAAAACATTGCTCTCGCTGGCTTGAGCATGTGAGGAATGACTTGACAATGTTCGAGGAAAGAGGTAAATAAGCTGGATGTGGTTGAAATGAAGCTCGACAACGTTGTCTGCATGCTGTCACTACTACGCACGAATGGCACACGAGCTGGCTGGGAAACGTTAGGCCTGTCGCCAATGATGACTTTGATCGGAGGCAGAAGATAACACAGCGCCAATGGTACATAATATCACTGTGAGGATGTGCACAGGAGGTTTTAGGGTGCACCCTGATGTGGATTTCTTTGTCAGATCATGATTAGGTCTGAGCGGATAAAGATGCAGGGCCCTTCCAAACCTACCAGGATGCGAGCTAGTAGAGGAAACATGAAAGCAACTTCAAGGTAGAGAGAAGGTAGATAGCTAGATGGGCCGGAACTCTCCGCAGGAATGGAAGGTTTGTGATCAATCCGTCTTACACGCATCTCGAGTGAGACGCCCAACCGGATGGTTTCCAGGCTGGTGTTCGACGGGGCCGAGCAGACTATCTAGGGGATAATTTATGGGTTTTAATGGCCAGGATATGAGGTACAAACGATAGCGATTTTCATCACCAGAAGGTGAGGTTCCGTCGAAGCAGTACCTTCTCAGCAATCTCCGCCGCCATCGTACACCCAAGGACACCATTGACGCAGTTTACAAGGTCTAAAATTTTCTTTGTAGTATGCAAAGTAGTCCGGGATCTGGGCCTGCAGAGACTCGAGAGGGTCAGTTGCTTTTGGGGGTCTTGGAAAAAAAAAAAAAAAAGGGCCACTGATCTAGCCCTAAAGGGGGAAGATGGTGCTCGTGCAAATGGGGAAGCGAGCCAAGATTGATATTGAACCTGAATGAACGACCGTGGAGGCTAGTATGGACAGTCTTTTCAAGGATATTCCTCGAGGTTGCGCTTTTGGAGAAGATGTACTACTGTTCCTGCGAGCCGCTCGGTTTCAATGATGGTGCAAGCGGTGTCATAAACCCGGTGCCACGAGCTCCGCGAAATCAAAGGGCCCAAGGTTCAAGCCTTCTACATTTACGATCTGACTTAATTCACCAGGCTTTGTCTGTCTCACCATGTTTTTATTCCTACCGTACGTCAACGAACCCTCACTGCCATCACAGAAGACTGCCCTTCCTAGTGAAAAGCAGCCGCGTCGCTATTTTGTGGTCCACCAGGACTGCTTGGGCCATTCCGCCCAGTTTGTGATCTGTCTGGAACACCTCTGCCGATCATTTACCTTCACAGAACGCCGAAGCTGCTATTCACATTCTTTCAACCTCCTCCGACCTTGATATACCGTCCTCTCCCTCCGTCAAACTTACCTGATTCCCACTTCTTGACATGCAACGCTACAACTTGGACCTCCAAGGTCGTCATCCTCCCGTGGCGGAATATTCCGGTCCATTCAATAGCAGCTTGAAAGAACCCCCAAGGGTCGATGACCACGGGTCCCCGTCTGGCTCAGAGGACGATGTCGGCTATCTGTCTTACCCAGACCTCCACAAAATCGAGGTTGACGTCGATGGTACGCTCTTTCTTCACCTTTGCCATGTCACCTTCCCTTCACTCTTCCTTAGAGGATCCAAATGCCGCATTGACTTCCCAGACTCTCAATGCTGATGGTACTCCAAAGCGCCCTATGAATGCATTCATGATTTTCGCTCGCAAGCGTCGACCTCAGGTTGCCGGCAAGAATCAATCAATGCGCACAGGTGAAGTCAGTAAAATTCTCAGTCGAGAATGGAATACAATGAACTTGGTCAGCAATCCTCTTCTTCATCTTGATGATATCCCCTGATCATCGATTTCACGATCGCAGTCCGAGAAACAATTCTACTTGGATCAAGCTAAGCTGCTCAAAGACACCTTCAATCAAAAGTATCCCGACTATGTCTACAAAAGGAGACCTAACAACAGTCGGAAGCGTCGAAAAGTTGAACCAGGACCCAGCCTTTCCGCAGACCATCCTGGTACCTCGGACGTGGTAGAGGACTACCCAGGAGGTGCAGAATACAGTGACACCTCCCCCGTCGAGGTTGCCGAGGCGGACGAGTCTCGCTACGGTAGTCACGATAATCGCTATGCGAGTCAACCCGCGGAAGCTTCGGGGAGCATGTACTTGGATGCCCACTCACGAGCATCCAGTTACCAGCCGCCTGAAGTATCTCTATATCGTCCCCTTGGTGATGCACATATTCCCTACATCTCGTCCCGCCATGGTCCTGCCACCCCAGACGTCGGCATGGGCTCGTCTATCTCGTCCGCATCCCGGGGAGCAGAGCATGCCACGCCTCACTACCACCCCTACTTGCCAGCACAACAGCAGCACCATGCACAGTCGTCATACTTTCCAGAGTCGAGCTCTGGAGCAGAAGTGTGGTCCACTGCAAGGGACGATCAAACCCGGATGCAGATGCAGTCGTGGTCACAAAGTAGCCAGGATCAGTCCGTCCTTGGTGGAGATGACAGGCACCGTGCGTACCCTCAACCAGTGCCGTCGCATGGCTGGGTCAATCCAGGGACTTCAGAGGCAATGCCTGCATCTAGTCCCTCGGGAGCCCCTTCCCCCAACTACGATTTCCCGACTCTCAATTCCCCATTTTACCCCAGTCAGGGTCACCCTCAGGACGGTTACCCTTCCTCCCCTGCTCAGCTTCCACCTCAGCATTACAGTTCTGTCGCCCAAATGCATGGTAGTTCTCTGCCAAGTCGATCATACTCGTCCTTGCAACAAGCATACCCTCCCAGTGCTACTACCGCCATGAACTCATACCAGCAACAGTCCAGGAACATTTCTCTCACTCTTCCATCTGTTCCACCCGTATCTGCTTACTCTCACGTGCAATCTACAAGTCCACCCTCCCCCGCTGGATCAGGGGCAGACCCTTCGCAACTCCGTTACTGGCAGAGGGATAGATAGAACCACCACAAGTAGGACCATGTTTTCTCTTATCTAGATTCCGGGCACACAGGACTTTTTCACGAACACTCCGTTTTCCGTGCTATACAATCATATTTTCCTCTATTGCTATCGTTGCATCGTTGTCGGCATCTGCATGTGTTTTTGTTTTCTTACTTGTGTGTTCTGGCAGGCATTGTATATTAATTGGGTCTTGCCGTCATGCAACGCTCTGCCAATCGTGCTTCTCAGAGTTGCCGTCAGCGTCGGTCATCAGTTTCCTGTCAGGGTGTCGACGATCAGTTCGAAATCAAGCGGCAATCAGGGGGAACGGTATTTGTTCTACTCTGTCGTGATATTGGGATGCCTGCTCAGCTAGATCGTGCTGGCGGGGGTACCAGACGTTGCTGAAGTTGACTGACGTGGGGTTGAGGGGGATCTCGGCCCTACTTTTTCGATCGATGCAGAAGCTACTGAACATCACGAAAATTAGATAAACCATTCCCAGACCGTTCTCGCAGGTATGCATCAACCGACTCAAGTCCCTGAACATGGCGGTCCATCGCATAACCATCTCCACGAGGCCGGCGGAACATCAATGGGTCATAGAATCACACGTCACATGGAACTATCCGTGAGGACAAGAAACCTTCCAACACCGCCTTTCTTCAACCTCCCTGCTTCCACCCTGTTCCGACCAACCGCTACTTGCACGGAGATCTAGGCTCGGCGTGTGACACGAAGCAGGAGGAGATCGTCCGCGGACAGTGATACCCACAACCCGTTGATGGTGAGGACCTAACCATGAGTCCGAACCCAAGGTGTTCTCGCCAGGATAGCAGTTTCCATGTTTTTTTTAGGATTATGAACACCTTACGCCGTGTGCCATTGCCGGTGGTGGGCTAGTGTGCAGCTAGTGTGTGATGGTTTTTTTTCCCGGTAACTGAAGCACATGCGACGTAATTGGTGCAAGCGTCGCAGGGATCCAGGCGTTGATACTATGGCGTCAGCCTTGAGCGTTGGTACCCACACGCTCGAACGTGATACGGAGACGAGTGGACTA
>KN819335.1:415175-466912 GCA_000827475.1 Paxillus involutus ATCC 200175
GAGCGGATATTGCAGAGAGGAAAATTCACCGAAAAAGATGCCATCTGCGTTGTTCGGTTAGTTTTCTTTGGTCCATCGCGCATCACAGCCGTGGTCTCACTCGTAGTTCCAAGGTCCATATTATCAGGAGTGCAGTACCTCCATGAGCATGATATTGTTCACCGCGATCTCAAGTGGGTGTCTTGTGCTGTGTCGAATCGTTACCTTGCGATGACCTCCTGTCTTAGACCAGAAAACATACTGTATCGAACGAGGGACCCTGACAGCGACATCGTCATCGCCGATTTCGGAATGTGTGTCTTTTATTGACATGTTCCTCTATAGTGGCTCATTCCATGGCCACGTGACAGCGCCAAACACTTGCATTCTCCAGAAGAGCAGCTGCAATCCCTCGCGGGCAGTTTCGGTTACGTCGCACCCGAAGTATTGAACAAGAAGGGCCACGGCAAAGCTGTTGATATATGGTCAACCGGGTAAGGATCATTGTCCCAGCGTCATCAGTGTGGCTGACACATATTGTCCCTGGTAGAGTCATTACCTACGTCTTGCTTTGTGGATACTCGCCGTTCAAGTCGGAAGATACGAAGGAAATGATTCGAGAGACCACAGAGGCCAAAACTGAGTTCCATGAACGTTACTGGGCTAAAGTATCTGATGAAGGTAGGCCGCAGTCGCCTTTCTTTCAGACGAGGCGGACACTGACGATGATGTAGCAAAGATATTCATCAAACAAATGCTTAACCCTGATCCAGCTCAACGACCGACAGCCCAGAAGGCGAGCAATAACCATGCAAGTTGTCCCCTGCTTTGCTCCTGATGAACTTATCAATGACGCTATGATTTCAGTGGTTGACGACTCACGACCCCTCGACGGACCATGACGTTGGTGCTGGTTTACGGGAAAACTTCAACGCCCGCAAGCGGTGGCGATCTGCCATCAATTCTGCACGTGCCTTACACCGCTTTGGCAGGCGCTCAAGAGCATCGAGTGTCTCAAGTTCAGGCAGTGGTGGTTGGGGAGAGGATCACACCAGATCCGACGGTGATGGCGGGGATGGCGACACTCCTTCCAGTGATGGGAGCCCCAGCGACATTTCCCAAAGTTTCACGAAACTATCCCTCGGGAGCTCGGACCCAGGGACTAATGACAACGTCAAGGTCATTGGACCAGAAGAGAATCATGCAGGAGAACAGGGTAAGGCGGAAGGTTCTTCTGCTGGTGATTCTTTAATTGGAACCAGTGAATCAAGCATAGACGGCGAAACGTCACCTTCCGATGATGAGGCTCCCCGAAATGTTGGGCTACAATCAGAGGCGGAAGGATCAGGTACCATTACAGGCCGACATTCATCGATTGCACCGGGTATCGTGGAGGACGCTGCACGGCGCCATGTAACTGCACACGATGACGAGCCAGAGCTCAGGATGCCAGGCAGTCTTACGTTATCGGATGTACATTGGGGTCATAATTTATGGCATCGTGACCAGAGGGCTGGGCGCCAGAACAACTGGTTGGATGACTTGAGGAATCGGGTGTTTGGATGAGAGGGTTGTTGGAGGCGATCTGTATGCTTGTAATTCTTGATTATCTTATTGTACATACTTGCTACATGACTTACTACTACTATATGGAGTTGTTCATTTACCCAACTGAGTCCTGACTCGAGTCTCGAGCTGAGGCCGTGACTCATAGGCTATCATATCACTACCAAAAGGCTTTAGCTTGTGTATGATACCGCACCGCCATGCCAATAGAGTCATCATGATGGGCCAGTATCTTCCGCTTGCTGTTAAACTGAACCATAACCAAGTATCCTATGCGTGTTCTCATCATCGGAGGCGGTCCTTGCGGGCTAGTGACCCTGCGAAACTTCCTTGATCGTGCTCAGTTCGATTATGTACAACTGGTGGAACGAAGAGACAACATAGGGGGTGTCTGGTAAAGTCCAAGGCTTGATACAGCCCAACCAGAATCGCTAACGAACCACTCTGATACCCAAGGTACCACCCTCCGAGTCGAAGACCCGGCGACTCGGACTGGGGACACGCCAATCAAAGTACCTGGGCGTCCCCTGCATACCCCGGTTTGATAGGGAACGTGCTTCCCGAGTTTCTCTCGTTCTCTAGGCAGCCATTCCCCCCACCGCCGAGACCTGGTCAGCCGTTTCCTGAGCTTTTAGAGACCTATGAATACCTGGACGCGTTTGCGCGCCCCCTCTTTGAGAGAGGGAAGATCAGACTGAATCACGAGGTCACCCGGGTCGAAGAAGTTGGAGAAGCGGATGGGGCTGGCTGGAGAGTCGTTATGACTGACTGGACCGCGGGAGGGTCAGGAGTAAGGAAGGACGAAAGGTGGGACGCGATAGTCGTCACGACGGTATGGTTTGACAATGCCTATTATCCAAACGTCGAGGGTCTCGACGAAGCAAAGGAGACAGGCCGAGTCCGACACGCAAAGACGTGGAGGGGCCCAAGTGGGTATGAAGGCAAGGTACTGTATGCACTACGCCAAACCTACCGCCCCGCTCATGCTTTGCATTGATCTCTGGCAGCGTGTTTTGATCGTAGGAAACGCTAACTCGGCGAACGAGATGGCAGCACAGGTTGCACCCGTTGCTCAGCTTCCCGTCTATCGTTCAACACGGCGCGTATCTATATTTCCCTCCCTTCCGGACGGCCGAATCGAAGATGTAGGTCCCGTGGTGCGGTTTGCGGATACTGGAGGGAAGATCACCGCCCACCTACAAGACCGCACCATCGAGGATCTTGACTATGTCTTATTTGGGACTGGGTATTTCCCAGATGTGCCCTACCTTCGGGTCCTGGAGCCAGGATCCCGGGACCGCTCTGAAGGATCCACTCGCCTACTAGTCCCCCTAACTGGTCGGTCGATCCAACCATCCTGTATCCCCTCACTCTACCGACAAGTTACGTACGCATACAACCCATCACTGGCGTTCATCGGAGCATTGGTGTCGTTCACTCCCTTCGTGATGGCAGATCTAACCAGCACCTGGCTCGCGTTGGTCTGGTCGGGCCGTATCGAGATACCGTCCACTATAGAGGACAGACTCGTTGACGAGCAAATGAGACTGAAGAATTTACACCAACTCCGGTCAGAGACAGACAACCCGTCCGACCTCGTCTCGTTCCATTTCTTGGGCCGTTACGAACTGCCGTATGCTAAGGAGACGCGAGCTGAGGTGGTGAGGGGGATGCCTGAGATGGGGGACGTGCTGGCAAGATGGGACGATGAACAGGACAGCAGGCGCTTTGCTATGTATGCCACGAAGTTAGACAGCCTGTACACCCTTTCTGGCACAAAGAAGCCCGAAGCATGATGTTGAATCTGGGGTTGTCCCGTACTTTGCTCACTGGAACCACTTATTTCCGAAGATGGGCACATCCTCGATTGCTCCACTGGTAAGGACAAGATCAAGATAGCCATAGGAATCGGATGTGGTAGGCCAATGGTAGGCTAATAGAACCCTCGCCGCATACTCATCATTACCAATAACATTCTCGCTTGGCACGAGGCAAAGCGGCTCAAATATCATATTAGAGTGTAATATAACAGACGGTGTTAAAGCGAAGTGTACAAACGAATGCTGAGCGCTGAGCTAGGATATGCACAACATGGGGTTACTATGGTATCATATTTGCGGTGGGGGTACTCAGTAAGTGATCTATGTAAAGGTGAAACAGACATCGAGATTCGAGAGCGAAAGCACTGGCGTTTCCATGAGAAACGAGGACAAGAGTAAGCGGCGAACGGAAGGGAATGCTAGCACGGAACCAGAAAAAAAATAAGTGTGGGATATACAACGAACGAAATCAAGTTTTTGGGAGCGATATGGAAGTCGTCTGCATAATCGAGATGCCGTTGGGAGGCCGGACTTGGGTGGTTCTCTTGAGTTGTTGTTCCAACTTGACTCGTTGCTTGCGGATGTCGTCGTCCTTGAGCTTCACGTTCGAGGCAAGTGAAAACAACTCTGTAGCCGAGGGTAGACACGCCAAAGGCGGATGAATGAGGTATTCCAGCGCGGCTTCTTCAGACTTGGCTCGGAGGATAAGATGGCGTACACAGTTGGTCACCACAAGACCAATGCGGAACAAGTATGACATTCCTAGAGGATGACAATGAATCATCGTAATGGTCAGGAAAACCGGCGAGCTACTCACCATCATACAAGAATATATCCCAGACTCGATGAAGGTATTCCGTAGGAAGAGTTCCAACGAACAACGCCGAGAACCTGAAATCGATTGAGCCACAGCGCCTTACTACCGTGGTCGACGAGTACTTACCATGGCCACGTTATGCTGGCTGGGGTGATCGAAAGCTGGACGTACAGTTTCTTCGCGAGCACGGGGTCGTTGACTTCAAGCGCTTTGCTGAATAGAGACGCATCGACTTCTACCTGGTTTGTATTCGTCGAGAAATAGGGGCGAAGGTGAGCATCCATCATTGAGGCAAATATCCAAAAGGCATCTTCTTCTGGCGCGAGTAGGAGTAAGTGTCCAGAAACGGACGCCAGCCCTGATGAAGTACCGAATATGCCAAGTAAGCCTCGACTTAGCGATCACGAACAGAAACGAAACCTCACCTGGACTGTATTGAATATCAGGAACCATGCTAAGATACGCCTGGAGTAGCGACACGAGAGGTCCCTGCGCCGAATGGAGCTGGGGCTGATCGGGAAAACACTTTGCCGCATCCTTCTCGATCTCCGAGAACGCGGGCACACGCGGTCTCTTCCCAAGTTTCGCATATACCCCGGGTAATGCACGAGCCTTGCTGTCCATAAGATGACACCATACGAGGTAGCGCACCGACGATGGTACTCCTTCTTGCAGCAATTTCTTTACTTTCTTGTTCTTCCGGGCCTGGGAAGGAGGAACCGAAGGGAACAATGCCATCCATTTAAGTTCGCGTTGTCGATGAGCATCAATGGACTCCGCAGGTTCTGTTACGGGACTACCAGATACATCAACAGGAACCATTGGCGATCTTGGTGCGCTGGAATGCATCGATGCTGCATCGCCGACCAAGCCAGGGGAGTCATATCTGCCACCGTCGACCTCACGTCCAGTGAGCACCGAGTCCTGGCTTGCGCGCCCTGTCACCTGTGGAATGGAGGGCTTGATGAGTTCAAAGTCCATATCTTGCACTTGGACCGTCTCGTTCTCTCCGCTTCCTGCAAACGACACTACGCTAATAGCATCATCCAACTTTGGGCGCATGTTCCCCTTCCCTCTGAGAACTGGAAGACTGAGCTTGTTCCTGAGTGGTACCTCGTGCGCGAGTGGCGATGACCGAGCACTCTGCGAGAACGACTCCATAATTGGAGGTGGAGAAGCGATCGAGTGAGAGTCGCTTGAGTCAGAGCTCTGACGAGGGGATGCACCATCAAAGGAGTTCTGGCGCTGGAGAACGTCGAGAGAGCCGTGGTGTGCTGGCAGCCGAGGTTGTGGCGACGTTACACTTCGAGGCTTGGTCGAAGACACCGACGTCCTATGAGCTATCCCGGAATGCCCTGGAGCCGGAGAAACGACCTTTTCCCTGTCTGATCCGTTCATCGGGCTAGGCGCTGCTGGGGAAGTCGCAGCAGGACTAGCTTGTGGAGCAGCATTCACTGCCGGTGCTGGGTCAGCGAACTGCGGTGGTGAGTGTGTAAGAGGGCTTGGGGGCGGCCTGAACTGGGGCGGGTTTGGAACAAATGATTGTGAAAGTGGGCTCAGAGGCGGCTTTAATTGCGCGCTTGGAGACTGCAGGGCAGGGGCCACACTAGTATCTGGCTCACGTCCGATGTTGCTGTTGTGCAAAGTGAGAGGTGGTGGGATTTGCCGAGCCATCAATGCAGATGGAATAGAATTAATGGGCTGTGATGGACCACCTGGGGCGTCTTGTGTCCGCGTCAAAGGCTCTTCCCGACTAGACGACAAACTCGTGTTAGTATTCAACAGCCAAGTGAATATATTTGATGCCACTAGCCTTCTTTCAGGTAACCTTGCGTTGGCAACATTGGCACCGAATGCGGAGAACGACCTCGATCGCGGGCGAGTGGCACCTACTTGAGGTGTAAATCCCTCACGGGGGATAGGCAAAGTCGTCGACGCGTGTGCATTAGGTTCCTGCGGAGTAGCAAGCACCGTCGCCGAACGCCTTGGCAATTGCAATGGAGGGCCTGCAACACCTGCAAGAGCCACATCCACAGGAGGAGCACCGCGAGCACCACCGCGAGCAGGTGCTAACGCTGCCGGGACAGCCGAACTGTTACGTACAGGCGCAGAAACAGTAGCTGCTCTCATCGGAGGCATATTCATCATAGGGGAAACCCCTACTTGTCCTCCTTGTATTTGTGCCTGGGGAGGCAAAGGCGGCAGCGGATCCAACGAGAACAGAATTGGTACCGGCGCCATACTCGCGCTCAGATCTGGCTGGCACCGTGCGAACAAGGTCATCGGAGGCCTCCTTGCGGGGCCCTGAGAAGTCGCGATCGAGGCGTTGCGGAGGTGGTGTAGTATCTGGACAGAGAAGAAGGTTGCGTTGTGTGGCGGCGGATACATCGGGCTCGCTGGTCCGGGGTCCGGAGGCACCGGGTTGGAGTGTGGTAGGGTGGCCGTGCGCCCATACATAGGGCCCTGAGATTGATAACTGACTTTGGGTGCGTTGGGATGGGGAAGGAAGATGGACGTGCGTACGAAGGGGTGGGCCGCCTTGCCACCCGGGCGTGGACGTAAAAAAGAACTTTGCTCTGGTGCTAGTTGCTCTGATGGGGCTCCAGGTGTGAGACTTGTAGAAAGAGTCGCACCCTGGGCGGTGCTCGAGGTGCTCGGAGGGGAAGCGACAGTTCGTGACGTCGCCGCAGATTCCGTCGCCGTCGAGGCAAACGAATCATCTACTCCAATGTTGATGCCAGGTGGATGTCCCTCTTCATCGTCGACTACGATCGCGCGTATCCCGGATTCCGTACCCAATGCAGGCGTAGGTGCAGGTACCGCAAGCTCAGATGTCGTGCCACGTTCGCTCTCCATCCTCGCCCGAAGCGCGGACGCTATTCTTCCTCCCTCAATCGGTGACTTGAGAGGCCCCTCGATATGTGACTTGAGCGACTCCGCTATAAACTTACCCGACCCGTGCGACTTTCCACTGTGCCTCTGGCCATGACTATGATCTGACCCGTCCTCCGCATCTGTATGCCTCGACGAGCGCGGGGATCCAAACGTCGTGTGCAACAGGGGAGACAGCGCAGTGTTCAATGTCGGACGCTGTCTACTTGCGTTGATATCCTGTCCTTGAAGTGAATCGCCTCCGCGCATCGACTCAACCACCACCTCGATACTCATGTCCGCCTCGTCACCTCCCTCCGCAGATCCGTATACAATTTCCAGCTCCCTCTTCCCATGTACGTCATCCCCCCATTCCATGGGCCCATCAATCCTCAACTTTGACTCCGTCCGCACAGGAACATGCACAGGAACAGCTGGGAACTGCGCGCTAAGCGGAGACAATGTCTGTGTTGAGTAGGCTGACAAACGAGATTCTTCCGATACCGAGCGTTCGAATTGCGGACGCGCCAACCGCATGGGGTCTGAGGTGGTATTAGACGCCGCAGTAGATGTACTCTCGGTGCTGGGCCTCGAATGAGCGCTTAGACCATCACTCCCAAAACTTGGACGAGGAGCGTCGAGACTTGGTCGGTCGGACGAGAAATTTGGCAAGGGCAAGGGCGGCGCGTCGGCGCGCGCCTTGGATGAAGCTTTCGAGGCACCTGAAGCTTTCGATAGGACGGAGAAACGTTTGGACGCGAGGGAGTAACGGGAATAGCGGTAGTCGTCATAGATGTCATCCCAGTAACCTCCGTCCTCGTCCTCGTCCTCGTTCTCGTCCTCTTCGCCTTCGCCTTCCTCAGCATCTCCTGTTTTGCAATAATCGTTTTGGTCCTGAGAACGACCTTGGACTGGGGAAGAGTTTTTGGGCTGATCCTGGCTCTGGCTGTGTCCATTCGGACCCTGTGGAGAAGCAGGACCAACAGGTGACGTAGGGGTATATCGCGTCCACGGAATAGGTGTCGTCCCACCGCTCCCACTAACCACAGGCTTCTCGGCGGTACCCACACCTGTACTATTGGCGCCTGTATTGTTCACCATTGCCTGTCCTCGTTCGCCTTCGCCTTCGTCTTCGTCGTCATCATCATCACCGAAAGCACCCATCAACGACAACCCAATACCTACTTCCCCGTCTGAATGTGCGCCCTCATCATCGTCCCCACTACCACTCTCACCACCTCCCTTTATCCTTAGCCCATCCATCCATCCACCATCCATCCGGAGTACCCGCTCTCCCTCATCTTCCTCAGAATCGACCTCGTACCTAGACTGATCCTCGTCGTCAGATGATTCCTCCATCCGCCGACGGAACGCATCGAGCGTCGAGAGACGCGTCGTATTGCCTTCGCCTTCGCCCTCATCGTCCGTACCACTGCCTTCGTCCACTCGCTCTCCACCACGCAGGTATCCATCTTCATGCCCATCAACACTATCAAAAGGATAAAGACCCCGTACATTCCTCTCCTCTTCGGACCCTTCCCCAGTCGCAACCACCTTCAGCTCAGTGCCCCTCCCAACAGGCAACGCAGACACGGGAAACGCCGGAGATGGCAGAGACGTAGAGAGCGCTACGAGAGGGGAGGATCTCCCGCTTGCAGCTGCCATGGCTGCTGTTGAAGCCGTAGACGCACCTCCACCCCCGTTGCTGCCGCCACCCGTCGTCGATTCATCCCCTGCCCTGCTCTCATCCGAGGTAGGCGGAAGCCCGACACTAGGAAACGCAGGCGAAGGTAACAATCCCGCAGGGAGCGGTGGGAGCGGTGACCTTGGGGGTGGGGAGAGCGGGGCGGTGTATGGTTGGCCAGGCCCGCTCGAAGCTGTCGATATTTGGAGAGGCGGGGTCGAATGCGGACTTGGAAGGGATGTGGATGGGTTTGGAGTAGCGTTTTGGTTCTGGTTCAACGAGATTGAAGGGAAAGTGGAACCGTATGGACTTGGGAGAGGCGTATAGGGATTTGGTGTGCCAGGTCCTGGGAACGTATATTGCGCTAGCGCCGAAGGCGAATTGGGCGGGAACACCGGTGAACGGGAACCTGGAGATAGCAAACCTGGAGAGACGGATGAACAATACAGCGAGGGGTTTGGAACAATAAAAAAATCAGAACTTTATGGGAATAATAATAAGAATAATAACGAACTTGGGAGACCTGGCGAGCGTTGTCTGGGCGTTAGAAATCCCAGCGATGCTGGGGACCCAGGAAGACCAGGAGACAACGAACCTGGCGACTTTGGCGAAAGCGGGCCAGGTATTCCAGGGGACAATGAATCCGGTAGCTTATGCGAAAGCGATGAAGACTTCGGATTTTCAGCGAGTGGTGAAACAGGCGATGCTGGAGGGACAGGCGACAAAGGCGGTCCAAGCGATGCTAGACGAAGACCAGACGACGGCGTTAACCGTGGAGACTTTGTCAATCGCAACGGAGCGACCGCTGGCAACGTCGACGTTGACTCATCGCCTTTTCGTTCATCAGCAACCTCCCCACCTCCTTTCATTCCTAGACCCAAAGGCGACGGAACAAGCGTAAACCCGGATCCCATCTCTACACCCGGATCTGAGGCTGACGTGCCCAGACCAGGAAGGTATTTGGCTTCCAACTCGGAAAGCGATCCAAGAGATCCAAACGAACCAGAGTCAGAGTCAGAACCATACGTCGAGCTCGAGGCAAACGAGGTATCAGACGTCGACGTCGACGATGTCGAAGCGAATGTCGATGCCGAGGTCGACAGCGCCGTGTCTGTGGCTGAGGCCGAGCTCGAAAGAGAAGTAGCCGACAGCGCTGACTTGGATACGGAAACCGATGGCGGCGACACTTGCTGAGCCAAAGCATCGTCCACGAAAGCAACTCTCAACCCAAATTGGTCTCCTTCTTCGCCCTCCCCAACGGCATCCCTCTCTGTCTCATCCGACCCCACAGAGCGCACCGACCCACTTCTCGCTCCCGACATCGCCGAATAGACCGAACCATTCCTAGACCCCGATCTCGTGCGTACCGAAGAACCATCCGCAGTTGAGTAAGCGGACGTAGCAGTCGAAGCTTCCGAATATATCGATGACGTTGACGTTGAGTAGACGGAGGCGCCAGAGATGGAGGTGGCCATTCTGAGGGGTTTTGTGTGGCTGAGCTCGTGGGGTTTAGGCGTGCCTCCCGCACCAGCAGTAGTCGAGGTGGAACTGGAAGCGGTGGAGATATTGGCTCTGGAAACAGAGTCAGGGTGGTCGGCGGCGGGAGAATGCTCCGCCGACTGTGAATAAGAGGACGAATAAGATTGCATGTACGCATGCGATCGAGATTGAGAAGGCGAAGGCGTCCGCTTAGCCCTCGATCCAGGCCGCGGAGAAGAGAAAGAACCACGATCAGACGGGGATTCCGAAGACATATGCCACGTCTTCTCTCCGCCCCTTTCCCTGCTCCTCTCCCTGCCGCTGTCCCCCGCTCTCGACCCACTCCTCTCGACTAGCGAGACAGACGTCCTACCACTCCCGCTGCCGGAAGAAGATCCGCCTATAACGACACTTCCCCTCTTCGCCATTACAGGTTTCTTGAGCTTTCCATGAAATCGTACATCTTTTCCTGCGAACCTGCCGACGACACCTTCGCAGTAGCCCTGATTTGTTCGTGGTTAGTACTAGGTACAAAAGGAAATGAGGTTGGAGGTAGCAGGACGGTGTGTCACAGGGCAAACGAGCAAGGGAATTGGCAGGCAAAACAGAAAGCGGGAGAAGGGACAGTGATGCAAAGGTGGGTAGAGCCTATACGAAAGAGGACAGACGACTCACCAGATAAAACCCGGGCTCGGACAACTGCATCAATACTGTGATCTCATCGTCCTGTGAAGTGATGGCGATGTCAGTACATGGTACGCCCAATTTCTTTGCACACTTGAGTTATTGATGACCTGAGAAAAGGAAAGGCGGAGATTCCGATCCCGATTCTTTCACTATACACCAGCCAGAAAGCCAAGCGCCTCCATGCGCACCATGTCGCATCACCGACATGACGCAATTAAGCCACGGAGAACCGGCATACCACCATCACCCGCACGCCGTCAATCCCCTGCACTACCACTCATCCCATCGTCATCACCACCATCCTTGCTGGCCGTGCGAACACATCTCCCTAGTCAACTCCTCCATTCAAACGAGCCCCCACCGACTCATCCGACAGCCGAACCAGCAGACGAATTCTCAAACCGCCACACAACGACCACAACCAGACCCAACACCAAGCCTATAATCCTCACATACCAACTCAAAACAACCCACGCACCCACACGAAAAGAAAACAACAAACAAATACAGAAACCCAGACGATGAAAACCACACTCACCTTGAGAAACATCAAATCCTCTCCCATCTCCTGCGCAATGCAATCCAGGATCGCTGTACACTTGCCGATGCCCCCTTTGGCAGCAAACCGGGTCCACCGGGCGAGTTCGTGAGCGTCCATCTCGTAGTCGGCGTATGTTATGGAAGGATGTGAAGTGTCAGGGATGGTGTGAAAGAAAAACAGAAGAAGAAAAAAAAACAGCAAAAAAAAGTGGAAACCCCGTAATGCGTTTGAAGGAGGTGTGGTCAAAGCGCGGAGCCGAAGGTACGAACGGAGCTACGGCAAGACTTGAAGAAGACCGAAAAAGTACGTATACTCGCGTTACTTTGAATTGGCAAAATCGAGGAAAGACGCTGATCCTGGGCTTCTGACTGATATGCCTGAGGACTTCTGTGGATCCTTGATTCCTTGCAATTGGGGAAGATGCGGGATTTGACGAATAGATTTACGTTATTCGTTTTTCGTTCGTTGGGTTGAGCAAGTTTTGGGTGCTACCTAGTAGAAGCAAGGGAAGGCGTCAGTGAGCGATGAGAGGAAGTGATGACTATGCAGAAAGAACGGGTAAGAGCCAAAGGCACGCGCGTGGAGGACTCGGGACGATCAAAAAGTGTACTGCCACACGACGACGGCCTGGCCAGCGACGAAAAATGAAATGGCTGCTTCTACAGCAGCCAGCTAGCCCCATCAAGGACTCGAGGTCACGAGCAGCCGTTGGGCTATGCCCAGGGCATCAAATCTCGTGGCCAACCAATTGGGTGCCATGGGCAAATTGGATGGAATTGCTGGTACTCACCAGCAGTTCAGCTCTCCTCTGAGTGTTTAAGTCCTCTTGGCAGAAAACAGCAAAGAAAGATCTAGAACCGGAGAAAAGAAGGAAAAAAACGACAACCAAACACAGAAAACAGAGCAGACTGGTCTGAATGATCGCGTTAGGTACAAAGTCTGAACTTTCTGATGAGCGCTCATGTGATACGCCGAAGGTGACCACCTTCCTTTCGGAGACACACCCCTGTATGTCAATTGACAACTCTGTATTTTTAGACGAAATTGAGATACTTTTGTTCTGAATTTGCGCTGGATTTATTTATAAACATAAACTTTGCATCCCAATCTCAGAATATTGGAAAATAGTCGTCGTACTGTGGCGTTCTCGCCTTTTTCCCGCAGTGCGACAGCCCGTCCTGCGCAATGATCACAGGTTTAAACCGTCCTCAGAGTTCTCGTCCGCCGATAACACCACTGATATCGCCAGATGAGCCAGAACGACTCAGTCACTGCCAGCCTGAGTGGTAAGAGGCGCAATTGACGATCATAGAAGACCTCCTTAAGTTGAGTCCTCTTCACTTTGGTGATTGGGCTACTCTTAATATCGCTGACGGTGATACTCCAAGCATTACCATGATATTGTCGACGTTCACGGACATGCTTGAATCGAGGCCGTGGGGCCACTGAACGAACTACTAACAACTGGCACGCAGCGACCTAGTACTTACGACTAGATGACTCAGTCCGAGTTAGACTAGAACTGACCTAATCCAAAATTACACTGTGGTTATGCCAGCGTCTGCATCCCGACTCCTCGCTCAGTTAAGTACAACAAGTTTATGATACTGTCAACAGTGCCAGTTGAATCAACCAATCACCTGTTGGTCTGGTGATTACAGGAATCAATCGATCGCATATCTATCCTGTGGCCTGTCACCTGCTTATCGCCCGTTAACACGGTGCCCGCTACTCTCGGTGAACACCACCAGTTTGCTTTTCCACAGTGGGGCTGAGCATCTGCTCACATGTCACGCGCCCATCTCAATCTGTTATATCCCGTCCGAGTCGTCTAGACTGCATATATTAACTTAGGGATAAACTCCGAGACAGACAGACAGTCCTCCTCAATTCCAGACGCCAAGGACTCCGAGGAGATTTGTGGTCAAGTGGGAAAAGGTAGGTGCAAGGTAGGTGAACCACACTTGAGAAGAGCCTCTCAGCGACTTTCCAACTCGGACAAGTTCTCTGAGATCTGCTTTACGCTATGTTCGGCTTAACAGCGGTCCCCATTCTCCAAGTCCAGGGCTTTTCTCTCCACCGGTATGCCTGTCTCTTGGTGCCAGTTGCTCTTCTAAGACAGTTGTGAACGGCTCCCCATTTCGAAGATACAATTGCATCTCACTGACGTTGCTGGGGACCCCTGTTCATTCCTGTGGCAGCAGATGCTGGGCTAAAGGGACCTGCAGTCACGCCAGAAAGGGTACTTACGTTCCACCACTAAAGACCTCTGAGCCTCACACCACTGGTCAGTACTCTGTGACAACAATGGTGACTCTCTGGTGCATTCAGATCAGCAGATGCTGCGTTCGGCCCATCAGCGGCCTCTCCTATTCTCTCCACAGGCATACCTTCCTCTTGGTGGTTCGTCACTCCTCTAGGGTGGTTGTAAACGACTCCCCGTTTTCGAAGATGCGCTCGCATTTCCAAGAACAATGACAATCAACGGGGATGTTGAAATGAATGTGTGATCCCAAGGCCAAAGCCCTGCTGTCCCCAATTTCTGCGCGTTTGTTTGAAGGTCTCCCTTCTAACGGATATCTGCGCTTATCCCAGTCCTCATTCAGTCCATCACGCCAATGTCGACAGGCTTCGTGCGTAGTCAACCTCATTGGACGATAAACTAGTTACTGGCTGACTGTTATTAATAGTTGCATTGTGGGAGTGGTGCTACACGGATTACTGGACCAACGAACAGACTCGCTTTCTCACCGCGTACTCGTACCCCAAATGTATTGTCTCCTTCATGTCTCTCACCTTGCATCCAAGCTCATACCTCGCCTTCAGATTACTCTTACAAGGAATTCCAGGGAGTAAAGATCGACACACCGGGAACCGACGCCAAGCAACAGCGAGTAGCGCGCACAAAGATTGCGAGCTACTATGGCATCAACCCTACCCAGTCGAAGCGACAAACTCGGGCTCCCTCCTGGACCCATATCCCAGTTCCCGGAACCGGCGAAGTTGAAATCCCCCAAAACTTCAAGCTTATCGCTGGCTATCGTCACTTGGTTGTTCTCGTCAGGCTTCCAGAGCACGCATTTGGTCACTCTTACGACTTTCAACTTTACTACAAGGGCACTCAGCTCGTCGGTAGCACCATCGTTTTACGAGGGAGGACAGCTCCCCTTGCGCGGCTTGTGCTTCCCGCCGTGCAAACGCGTCGATCGTTCGTGGCGTCATCTACGTGCCTCCCAACATCGTCGACGAGATCATCGGAGACAAAATCCGCAGTCCCAACAAGGCCGCTGCGAATCTCATCACCAAGTCCTTCCAAGGAAAGCTCCTCGATCTATCTGGCAAAGTGCTAGCGCCTGCCCAGGGCGGAGAAGACGTGGACATGGTGCCTGCGACGGAGCGTCCAACCTGTTGAAATCACCATATTTTCTGCCGCTGTTGCCGAGCCGAAGCGAAATGATGAGTGGGCCGGAAGTTTCTTGTACGATATGAGGGGATGCAAAGGAAGGAAGCGTCTTGTGTCGGTCTTGTGCTATGAAAGCGTCTCGAGAATCTATGTGCGATTCGTGTAACAAATTTGCCACATGTGTACAACTAGTCCGACTACTAGTGCTTCGGAAAAACATGTTTGTTTGTGAATTCATGGGACACAGGTGACCATGCGAAAACTGAACATACGCGAGTAAGTTATATTGTTTTGAAGCTGCTTGACCAGCCGGCCACCAGTGCCATTCACGGACTTGCAATTTGGCTGCATTGTGGAAGCTCTGGCCTTGCCAGTGCTGCTGTTACTACAACCAAGGGAAAGCGTCAGCGAGCATCACTAGAACTACTAGTATGCGGTAAGAACGGATAACGAAATGCAGACACTCGCCGGGAAGATCGGGAGTGTCCTCCCTCGAGAGGCCCTGAGCGCTGAGCCTGGCTGGCAACGACAAATGAAATGGCTGCCTCTGCGATTCTGCAGCAGCCAGCGCCCATTTCCGATGTCACGGTATGAGGACCCGTATGTGTCGGACGTTCACGCGTGCCGAGCGCAGGAAACGATTTGTCCAGTACAGTCCCCAAAGATAAGCAACCTGGATGCCGGAGCGCTCAACGATAGAAGACCCTTTCCTCTTACATAGCTCTGACTCACAGACCTCATGCTGTCCGAGACAATGGATATCTTCAAGTTCTGGACTAGTGGCGACTAGCACGCCTGAAGCACGCATGCACGACCGCCTCCAAATTGTATGTCCGTGGATTGAACGCACCATAATACTGCCAGCAGGACCTACTAATAGCACTACAGGTTGTTGCTAGTGCTAGTAGCTACTGAATCCGTTTACATCATCCGAGTTGACAATGCAAACATCCTATACACGGTTATGGTATCGGCGTAGCCACTTGCCAATCTCACCTTTACTACCAAACAACGAGTCAGAGTTCAATGCATTAGTTTGGTGATCCGGACGAGAAGGGATCACCTGCCTCCTGTAGGCTGTAGGCCGTCACTTGTAAGTTATCACCCGTAAAACACGGTACATACATACTCAATTTTGATCACTGTCATGTCCGCTCTAAGTGAAAACCACCCTTTCCACGAAGACATGTTGACAAGGCGTCATGCGCCCATCTCTGAGTCGGACTCAATCAGAACGCCTTCCACTGGGCTTTCCGAGTCCTCGGCTTCACTGAGTTGCTCTGGCAGAAGTGCTGGCCGATGCCATAGCCATAAACTCAATAGGAATTTCAAGTTTCCGTTATCTAACTTCGGCGCTCCATTTAACCTGTCGCTTCAATGACTGCGGCCAGGAACCCAAGCCTTCCTGCAAGATCTTTATGGACGCAGACTGACGGTCCTGGGAGCTCTTCTTTGATTCCAGACGGGTCAGTGAGATTTGTGGCTCAATTATACTCGAGAAGAATCGCCACTCCATCCTGAGCTTCTCACTCGTCTTGTGCCTCGGCGCTCAGCACTCTGATAATCATGACTCGGATATCAGCGACGTTCTGTCAAGTTCGAATCCGCTTTTGCTACATTCGGTTCATCATTTCCCCTGTTGTCAAGGTCCAGATGGTGGCTGGTTGCCCTTCTAGGATGTTTCGAAGGTGCATTCACATCTCAAAACATAATGTCATTGCACTGATATTTGGAGGAATATGGAATCCAAGGCCAAAAGCTCGCTATCCCCAATTTCTGCGCGTTTGTTTGAAGGTCTCGTTCCTACGCAAATCTGGAATTCAGGGGGCTTGCAGAATGCTATAAAGGTTGTGGTCTCGTCGGTGACCACCAGGCTAACACCTCTTCTGAAACTACTCCTTTATCGTCCGTTCACAAACCATGTTCACAAAACCTAGAAACTTTTATCCTGTTGTCGGTCGCACCGGTGGTGTCTTTGAACGTCTTCCAGTCGAGGAGTTGAAAGCCACTCAACCTTACCAGTGGACCCTCTTCGTCCTCGGTTATGCCTGGATTCAAGGCAAACCAATCCCGTTCCCAGGAGTAGTTCAGCCACCCCTTGCCCCGGCGGTTTCTCTGATGGAAGTGGGAGGAATCCACGGAAAGCCTTACCGCGAGTATTCAGGCGATGGTAGGCCTCCCGCAGAGGCGAGCTCAGATTTCGACTATCGTGACAAGAAGGACACGGACCCTGTCCCCTCTCGGTTTGGAGGTACAGTCATACCACACTCGCCTCGTTATCACATAGCCTGACATTGTACTCTACTAGGTTACTGCCAGTAAGTTGTGGGCATCCCCCGTTAGGTGTACCCGTCTTACAATATTCTAGCCACGCCTCGGTTACTTTCCCCACTTGGCACCGCCCCTACGTTATGCTCATCGAGGTTTGTCTCTGTCGATGATTCACCCCTGTTCTGCTAATCAATCGATCATGTTCACAGCAAGCCATTGGTGAATATGCTGCAAACGTCGCGGAACAAATCGAGAAAACAGCCTCTGAAGCCGGTCTTTGGGTCCCTGCAGCCAAGCAACTTCGTTTTCCGTGCGTCGTAGATGTACAACGTTATCGTCTGATGCCTGATCCCGAACAGATACTGGGATTGGGCAGACCCGAAGGTTCAGAATGACGGGCTCCCTTCTCTATTTTACAGCAAAGACTTGCCCATCGTGGCTCCAGGGAAGAAGACGGTAACGGTGCCAAATCCTCTTTCATCTTTCAAGTTCCCGTACATCCCTGAGGACTTCCAGAACGTCACAAGGGTAAGCGCTCACACCTTCCCACGCAATTATTGGTGTTAACCATGATTGCAGGGCGGCGCTACTGCATATTTCCAGGAATGGCCGCAGACTTACAGGCATGCAGCCAGCTCGCCTACCCCTGACGGGAGTAATATTCCGGAGCTTCAAGCGTCAGCGAGTTCTAGTGGCATGAAAGTATAAAATACTGACTTTCGCCCGGATAGTGCGCTCAAGGCGAAGGCGAAATCCCTCCGCGAGAGTGTTGGCTTGCTTTTCACGCTTCCCGATCGAGGAGACTCATCTACAATGCAAGTTGATTCAGTTGCTTCCCTGTCAGCCGTTTTAACATGGGGTGACTAGGTATGACGAGTTCTCAAACACGCGCAATGAATCTCGGCGGATCATGGACTACAGTAACAGCGGGTCTCTAGAGGGAGTGCACAACGCTATACACGGAATTATCGTATGTCCTGCACTGCTAATGGATTGCACAATCTCACTTGCAGCACTCACAGGGCGGCAATGGTCACATGGTTAGTACTTCGTTTCTAAGCGACATATCGCTGAACCATCTCCCTACTTCGTTCAGGGTAATCCAGACTATGTAAGTACGCTCTCGGTATACTTTACATCATGCAGGCCTGGGCTGAGCTACGGGGTAATCTTAGGCGGCATTCGATCCTATCTTCTACTGTAAGCATCCCCCTTCTAACAGAAATCTGTGCTTATCAAGATCCTCATTCAGTCCATCACTCCAATGTCGACAGGCTTCGTGCGTAGTCAAGCCGATTGGACAATAAACCGGTCACTGGCTAATTGTCATTGATAGTTGCACTCTGGGAATGGTGCTACACGAAGTACTGGATGAACGATGGCTATACTCATGGCAATCAGAGTTACCCCTGGACCCAGGTTAGCGTGGCGGTCTCGCACCCTAACTGCAGAGGTTGACCCCACTCCTTAAAGTCACGTGGAACGTTCGTTCAGGTGTACAACGCTGCACTTGAGCCGACTGGCGACAACGGCACCCTCGCTCCATTCAGACACACAGACGGTACCTACTGGACCAACGAACAGACTCGCTTCCTCACCACGCACTCGTACCCTAAATGTATTGTCTCCTTCATGTCTCTCACCGTGCACCCAAGCTCACACTTCGCCTCTAGATTACTCTTACAAGGAATTCCAGGGAGTAAAGGTCGACAAGCCGGCAACCAACGTCATGCAACAGCGAGTAGCGCGAGCAAAGATTGCGAAGTACTATGGCATCAACCCTAGGCATTCGAAGCGACACACCCGGGCTCCCTCCTGGACTTATATCCCAGTTCCTGGAACCGATGAAGTTGAAATCCCCAAAAACTTCAAGTTCATCGCTGGCTATCGTCACTTTGTCGTTCTCGTCAGGCTTCCGGAGCACGCATTCGGTCACTCTTATAACTTCGAACTTTACTACAATGGCACTCAGCTCGTCGGTAGCACCACCGTTTTTACGAGGGAGGACAGCTCCCCTTGCGCGGCTTGTGCTTCCCGCCGTGCAAGCGCGTCGATCGTTCGCGGCGTCATCTACGTGCCTCCCAACATCGTCGACGAGATCATCGGAGACAAAATTCGCAGTCCCGAAAAGGCCATGGAGAACGCTGTGAATCTCATCACCAAGTCCTTCCAAGGAAAGCTCCTCGATCTATCTGGCAAAGTGCTAGCGTCTGCGCAGGGCGGAGAAGACGTGGACATGGTGCCTGCGGCGGATGCTGCTGTTGAGAAGGCCCAACCCGTTGAAATCGCTCTATATTCTGCAGCTGTCGCCGAGCACGTCAATGACGAAGAACCTGTTCAATTCCTTGACTGGAAGCCCCATGATGGGCTCTTCCCCGTGCGTTTGATCTAATGCTTTGCTCTGCTGAACGATGGTTGACCTGTTGCATTGTAGAGTGGCTGGAAGGCCTTGGCCGACGAAGCGAAATGATGAGTGCGCTGAATGCTTCTTGTACGATATCTGAGGATGACAAAGAAGGAAACATGAAAACGTCTCGAGAAACTATGTACAGATTTGCTGCATGTGTAAGACTAGTGGTTCGGAGGAGAAATTTGCTTGTTCGTTGGCGTACGCTCATCTTGTGTAATTAAAGTGTACTTGGGAGAACATGCATTCCAGTGATATTGACATGTCAATACTGCTGCGCAGGCATCAGCTATACATTTGCACACGGCGCAACCTTGGGAACACTTGACATGGTAAGTAATATTGATCTTTATGTCCCCTGACCATCAATGTTGCATCCACGCACTCGCAAGAACATTTGGATGGCGCGAGGACCGTCAAATTTCATCCGCTATCGAGATCAACGGCGATCCTCGCTATTCATGTGGCCTAGACACATCATCCGAATAGCCATCGTGGAGCTGCTGGTCTAGTCCTAACGCGTAACCACCTCGTCTTTTCGACCCACCAGCCGATCCGTATGGCACTGTTAGGCAGTGCCTCTTCTATCATCGGAATGGAAGAAGATGGAAGAAGGTCCACAAACGACAAGGGTAGCTGTGCCTCGACGTTCAAAGATGTCGTCGTCGTGTTTTCAAAGGCATCATGGTAATTCCCGTCGCGGCACTCCAGCACAGGACGGGAATTGGGAGGCGGACGTGCTCAAAGTATCATAGCAACGCTTTGACCTTTGACCCGGGCCTGACCATGAATCCGGTTACAGGTGAAGTGTTGGCGACGATCGTTGTCGCTTGCCTAGGTATCATCGGTTTCGAGTGTGCAGGGACTCCGAGTCGGAGGTTGGGAAGATAATCACGTATGTAAGATGGTGTGTCCGCGCAAGGATTCCCCAGCTTATGGTCTTCACCTGGGAACTTGCCAGTGAAGTACTCGTTGAAGGAGCTTCAAGTTGTCCGATGGTTGTGCGCAGGAGAGGAACTGCAAACGATAATTTTACTCCTAGGAGGCTAGGATCCGGCTCTGAGCGACTAGTATGTAGTAGGCAGTTCCAGTCATGCTTCCGGCCAGCAAAGTGGATTCGACGCGCAAGGTTTTGTTGAAGGGATATCTCAGGGCCGCTACCGTTATGTAGTACTACAACATAGTGGCAAGCTAATACTAGTACACGGTCACGGTAAACGTTTGGTCACAGTGCTTTACAGCGCTTTACTATACTACTAGGGCCTGCGGATTCATCGTCCTCTGGTGTGTCCCGTTACCAAACATTCGACTTCGTTGGCATCGTGGTTTCTCGTGCCAATTATCCGTCTACAGCAAAGCCGGATCAACTCACGGTCACTCACCGTGCAATGAATCATTAGTAGGCATCAATGCATCATTCCCCACGCTACCAACATCATGAGCGCAGCGCCCGTGAGAGCCGCTAAGCTGCATTCGAGTGGGTTGATTGAGCAAAACTTAGCGTTAGACGCCCGTCAACGAAAGCACCCCAAATTAGAATATGGCTGGAGTGGTTTGTTCTGAGGAGATGCCGCGCACACCCTTGCTGTAAACCCACTACGACTCGGAGTACCCCAGCACCCGATACCCACTGCGACGACCTAGAAACTCTCCTACCACATGGCATCTAACCAGGAATACTACCAATCTCATTCACATGGTCATCCAAACCCCCCCGCTACTGGTATCTACAACCCCCTCGAACGAGATCGCGACCCCGTCTTTCCAGGCGGTACACTCCAGTGGAATGCCACAGAGCCCGGAGTAAGTTTAAGAGAGCGAGCAGTGCCTAGTGTCAGTCCCTTATAACTCCCTTCCAAAAACTATAGGACGATTGCAGTATGATTAACCACCTTTTGCCGTTACCTTGTGGTTATACAGGTTTCACAACCTGCCGCGTGGAAGCCTACCGACGACCAGCTCTTCATAAGAGAGTATGGTCATGGTGACAAGAATATGATGCCCAATGCAGAGTTTCTGAAACAGCATTTTTTCAAGGAGGGAAGGTTGACAGAGCAGCAAGCGCTGTTCATCCTCTCGCAAGCCACCGCACTTCTCTCTCAAGAGCCAAATCTAGTGAATGTGGGGAGTCCTGTTACGAGTGCGTTCAGTTTTCTATCCTTGTCCTAGCCATTATTCTGTGGGAGTAACCTGTCGTGTGTCCAAATCGGCTCGGTTACAGTATGCGGTGATATACATGGCCAATACGTGAGTTGCTGTCATCCATGAGCCCGATTCAAGCAACACATTGATAGGCTGATGCGGCCTCATTCCCTTGATTACTGGCCCTCGTCGTGGTGAATCATCAGTACGACTTGATGAAAC
Organism: Paxillus involutus ATCC 200175; assembly: GCA_000827475.1. Taxonomy (NCBI): domain Eukaryota; kingdom Fungi; phylum Basidiomycota; class Agaricomycetes; order Boletales; family Paxillaceae; genus Paxillus; species Paxillus involutus. The sequence continues at coordinate 437,065 of KN819335.1, forward strand.
TGTTCGAGATAGGAGGAAGCTTTTCTGATAACTCATACTTGTTCTTGGGCGACTACGTTGATCGGGGAAATTTTGGCATCGAAGTGCGTCATACCCTTCGTCCAATGATTGCTGAAGCCTAAAGAACAGCATGATGCACCCCACAATAGTGCCTATTATATCTCTACGCACTCAAAATCCAACGGCCAAAGGACATCACACTCCTTCGCGGAAACCACGAATGTCGGCATCTCACAGAATACTTCACTTTCAAACGCGAATGTACGCATACCCCTCCTTTTGCGGTTACACCGAGGATTGGCAGAAATTCAATTTTACGTCTGTGTTCTTTTGTGGTACAGGTCTTCATAAGTACTCTCAAGCAGTGTACGATGCGTGTCTGGAGTCCTTCAATGCGCTACCTGTCGCCGCGCTCGTCGACAACCGCTTCTTTTGCGTCCACGGGGGTCTTTCTCCAGAGCTTATCTCCCTTGAGGACGTTCGACGGGTGCGTTTCCACCCTTTATCTCACACTCCTGTGTTTAGATAATCTGAGCGTGCCTTATTGATAATAATGCTTATCAACAGTTGGATCGCTTCCAAGAACCCGGATCCAGCGGGCTGCTGTGCGACCTGCTATGGTCAGACCCAGTTGTCAACTTTGGATACGAACATGAGCCGTCTGCACATGGTCCTGCTTTGCCACCTGGTACGACGTTTGAGCACAACGCGACGAGGGGGTGTTCGTTCTTCTTCACGTAAGTGACTCACCCCTTGCAATCGCGACTGATGTTTATGTTGTATGGGTTCGTGCGACGAATGATAATGGTGAATTTTGGTGCAAGGTATGAGGCTGCGTGCAAGTTCCTGGAGCGGAATGGCCTGCTTGGAATTGTGCGAGGGCATGAAGCCCAAGACGCAGGGTATGTTCTCTGTACCCTTTGCACGCACATTCCCTCGCTCACTTTATTTCAACGCGAACCCCGCCGCCGCCCATCGCAACCCTACACAGATACATGATGTACCGCAAAACCCCGACTAAAAAATTCCCTTCAGTCATCACCGTCTTCAGCGCACCCAACTACCTCGACGTATACCACAATCGAGGAGCAGTAATCAAGTATGCGAACAAGAACATAACAATCAGGCAGTTTAATTCCAGTAGTCACCCGTACTGGCTACCAAATTTTATGGATGGATTTACATGGAGTTTACCGTTTGTTGGGGCGAAGAGTGCGTTTTTCTCTGATTCTGCCCATGTTCCTGTTTCGTGTCATTCGGAGTGTTGTCTGCTGACAAACCACGACACATGCGACCACCAGTCACCGAAATGCTCCTTGCAATCTTCGCAACATGCAGCCCCGAAGAGCTCGAAGACACAGACGACGACGATCGCACTGTCGATCTAACACTGACACCTGCGGAGATTGCAGGGAGGAGACAACAGATTCGGAACAAGATTTTGGCGGTTGGGAAGATGCAGAGGGTGTTCCAGCTTTTGAGGTGCGTTATTTCTTTTTTTTCTTTCTTTTTTTGGGTTCTTGGAGCGGCTTCTGTTGTACTGGCGTCCTTTCCTTGTTAACTCGGCTCCCCCTTCTTACCCTGTCGTTCGCGTTTTCCCTGGGCATTCTTTGCACGGGGTGTATCATCGGAGATTATATTATAAACTTGTGGGTTTATTGGTTCTTCGCCGCTGGGAATTGGGGCTCCTTCTTCTGACCCTCTTTTGCGTGGCGTAATTGATCAGTCGAATACTGACCGCGGCTGCGTTTGTTAATATTAACAATTCATTGAATATCGGTAACCCGTCGCGTGCTACACGTGTCCTCTTTTTGAGCTGACCTCTTCCTCTGAATTCCCTCCGAATCCATCTTGCCAACTCTGTTTGCCATCATTTGCTAACACTGCCTTTTTTTCTTTCAGGGAAGAGGCCGAGAACGCGTCTGAGCTGTCTACTATTCCTGTCGAGGACCATATGGGTCCTGACATGCTCACTGCCCAAGGTAACCAGATGAGGCACTACATCCGTAGTTTTGCTGATGCGTCAGTATTTTTTCCGTCTCCCTACTTTCCGTATATCCCCTTGAGCTGACTAAACTTATACTGGTCCATGCGGTACCCTGGTCGCATTACCTATCACGGTGGCGTTATCATATTTCCCCATGCAACTGGAATCATCACATACATCCACGACATCATCTCCACAGCCGACGCTCCGACATCGCCAACGAGCGTCTGCCCATGTTCCAGCCCGCGGACGAGAACGACTTCCCAGTCATCCCAGCGCCCAGTATGCGTCGTCGCGGCTCTGGCGATGTCGATGGCATGAGTATGGAAGAACTCATCCGGAGGGCGCTCGACGAGGACGAGGAGGGAGATATGGTCGAGAGGCTTGCAGATAGGATCGCAAGGGGGAGGAACCCGACTGGGAGACCGATGCCTTTGAAGAGGTACGAGACTACTTAACACTGAGTGTGACTGTGGGAATCCAGGACAGAAACAGAAGGGGCGACTTAGAGCATACGATTCCTGATTAAGTTGGTGGACTAGTACGTCTGCCTCGCTTTCTTTTGTATGTACAAATACCTTGTCGCTTTTTATTGGGGTTTGTTGTATGCAATATGATCTCAAGTATCGTGCATGTAGATAACGTTGCTTTCCCAAGTCCGAATCGGGGCAGCGGGTCTCGAGACGAACAGGCAGTCGGAATGCCTTGACGTCATATTACAAGAGAAAAACGATGTCATCCACCATACGAAGATACCGGGTGCGGCAGGTTTGTGTGTGCAGAGAACTGTGGTTGAGACTGCCATCCATTTAAAGGTTTCTACACTGGGAAAGGGCGCAAAGACCATCAGAACTATACAGGGATGCGAATTTGAAAACAAGATTGTGAACACTTTACCTTCTAAGTAATCCGCAGTCAGAAGCCTGGAAGCGTGGGAATTGAGAGGATCAGCGTATTGAATGTGATCAGCGTAGAAGCCTTTGAGTAGGTCGGGAGAGAATGACCACTTACAGCTCAAGCGCCACCTCGGGAGGAATGCGCTCTGTGAATTCGTTTATAGGGACCTCTTCTTTCGCTCCTGCGCCCTCGTAATGTGCCTTGAAGGCCATGTATTCACAAACTTTTTCGACTACCGGTGCTCTGCAATGTTCGGTGAGGTAATCGACAACCGATGCCACAGAGGAACCGCGCCGTAAACTATCGTTGGTAGTTTCACGAACGAGGGAAGCCTTGCTCACCGTTCATTGATTGGACAGGTATTAGCCAAGGCTTCTTTGAAGCTACCTGTTTGTTGTGTTCGTGGTAATGAAAAGAAACGAGCATCAGAAGGTCAGGGCAAAGGGAGATGAAATGGCGGCGATTTAACTGTCGACACTGAGCATGTTCTTGAGTGTTCCGCTCATCATGGCGACGCTTCGCTTGACAAGGAAGGAATACCCGTCGGAGCTTACGAGCTTTACCCAGTCGTTGTTCTTCTCAGATGATGGTTCCTAATCGCCCACGTTGTTAGCCATGAGGTAGAATACATGTTTGGACACGCCCAGGCCTACATTCATATCGAATTTGTTGCTGGTCGTGGTTAGCAGCGGGTGAGTTGGCAATCAGTGGCGCGCCTCACAGACCTGGAGACACGATTAAAGCAAGCGTGGGAATATTAACGATCTCGGAGGTGTCCGCTGGGCTACCCCAGTCCTTGGCATCTCTTGACTATCATCATCTGCCGCTCACGACACTCGCTTGAGCCCTAGATATGGCTCTACCAAAGGTATGAATCACTTCATTTTTAGCATTATGGTGAACTGACACTCGTGTGGTGCTCGATCTAGCGAATCATCAAGGTAATTCTTTGTCGGAATGACCGAGTCGTCGTGGCACCCGTAGCAATGCTGACCCTGTGCACTTGCTCTGCTTGGAATGAAACATTTAGGAAACTGAGCGCCTTGTCGCAGACCCAGCTCCTGGGATTACGGCTGCGCCACACGAAGACAACTTGCGCTACTTTGACGTGACCATTCAAGGCCCCGATGGGAGCCCCTTCCAGCGTAAGTCACGGCGTCATGTGAGCCCAGAATTGTAGGCACTCAAAAAAGGCTTCATCCTCTCTATCTCACCTCAGAGGGTGTATTTCATCTCGAGCTGTTCCTTCCAGAAGAATATCCGATGAGCCCACCTAAAGTACGGTTCCTGACAAAGATATACCACCCTAACATTGGTGCGTTCCTTTTTCCGTAGCCACCGCGTATACCCCCCTGCCACGTAGCCAAGAGGGGGTTGTGTGGCGCCTTGGTTCCGCCGAATGCTCACAGGATGCCCGACGGCACGTTCGGATCTTTGTTTTAGATAAACTCGGGCGTATCTGTCTTGATATCCTGAAAGGTGCGTCTGGTCTAGTCCCGGCTATCGTCTTGCTTTGGGTGATACCATCCGTTCATCTTTGAATTTTTCAAGACAAATGGTCTCCGGCACTTCAGATTCGGACTGTGCTGCTCTCGATTCAGGCACTTCTCAGTGCTCCGAATCCCGACGATCCACTAGCCACGGATGTCGCGAAGCATTACAAGGAGAACGAGAGGGATGCGCAGAGGGTCAGCCGGGAATGGACCGAGAAATATGCATCTCAGTGATTCGATGAGGTCGCCTGTTGGGTCAGCAGCATGGGGCTTTTTGTATGAATTTTCGAACGAGTATTTGACAGCACGCGGAAGGTATAGCAAGGGTTAAGCCAGTTTTATGTATTACACAGCGAACGAGTGTAAACGTTAAACATTGTTCGGCTTGCATTATGGAACTTTCGGTTCCCTCGCTGTCGGTGACTTGGTTGACGATGCTGGCATGGCGCATCGATGAGATTGATTGGATTAGCACACGGAGTACGGCTCCTAAAATGGCCTTAATGATTGCGGGTTTCATAATTTGGTAAGTAATAGGGTTTAAAACTCATTCGAGGGTATTTGTCGGATTATGAGAATCTGGCCTCGGTCTCGGTAAGTCTAGAGCCTGTGAATATTATTCGTTTGATCTAGTGTTAACAGAGCAATGCGACTTGTTGGCTGGTTCTTTGAATCTTCCCCATATTTACTGGCACCAGATGCCTGCAAAACCCTTTCGAGATCAACCACCAACATCTCCTCAACGTCCACAACCCATTTGCATAGCGAGCGTCGTGTTCTGTATCCATCGCGCCTCAATAGCTCGCCCGACACCTCACTCTTCTGTTACCAATCGCAAACGAGATATTTCTCGCAAAGCCTCGAGGCTTCTACCCGCCTCCTGGTAACCTACGAGTCGCAGAATTCACTCGGATTTATTCCACCGTCAAAGTGGGAATATATCCATAACACCTCATCATGTCGATCCTGAACGCGGACATACTTCACATACTTATCAGCGAGCTACCAAGAGAGCGCGGAAACGTTTCATCCACGCTCCTCAACCTTGCCAGTGCCTCTCACCATTTTCGAGAGGCCTGCCTGCCCTTCCTCTTCGCTGAGGTGCGATGGCCGCACAAATCCAAAGCAGATAAGGAGCATGGTCTCCTATTCTACCCTGAGGCGTTATGGCCGTACATCAGGTCTGCTGATTTTTTGGTGTCATTTTCATTGTATTTATTTGTATAGCTGATCATCAATTTATGAACAGGCATTTTCGTCTAGATTGGCACGACGAATGGACGGAACCGGGTCGTGTTCGTTACGGCTACATGGATCGTGAAGGCATTTATTGTCCTTACCATCTCGAACTCGCCATCTACGCCATCACGCGTATGCCCAAGCTTAACAAAGTCACTTTGAGCACTCCCTTCTTACCCCCTCAGGCGCTGTATGAAGCACTCGGCCAGTGTCGGTCTCTCAATGCCTTTACGCTAATCGACACCCCGATCGATCAAACCCTCATGCAACTGTACCCTGCGCCCCTACGGCAGGTCAATCTCACGCCCGTCGGTCAAACACTACGTATCGGTGACGGTCAAACGGACCCCAAGTTCGCCGAGATCACTTATTTCATGAGGGACTGGAGGAGGAAGTACAGGGCTCAAGCGAATCTCCGAGGGTTAAGGGAAATACGATCCACTGCAGTGTTTTTACGCGAACATGCACCCACGCTCACTCACCTTGAGCTGTCGGGCGATTTGTGCTCGTTAACAGCACTCACTGCCATCGACTGGCCGAACTTGTCGACGTTTGTGCTGCATGGGCATGCCCCGAACGCGCAGACGATTCTGTCGTTCCATATGGGCCCGACTTCCGCCGTTAACCTCTTTGATGTGTTGGACAAGATGCCGGTTTTGCAAGACCTTCGACTGCTTTTCCCTCGAACGAAGTCGCAGGATTTTGTTTTCGTCGACCCATATGTTCCCCCTCATCCTGACATTTCGAACAAGCTCGCCTGTCTCACTAGTTTCGCCATTTCCAATGCCTGCAAGTTACATGGCATCTTTAACTACATGACGAATCTTGAACGACTAGCCATTCTCGCCATGGTCGATCTTCCCCGCTGGCCCATTGCCCTTTCACAAGCCGAGGTCGAGCGCGTGCTAGCAGACATCGGAGCGAGCAATTGTGAACTGAAGCACCTTCGCCTGATCATCGAGGACAAGCTCACCCCGGCTATATGTTCCCTGATTTCAGCTCATTGTCCTCATTTGGAAGTGCTCGAGATTGAGAGGTGTGGGTACCATGATGGAAAATCGATGTCGACCTGTGTACGTCCACTTTCGTTCCCTGCTTTGTGCCACCCTCGTTACCAACTCTCCCCGAATTCTTTTCATAATGTATTATTTTGGCCACGGTGATCATGAATAGGATGCTGACCCTCGAAACCTTGTTTTCATCCTTCACCATAGCAGGAATTCCTAGACGCTTTATCTCCCCTCTGCTCGCTTCGCGACCTACGTATCTGCATGCAATTCCCCGAATACGACGAAGTAGACGACTTCGAGTCGTGGCGCGTCGTACGTGAAGAGTGTGCAGCATTATTTGCACGTGGTCTAAAGACCCTCAAGAAAGTGGGGTTTGAGTATCGCAAGCGGACCGGGACACATCGGTACCAGGACGCGTGGCTTGATTATGTGATTTGTAGAGGTGGGGAGGGGGAGGGTAGGCTTAGACAGCTTCCTGGGATGTGGTATGCGTTTCCCGAGGTGTGGGTGCCGACGAGGTTACCTTTTTAAAACGGTTGCAAGGGCTACCTCTCGGGCTGTTCTTGGGTTTTTCGTTTCTCCCCTTCTCCAAAATACATGTACGAGGTTTCTTCTCATCGCAGTGTGTCCTTTTTCATGCGTTTTTCTTGTTTCTCTTGGTGTTTGGGTTCCTTGCAGGTCTAGGTGCTTGGTTTTACCGTTGCAACATATGATCGAGGCATCATCTTCGCGGATGCGTCTGTCCTCGTTTCTTTTTCTCTTACATCATCACACCATGCATACACCCACCACAATCCATATCCAGGTCCTCGCTTCTCTGGCATAGCTAGGACGTGCGCGGATCCCATCTCAATACATTCATTAATATTACATCCTGTCCCATATGCTGTGTACACATTTACAGATATTTTACCGCTGTTAGTATGTAGCCAGGCCTTCTTCTCACTAGTACTTATGGGCATGCATATGCACATGTATTGCGCCCATATATATGTCTGTGGCGTTGTATACTTTGTTTTCTTTGGGTAACATGAGGGTTCTGAATCTTTGGAATTGGAAGCCGGGGAAGGTGTGACACCTAACAGCGCCCTAACATGGATAGCTCAAGGCTGGCGCGAGATCTGTTGTCTTTTCAAGGTTCCGGGACGTTCGGCACTGGGCTTCTGCCAATGACATAGGCCCTGAAGGCCTGACCCAGGCCTCTGCTTTTTGGCGTGTGATCGATTTGGGCTTGAGTGTAGCCAGGACAAGCGCATACATCATCATCAGGCGCTCATCCCGTCGGGATCCAGACCAGAAATTATTACATTTCCCAGCGATAAGGACGCGGTAGAAGGTTCGGGTCTGGCCGACCGCAGGGTTTTCCTCGTCTTCCATGGGACTTGAATGAGGACTAGCGCTGAACGCGTCTGGTGTCGGGGGACTGGACCGAGCGGTCATGACCCCATCATGACCGTGATCGACCGTATCTCATCGTGCCCTGGGTTTTTGACTTTCCCAATGCGGGTGTGTCGGGCCTGGGGCGGGGTAGATCAGGGGAAGGGGAAGGGGGGCCTGGGTGAGGGGTGCGAGTCGAATAAGTATGGGTACCCGGGTCTTGCTGGCAGCTGAGTTTGGGCCTGGCCTGAGTCCTAGAGGAGTCCTAGAAGCTGCACTGTGCAGATGAGGACAATGCCAGATTGAGTTAGTTTAGCCAAGTACTTACGCTTATACCGCTCAAACCACAAGGAGCTCAAGGCCCGTCGGACAGAGCACGAAACCATAAATAAAATAAAGAAGCATCGGAAGGCGCCCCAACGTGCTTTCTCAGGTCATTACCCTGACCTCGAGGCTTTCAATCGATGTGGTTCCCCCTATCTCCGTCCTTCCTCCAATACTGATGCTGATTGGTAGCCACCGTGAGAGCCCATGCGTCGTACACGCACACGTATGACACAGGATGTGATTTTGAGTGTGGGCAGTTGGTGGGTACTAGTAGGGTAGGGATCCAGGGTAACTTAGGTGAGATAAACAGGGCATGGTTGTCTGGGAGAAGACAGAAGCCAGCACTGGATGGAGTTTCTCCCGTTCAGGTTCATGTCATGCCGACAGCGAACGTGTGTCGGGCGCCGCGGAAGGGGCCTGCATCGTCCCAACTACACCAGCCATGGGTGCGCTGTCGTTACCTTTTTGCGAGTGCTACAGGTTGCATCATGATGCATGCATACGCCTCATCTCGATGATGTAATATCGGGTTGATGTCAGCCGGGTCAGGCCGGAGCTAGGTAATTTAATTTAGCGAATATATTGTGCATTACTCTTGAACTAATTGTTAGTATGGCGCCACCGCACAGGAGCCGCCGCCGTTCCTACAAGTACACCAGGTCCTTACCATCGTTTCGTCCAGGTTTATTAGAGATGGTGGGCGAGTGAATGGATGATTCTGAAAGGAGCGACTGTTGAACGCCTCACCATGAAATTCATCTGCTGCCTAATGGTCATCTTTCTGGCGGTTACTGGGTTTACGAGTGCTGCGCCCACGCCGGAGACCAGGCCACACCACATTACGACCCCGACACAGGGAAGAATGCCCTCGTTGTTTCCAGGATCACCACCGTTGGCAAGGGCGGTCCCATGTTCCGAATCGTACGTCCCAAACATACTATGATACAGAACGAGCAGGAGTCTGAATTTCATGTCATTGTTGGGATGTCATTTCCGTGCGGTGCTGGTTGTAGGTCACAGGATATAGCACCTGACGATGCGGCCCTGCCTCCTGCGGCGAGCCCTTCGGAAGCGCTGGAGCTGCATGCGAATTTGACGAGTGCGATAGGACCAGGGGCAGGAGCAGAGGTTGGGACTGGGCCCGGAAGTATGTTGGCTCTTGGCGCACAGGGTTGGTTTGCATTTCGTTCGAGAAAACGAAGGATGCATACTGACTGCGGTATCATTTTGCAGTGACATCAGTAGACAATGTGACCACCGGAAGTTCGGGGACCGAGGATAGCGAGTCTGGGTCTGTGATTGCTGCCACGGGAGGACTGAGGAATGGATTCGGTGTTGTGAACCTGAACATGGGTGGATTAATGACGTTATTGGCGGCTGCGTTGGTTGGTGGGGTATTGGCTGTTATACTGGGATGCAGCTTCACTTCGTTGTGGTATCTGAGAGTGAGTCATCCAATCACATCTGCCGTGTGGAACCCTGTTGACGAGGTGTGCTTGGTTGAGCTGTAGAGAATACAAGGGGCTCTTGATGGAATGGAGGAGAGGATGAGGAAGGCCCAGGTGGAGCCTTGCGCACGACCACGATTGTCACCCTTTTCTGACGTATGTGGGCAAGGATTGTCCCCAGTGCCTCTTTCGCCCCTGTCACAGCAGATGGTGCAGTCGCCGTTGGAATCCGTTTACAGCCTTGGCAGGACGTCTGGGAAGACAGCTCCTAATCCATGCAAGGTATCGTTCCCCATACCCAGAGTGGTACACTAGTAATTTGCGATGAGCAAGGAGGCGAATAATGGAACGAGAAGGAAAATACACGTACCAACATAGCGTATATCCACGGTGGACTCTGTAGAGCACACACTTACGATGATAACCTGTGCTGAATGCAGATGCGATGAAAAAGCAGTGAGAAAGATCTTGCGGCGGGAGGGATCGAACCTGGAACAATGCAGTGTGGCGTTGTTGTTACCATTCCCTCGCTCTGACCTCTTGTCTGACCCCGAGACGTGCTGCTGACCAGGCCTTGCTATTTCATTCAAGCTGACAGACGCCTGGCGAACAAAAATTGCTGTTGCCAGTCAGCGGTTCATCGTCAAACGTCCCTTGTCCTTTACCTCCATCGCCTCCGAAATTTGCAGACCAAATCATTTGGTCTCCACAAATGTCCTCGTCCTCTAACTATCATTCTTCTCAGGTTCACCGTGTTAATCTACATTCCAATGGAAAGCGCCCGTTTGAGGAGTGTGGTGGGTATGATTCTGATCCTGACTCCTCCATGAACAATAGCCTGCAAGCCAGTGGCAGCACCTCCTCGGGAAATACCCATCGCTTTCCTACAAACTCGAGCAGTGATACTAGTAATGGAGAGGGCAGGAATAAGAGGGCCCGAAGTACAAGTAGCTCTGACACCGATGTTTCCTCTTCTTCAGGCAGTGTTTCCACAGGATACAATACCGCCCAGTCCAGTTCACGCAGCGATCTCGGCTTCGGTGGTCCGTCTATGCTGCCTGCGAACGAGCTAGATTGCCCAGTTCCTCCCGTTGCTTCTCCTCCTCCCTTTGTTGCCACCCAAGATGTCGAAATGTCAGATTTACATCTCGGTATACGACCATCTCCTCCTCGAAGGAATCGCATCCCCACTCCTGCGATGGCAGAGGATAACCTGCGAAGCTCTCTCGAGCGTTTCGCAGAGTTTGACCGCCAAATTGCGGCACTCCGTAGCTCGCTTGCAGCCACACGCTCCCCACTACCGCCACCGCTGGGATCTTCCGGAGGGGAAGATCCATTCGCTCCTCGTGATGATTGGGCTGCCATGTCCTCCGGTTTTCTCTCTGGGGGCAGTACTGAGCCACCTGCTCCCGGTACAAGTGTTGCCGGGTCCTCCAATGTGCCCGTAACACCGAGTGAAACCATCAGTTCGATGTCGACCTTCAGTTCTTCTGACGGTCAGTCCAACCAAAGCCCAGACCCCTTGCCAAGCGCTAACAACGTTCATCCCGGCACGCGGCACTCCTCAGGCAGCGCTTCCGTAACCGTAGGGCCATCAACTTCTTCCGGTACCCCTTCCGTATCGTTCTCCCTCGCGTATAGCAATATCCCTCGGTATCCACCCTATCCGTCTTATCGGCCTTCTCCTGGCGGCAGCTCATCGGCCGCTGCACAGGAGCGTTCAGGAAACCCGATCTTGTCTGATTCTGCGCTTCCTTCTTTCATGCGACCTGCGTCCCCTGACGTTAGCGCACCGACACGATTTGACGCGAGGTCATCGATTTCCGTGGAGTCATCGGGATCCACTTCATCACCATCGCCGCTGGGGTTGAACCCTGAACCGTCGTCACCATCGTCGCCATCACCACCCATTATTTCTGATGATCTCGTAGCCAGGTATGGCATAGCAGTGGACGAACTAGGCTCTGTTTCTCGGGGCCGATCAGCCAGAAGGGAAGATGGCCTATCTCGTGACAGTCTCATCCAATCTGTGAGTCCAGGAGGTGAAGGTTCGTCGTTCACCTTGGGAGATCGGAGAGCTGAGCAATGTTCGTGAATGACTGTTTCGTCTCGGCTGCGTAGTGTTTCTGAGAGACTTCATCTATTTTTATAGTCGGGTCACCGTCACAAGCTCGACCTGATGCTCGGCTAAGAGTCCTCAGAGACCCACTGGAGCGCGAAGCTGTTCGTTCTGTTTTTGATGTCTTCGGCATCGGCGAGTCCACCCAGGAACGAAACAGGCAGGGGAGGTCCCCTGTTCGAGAACCCGCCGCGTCTCAAAATCACATCCAACCTCCGCCTCGTTACTCGTCTATTGCGGGTATGTGTCTTTGATTGACATGTTTGTGCTTGAACCTTAGGCTGGTCAATCTAGGTCCTTCCCCCCAACGTACACCCGAGAATCTCGGCGAAAGCCCAAGGAGCTATGCGACCAACACCACCCCGGCCACCACCACCACCACCACTCACGTTCGTCCCCCAGAATTCCACTCTCGTCTCTATTCCTCTTCCTCCTGGTCTTCTATCCCATCCTCCAACTCCCTCATGTCCGAAAGCGCCTCTGAACGGCGACATGCATTCGCACTTGAACGGTTCCACGCGCGCCGTCCTCGATCGAGCTCCGAGGCTGATGAGGAATCGGACGGTCGGTGGCAGACGAATTTAAGGGGTGAAGGCCAACGCGGTGATGTTTCGGTACCTCGGAATCCGGATCTAGAGTCGGTGGTGCCTGGGCCTGAGTCTGTGCGACCACCACCAGCAAGAGCAGGAACTGATCCTGTATTTACACATGCACTCGAGCCTTTCTCGGAGCTGTTTGAGGAAACGGAGAGAATTGCGGGGGAATGGGCTGCAAGGGATCGTACGCGGGACGGGGTTCCCCAACGTCGCTGGGACAGGGCGAGGGAGCTGGAACGGGAACGGGAACGGGGGCGGGTGTGGGCATGGGAAAGGGAGAGGGAGAGGGAGAGGGAGGTTCAAAACGGAACTCTGGCACCAAGTTTTAGTCTCGGCTCGACGAGCGCAGCGCGGGAGGAGTCTCCTCGTCGTCCCTCGTCGGGACAACCACCTCTTGGCTCAAGCTCTTCGACCGCGACGACAGGAACGGTAACACGCGGCGGTCAATATTCATACAGTAACCTGAACCTCTCATCCTTCCAATCTGGATTATTCAGGGACTCGTTGAGGAGGAACGCGGAAGTGAATCAGGCATCATCTGGGGATGGGAGTGGGAGTCCTGGCCCTGGCCCTGGTTCTCAGACACGTGCTCAGGTCATCATACCTCCTGTAGTTCCTGGGCGTGTGGCCGAACCTCGGGCTGCTTCACAACTCGATGTGGATGACAGTGGGAGTGAGTTGGATTTTGACGAGTTGGCTGATGATTGGGTACGTTTTGCTTTCATGGTTGATTTCGTGTCACTTTTCTGAGGGTTTGTTAGCGCGCGTATTCCCGTGAAAGGCAAGCTAACCAAGTGTAAGCTGCTGCTCATGTCTGGTGTATTCTGACAATCACTCACCTGACCTCTTTATACTTTAGCACCGCCCAAGACCAACCTCGACGACAACTGCCTCTGAATCTTAGTCTGCGTCCTGGGTTTAGCATCCTCCGCAGGGGCAGCGTAGTTGTTGACTCTGATGGCGTTCAATACCCTAATCGAGGCACCACGACACCCAGCAGACCTGCACCGGATCAAACGAGATTACACGCACATCCTTTCGACGTTGCTCCTCTACATAATGGAAACAATGGTCGTCAGGCGGACAGAGAGCGTGATCGCGACAGGTTCGTACCAGGTCGGCTTTTGGAGAATATGTATCGTCCACAGGACGACACGAGGAGAAATTCTTTGATGGATTGGAACCAGCGCCCTCATAATCTTCCCCACCATACAAACACTCACGCCCAGCCTTCGGGCTTGTCGATGCTTTTCGGGGGTGAGAGGACTGATACGAATGGGAGCGGGGATCGGAATGGAGGATCAGATGCAGAGAGTAGAAGGACTTCGCTCGGACTTGGAGGGTCTATACGGTCGCGCTGGGCGCGACTTGCAAACCTCCAGTCGTCAACCGCAACGGGTGCATCTGGAAATGACTCCTCGTCTCCATCAAGACAACGATCTCCTCCACATCCCCTTGGGGCACGTCCTCAGGTCGCAGACCACAGAAGAGCGTCTTCAGCTTCTATAACTAACCCACCGGAACCCGCCCCACGCCCCCACCCCAATAGGGTTTTCGGACACCCTCCTCAGTGGGTTATCAATGCCGCTGCTGCGGAGGGGCCAACGACCGCAATGCCTCGTCGGGAGGCGCCGTGGCGCTCGTTATCTGGCCCTCGGAACCCCTACACACAACCCTCAATCCCGACGACAGCTACTGCAAGGGGACCCGATGCGGCGTCGGACCTGGCCAACCGTACGGAGGAACAGAGGTCTCGTATTCGGTCGCTGAGGCAGAGGTTACAGTTAGATAGGAATGCTGACGGGATCAGAGGATTCAGACCCGGGATGTTAAGGTCCGTCATGGCGAGGAGGGGAAACATGGGTGATTATATGGTATGTGGTCTTTCGTTGGCGGATGTGTGTGCTGCGTGGTTCTGATGATGGCCGTTGATTTAGCCGGACGAGATGTTTGATGACTCGTACGAGGCTTTGCTGTCCCTGTCCAATGCGCTTGGGGAAGTTCGATCCAGAGCCACCCCTGAGGATGTGATCGCGACGCTTCCAACTGGGACGTTCGAGGAATGGCAGAAGGAGGATAGTGAGACGAGGTGTCCTATCTGTTTAGACGATGTGAGTACACCGTCCCGTGCTGTCGGTAGCGTTGTTTGACACCTTCGTCCAGTATGAGCCTTCGGATGCCGTTACCAAGCTCTTGGAGTGCCCCCACTGGCTACACAAAACTTGTTTGGAGGTGCGTGTCGTGGCCTTCCGCATAGTGTTTTCGTGCATAGCTAATGGCTATTTGCAGCAATGGTTGAGGACAGCTAATACCTGCCCAGTGTGTCGCAAAAAGGTCAAATCGGCCCCCTCCAACCCCGCTCGCAGACACTGTCTCCACCATCCTGGCACGAACAGTGGAACGAGTGGGAGCAGCTCCGCTTCAGGTCAAAGCAGACCCCTCCAGTCGAGCGCCAGACCTCTTTCTTTTACCACTATGGACTTCGATCGTATTTCAAATCAAAATGGTTCCTGGGCAGCCGAAGCCAGAGCTGTGGCTAGCAACCAGTCCTCTCAGCCCCCACGATTCGTCCTAGGGCGACGCGACGCTTCGACGCGCGACACCCAAGAGTCGCCTTTACACGGCATGCATATCGACCATACTCGCCCGCACCCTCACGTACATGTCCACCTTCCTCATCACGTACATTATCACCGCCCTTCCCACCCACCTCAGCCATCGCCCTCTCGCCCGACATTCGGACCTTCTGGCACGAATTCTCACTCCCAGCATCATTTGGGCCCAATGTCACTGTTGGGTCGACGAGGGTCAGATTCAAGCATGGCTATTGACGAACCCATAGGCGACGCGAGGCCGACGATGGCATTGGCTCGTCGCTCGGCCCTTGAGCAGCTGATTGTGCCCCATACACCGGCTTCTGACTCGGAAACGAGAAACGAGCCTCGTAATTCGACTGGGGTGCCATACTTCTTTGACATGCACGTACCGAGACCATCCACTCGTAGACCTGACCCCAGCGGGCCACCGTCAGTGGCGTCGAGCTTCACCATCGCACCCTCATCTTCTGTTGCGTTCACAGGCGCACCAGCACCAACTGCGGCGCCGTTGTCGACGGGCCCCCCGCCTGCTACTCGACCTGAGGCACCCACAGTCATCATCACCAATTCCACGGAAGCTCCAGTGATGGTGACGAGTCGGACGTCACACACGTTTAATACCCTTTTCAACTTGGAGCCTGCCAATGCAACTCTTGATTCTTCTCAGCACCGTCCATTCATGGGGTCTTCTGCTCAGGTTCCTAGTGAGGTTGAGGGTAACCCTTGGGAGGACATCGCGTCTGGCAGAACTGCTAGGCGGGCCAGATATTATGGTTATCGGGGGCCAGGTCCTTCTGGGCCTAGCGATGGCGCAGACCCGACTGCCGGGAGCAGCGGTGGTACGGGGCACCCGTGGTGGTCTACGTAGCACGTCCCGCATGGACTCCTGACGTTTCTGTTTTCCTTGGGATGGAATTGTTGATGACACGCATGACATTTTCCCTTTGTCTCCTCTCTCTCTTTCTTTTGCTTTTCGCTACTCATTTTCAGATGCAACCACGACAAGTAGTAGATATGTATAACTGTATGTCATCTGGAAACACAACACAATTGGCATGGGTCGTTTAGTGTACAATTCTTACAAGTTCTTTTATCATGATCACGTAGTGTATATATATGAACGCAGTTTGGTGTGGTGGTATTTAATCTAGTCGGTTTTTGGCGTTTATTATACTTCAACAAACTCTTGTTTGTTGAACCGTTTGAGCGGGATCGAGGGTGGTCCTGCCAGCACGCGAAAGTAGAGGGACCCCATGCAAGGTGCTCACTGGCATACAGTTTGATCAAGCGCCATGCGGACGACACTCGTAGATCGGGTCTTGGGTATAGATGGTAGTCCACGAAGCGACTCAGCAGGAAAGGCGTTCGTAGTGTAACCTGGCGAGCTTGCTCAGTAGAGGCTGGCTGGGCGTCTGTAGTATAGTGGAACGAACTGCCTCTGTGTTAAAACGAGTCGGTCTACCATGGTCGACATCTTGGCGCCTCAGAAAATCAGCTCGTCGACGTGGAGACTACCGAGCGTAGTACTAAGCTCGTGAGCCTTGTAAGCGCGGTAGAAGACGAGGTAAGTTGGTTTAGTGAAGACGCGACACCAGTGCCACGATCAACAACAATGAAACACATTAATCGTGTTGAAGCGTCGGCTCGAAAGTCTCGAATTTCGGTTCCCGAGTCGTTGCCTGTTCATGGCGTAGGCCTGTGGGGTTCCATGCGCGTATGAACGATTTTAGGGTCCTAGATGGAATCGGTCACTGAGGATCTCCGGCGTGAACCTAGTTAGTTTCGACTCTCAATGGGGTAGTGCGGGGTACGTAGTACGGTTTCTTCGGGAAGCTTGAATGATGGGGTGGTGCACTGGCGGAGTTAGCGTTAACTTGACGGTTGACTAGTGTGTGACTATCACTGGCAGAGTCACTTAGACTGGTGACTCAGGTGACAGCAATGGGCCACGCACTGGACTTCGATGTGCTCATGATGGACCACCTCCCAGTGCGTATTCTATAGAATTAGTCAAAAGCACTGTCAGTGTATCAAAATACAGGATGGAACTTGCTCAGCTTGTGCCAATGATTGCCGCTGTGAGGTAGATTCGCGAATGGAGCGGCTTTAAATATTACACAGCAGCCAACGGCATTAATGTACATACTTGCCTTGTCGTCGTCCTTTGTGCGTATATAAAATCGCCAGCAAACGTGAATTGTCTTGCCGACGTTGTACATTGAAAGCCTGAGTGTCAACGGACGGTCCGAGGACCGAGTCTGACTTGGAGTTGCAACGCTGAGTTAATTAAGACTCAAGTACTCAAGAGTCAACTTCCCCAAATTTTCCATATTTGTTGTTTCACACCACCATCACTGACGAATGTTGTCTACTCGCGCTGCAACGCTGCCGTCTAGAGTGACGGTGGCCAGAAAAGCTGTCGTTGTTGCTGCTCAGCGTCAACCTGCGCTCACCGCCGTCCGCCGCAGGGACAATCTCTCAGTCAGGTCCATCCAATCCGTTGCTCAAACTGACCGGGTAAGTTCCCTTCGTTCCCTTCATTCGTCCAAGCATCCTCAGAAACTAATCTCTATTTCTATCCCTAACACGGACGTCCAGGACACGATCACCCGTCTCCTCTACTCTCTCGGTACTAAACGCGAAGTTGAACGTCACCTTCGCATCTTCTCATCCTCCTCACACCCTTCCCAACCCGCCAAATTCGCAGTCATCAAAATAGGAGGCGCAGTCCTCGATGATCTCGACGAGCTTGCTCTCAGCCTCAGCTTCCTCTACCGCGTGGGCCTGTACCCTGTCGTGCTGCATGGCGCTGGACCTCAAATGAACGATATCTTGGAGAGCGAAGGGGTCAAGCCAGAGTATATCGATGGAATCAGGGTCACAGGTCCGTTTCTGCTTATGTTCGCACTGTTTAGACACTTACATGAAATCGCTTTTTCATTTTTCCTCCCCGTGTGGATCATCGTCATTTCTCACCTGTCTCCAACGTAAATGCAGATGCGAAAACCCTTCAGATCGCCCGCCGCGTTTTCCTCGAAGAAAATCTCAAGCTAGTAGGCGCCCTCGAAAAACTCGGTACTCGTGCCCGCCCTATCACCTCAGGCGTATTCACTGCCACAGCTCTCGATCCTTCTAAATACGGACTTGTCGGTAAGATCACCCGAGTTGATAAGCGTCCTCTCGAGGCTTCTATCCGCGCGGGTGCACTACCCATCCTGTGCAGTCTCGCAGAAAGCAACGACGGACAGATTCTGAATGTCAACGCGGATGTTGCTGCGGGCGAATTGGCGAAGGAGCTGGAGCCAATGAAAACTGTGTTTCTCAATGAGAAAGGAGGGTTGTTCCACGGTGTTACGGGGGAGAAGTTGGATGTAATCAATCTTGACGAGGCGGGTCATCCTTCCTTTCACTCTGTTCTGTTCCTTGAGACGTCCTAACCCTACTCGATGGACGAACAGGAATACGACCAACTCATGAAAGAACCCTGGGTCAAGTACGGTACCAAGCTCAAGTTGCGAGAATTCAAAGAACTCCTGGACGTACTCCCTCGCTCCTCTTCCGTCGCCGTCATCTCTGCCTCCAACCTTCAACGAGAACTCTTTACTGATTCCGGCGCCGGAACGCTCATCCGACGAGGGTACAAACTTCTCAAGTACCAAACTTTAGAAAGCATCGGTAAAGACCGCTTCCGCCAAATCATCTGTGAGCGTGACGAAGCTATCCGAAGTGGCAAGGAGAGTGTCGCCGGCGTCCTCTCCGCTCTCGAAAATGCCAAACAAGGAGAATGGACGATATACGCTGACGAACCTCTCGATGCGGTCGCTATCGTGTCACACCCCGAGGGCAAGATACCTGTGCTAACCAAGATCCTCGCGTCCCGCTCCGGCGTGCTGAATGGAGTCCTTGATAACGTGTGGAATGCGTTGAAGAAGGATCATAAACAACTAGTTTGGACGGCTTCGATTTCTCCACTCGCTGCTCCCTCCCCTTCAGCTGTTCCCCATGCAGCCCAGGGCGAAGAGATGATTGATCGTTCCTGGCACTTTGATCGCGCCGAAGGGTCCTTCACGCGCTCTGGCCGCTCACTGTTCTGGTACGGTATCAACGATGTGAGCGACGTGGAGAAAGTTGTCAGGGGCCTTGAAGGCAGTGGGAGAGTGGAGAGGGCGTATTTGCCCGTGGGACTTGCGAAGGCGTCCTTGGGTTCTGGAGTGGGGTTGAATGGGACCAGGGGCTTCGCGACGTTGGCCCCGAGTGCTGGGATGCCGTGTGGGACCAGGGGGTATGCAACTCATGCGCCCGCGCCCACACTTGCTCCTTCCACAGAGCCAAAACGTGTCGCTCTCATCGGAGCCCGTGGATACACCGGCCAAGCGCTTACGTCCCTCCTGAACACGCATCCGTACCTTTCACTCACGCACGTCTCCTCTCGCGTCCTAGAAGGGTACCCACTCGAGGGGTACACCAAGGCCCCCATCTCACACACCAACCTATCCGTCGAGGACGTTGAGAGGATGGAAAAAGAAGGCGAGGTAGACGCGTGGGTGATGGCGCTTCCTAATGGGGTGTGTAAGCCGTTCGTCGACGCTGTTGAGAGGGGGTCGAAAGGGAAGCAGGGAGAAGGAAGTGTGGTGGTTGATTTGAGCGCGGATTATAGGTTTGAGCAAGGGTGGACGTACGGGTTGCCTGGTGAGGGGTCGCTTTCTTGTCCTCCTTTGTAGAATGTGTGCTTTGGAATTGATAATAACCAATTTTTTTGTTTTCTTCCCGCCGTTTGCTTGCCCGCATTTTTCACGCAACCATCTACAATCTCGTCCCGACTGCTCGAATCAAACCCTCGCACCGATGGCTGTGTACACGAAAAAACATGGCCTCGCTCAGAACTCTATGGCCGTCCCCTCATCCGAGCCTCCAAACGGATCTCTAACCCCGGCTGTTATGCGACCTCGACCCAACTCCTCATCGCCCCTCTGCTCCCCTACCTCTCTCCCCCCGCCTGGCCGACCGTATTCGGCGTCTCCGGGTACAGCGGTGCTGGGACTATCACCCAGCCTGCCACAGAGTCCTCGGACGGTCGTCCAGCGACGCTGCCTAAGGTGACGCCCGCGAGTCTCGGAGGCAGCGTGCGGCCGTATTCGCTGACAGACCACATACACGAGCGGGAAGCTGGGTGGCACCTGTCCAGGCTCCTCTCCGCGCCCTCCTCGACTCCCGCCTCCGGGGAACCATCCACCCTTCCGATGCAAGTTGCGTTTATACCCTCTGTCGCCCCATTTTTCAGCGGTATCCTGAGCACGCTCTCATTTCCGCTCTCCACGTCTAAACTGGGCGCCTCAGACATCGCGTCGCTGTACGCCGCGTACTATACTGGCGAGCGACTCGTGCGGGTGCAAAAGGCTGTTCCAGCCCTTGATGACGTGCAGGGGCAACATGGGTGGGTGGTAGGTGGAGTGCAGGTGCACAGTGGGAGGGAGAGAGTGGTAGTTGTTGGGGGGCTGGACAATCTGTTGAAAGGAGCTGCTACGCAGTGTTTGCAAGTGGGTGTTTATTTATTTTCCGTTTATTTTCTACCTTTTTTTCTGTCGTCGGATGACACTGGTACTCATACCTTTTCCAAAATAGAATCTGAACCTGGCGCTTGGATATGACGAATATGCTGGGATTCATGTGGATGAAGAGGTGGCTTAGTGCAATCGTTGGTTAGTCTGGTGACCATCCCGTCTATGAAACGAGGGGGTTACTCTATATACATAAAATGCCATGTAAATCGCAAGTTTGAGGATGAGCCATCAATGCATCATAGGCGTTCGGAGGTTATTAGTGTTTGTTGATCACATGATCAGACGCGTCATGGTGTGGCAGCAAATATTTCGTATCAACTTGAACTTGAACTACTACTACTGTACTTCTCAAGTGGATTTCTGGCACATCGCATCCGGTAGGACAAAACGCTCCCTATTTCGTAGGACAATAAAGGGATTCTCCCCCCCAGCTTTGTGGAACGAGCTGGTTCCGCTGTTCCACAATCACAGCATAGATGATACTTAAATATGCTCGACACTGTAAGTCCTTCTTCAACCTCACAATTCGTCATCCACCACCCTTCAACACCCATATCCTCTTCCTATAAACATGTCGTCTGATCGGGCACCACCTGGTGTTTCGGCAGAACAAAATCAAAGCGTGGCCGTTTCCCAGGGCCACACCCCCATAGCCAAGAGGGTTAACCATGCACACCTCAACGCTGATCCTCCCCCTTCCCAGGACACAATGAATCTGCTGCTTGCGGAAGAGACCAAGGGTCGATACGTCGGTCCATTGCCTGTTCAAGATTTCCTGGACGACTATATGCCTGGTGATCAAAAGCCTCGCACAACTGGTTTGGACCTCGAGCAACTCAGCAAAGTCGCCACGCACGGTCAGCGTGAGGAGGATATGTACGAACCGTTTGTAAGTGGATTTTTGCTACCTTACAATATCCTTATCAACATCCCGTCCAGATAGCGGCAGTCCAGGGCTGTGTGAGCGACATGATAGTGGTGGACACTAGCAAGCACTCATCCCGGATTGGACCCTTCGAGCTGAAGCCCGACGTCTGTATCTACAAGGAACGCGATACCACTTCCCCAGTAACCGATTTCTCCGCGATGGAGATGTGGATCGAATTCAAAGCCAATGCCTCATTTGAACCATTCGAAGATCCTCGCGGGGAAGGCCTATCCGGTGAGGAGCTCAAGGAATGTTTCGCGCAGCGTCCGTTCGAGAAAGACTCGAGCAATGGCAAGTATACGAGAGGGCAGCTCACCTCCTACGCCCTCGCGCAGATTGGATCCCAATTTCGCCGTTTCGCCTTCTCTGTGCTCATCGTCAGGCATCGCGCGCGCTTCATTCGATGGGACCGTGCTGGGGCGGTTGTCAGCGCCCAATTCGATTACAAAAAGGACCCCCACCTCTTAGCCGAATTCTTCTGCAGGTTTTCTCGCCTCTCCCCCACCGAACGCGGACACGATGAGTCTGTTCGTCCCTCGAATCTCCCTAAAGAGGCTGAACTAGAGATCCGAGACAAGTTAAAGTTGGACGCAGGCACTCCTCTCTTTGCGTACGACGTCCCAGTCGATGAGAAAAAAATGTTCACATTCTATGGCCCTCGTCCGCCTTGCCCCCCGCAATCTCTCATCGGTCGGTCAACTCGCACTTTGCCCGTCTGTGAGATGTCGGGAACTGCGAAGGAAATACCGCGAGTGTATCGCGCTGTGTACCTCAAGGACACATGGCGGGTCGACACAAAAGAAATGCAGCCTGAAAGCGACGTCTACAAGAAACTGGAAGAGGCCAAGGTTCCGAACATTGCGCCCTTCGTTTGTGGAGGCGATCTGAAAGGATTCGGATCCAAAACGGACACGAATAGGCTCGCCGGCGAAGAACGGTGGGGGGGCGTTTGGGGCGACATCACAGCCCACGCTCTCCATAGACTCGTCCTCGGTGTCATCGGACGAGGTCTCATTTTCTTCAAGTGTACAAAAGAGTTGGTGCAAGGCGTGTTAGACAGTATGAGAGGTGAGGTTTTCAGATGCCATACAACACTATCCTAACTGAAGTCTTTCTGTTCAGCTCACTGGCACGCGTATAGTGACGCAAAGATTTTACATCGTGATATCAGCTCCGGGAATATCATTCTCACTGATAGCGGGCAGGGCTTGTTGATTGACTGGGATCTCAGCAAACCACTCAGCGTCACTACAAAGAGACGGCGTGATCGCACTGTGAGTCATTCTCATGATGATGTTGATTACTATGGACGGGTTTCTGACATCGCGGGCAGGGAACTTGGCAGTTTATGTCTGCGGCTTTGCTTCGCAACATTTTCGCGGAACACAAACTCGAGGACGACAATGAGTCGTTTCTCCATGTCCTTGCTTGGTCCACGATCCGATTCGTCCCCAGCACATGGCCGTCGCGAGCCCGCACCGCCCACTTACGAGACATATACGATTCCAGTACCATTCTTCCGGACAATAACGTCGGCAGTCAGGTAAAGGCAGACAGATTGCTCGCAGGCATATATATCCCCAAGTTGCAGCTCTTGCAACCTTCCCCTATTCTCAACCTGCTAGAGAGCCTGGCCTCCCCCTTCTCTGCACGCTATGTAACTCCACCGGCGGATACAGAGCGAAGGATTTACGAGAGCATCAAATACGCTGCCTCCATGGTGAACCCTCATATTGGCGCGGAGGCGTACGAGACACACCGAGTGCACCAATATGATCTCTCCATGCAGCGCTTGACATCCTCTAAATGGTTCATCGATACCATGGAAAATGCTTTGGCTGAAGACGGTTGGCCGGAAGCTGACGAGGCTGATCATAACCTCGTGACACCATCCGAGGGCACTTTTAACCAGCAGAGGCTGAGTGCGATCCTTATGTCGAACCAAACCAGCAGGATCAATTTATCCACGTATCCGACGCCGTCCTCAGGCTCGTCGAAGCGGTCGCATAGCCCGTCTCCGGCCATTGAACCGCGAAGCAAGCGTCCTCGTGCAGGCACGCCACATGTCTCTGGTAATTTGAACTAGTTGTCGAGGGCACTATTTTACATGTGAAGTTCAGATCTCTTGCAATTGCAATGTGTTATGTCGCTGGTGGTAATATTGGAGTAACGGAATGAGGAATCAAAACGCTAAAACCTGCCCGTCAAGTCTGGGCAAGGAAAACTCTCATGTGTACCCAAGTCACCGCAGCAGCAGAAGGCAGAACACGCTGCTCAAGGCATGGCAGTGCTATTACTAAGCATAGGTACAACTCGCAACGTTTCTCGGCAAGGCCACAACAGAGATCTCTTTCCCCTACTCGTGACATAGTCCAATTTCTTCTGTTGCAGGGATGCCCTAACATTGTCAAACTGGTCAGAGTCCTGGACATAGCCAAACTCGCCCAAGCCGAATTCACGGCCCGTGTCCTCCAACAATTGGTGATGTCGGAGCCACATGGTGATGGGCCTCGAGGTGCTCCAGTTCGTCCGGGGAATACTGGATTGGACACGTGCCCCCGGGTTCGGTGTCCTCCTAATGCTGGTGTATATGGAACGATGCCATCCTGGGCATACCAACTGAGGTTTGACTCATTGCCGAGCGCCAGCATCATGGTGCCTGTAGCACTTCGAAGAACAAACATATCCTCACCACTAGTACAGACTGGCTGGAGACCCGGGCGTATGATGAGTCAAAAGGCAAGGAAATCATTCACTGTAACCGTTCAACTTCAAGGAGGCTTGACATGGGTCGTACAGAGCGAACGTTGACACTGGGCTCGCGAAAAGAACTCCATTGATGCATTTGCGTTGGTGTAGGCTGGTGATCTACGGACTCACTCGTAGGATATCAGCGGTTTAATAACGTTCAAGTTACTGGAATTTGCCATGCACGATTCATTTGGTAGTACGAAATCCGTACTACTAGTCCTACAACTTGAGAACAAATGGATGTAGCTATATACTTTATTTTCCTCCCATGCCGTAACCCTTTCGCAAGACATACTTACGGCACTATAGTAGCTTGTCCTATGACTGAGTTGATCCAAAGGTGTGTATCCTGCTGAACGACGTCCGCCCAGGTGATCTTGATGCCAGGACGGAAGATGAGGGTGTGTGAAGACCCACCAAAGTGGAACATCCCAAGTTCGTCACCTATCTCGACTGCATCGCCCTTCTGCACTGACACTTGGCAGGTGGACACCTCTGCCATCCCTACACCTATGAAGCACATCAAACCGATCGGGTCATCCCCCTGGATGAAGATCAAGGCACGAGTGGCTGCGATGGTGAGCCAGCCTTGGGAACGCATGACGGCACCACGGGGGTCGCCTGGCTGAAGGTCTGGGTCACCTACCTCCGCGCCTGAGTCTGGCAGTGCGGCAAAGTATGTACCAGGGATGATGGAAAAGTCCAAAATAGTGCCTTTTACTGGACTGTGCCAGCGGTGATAGTCTGCGCGGCCGAGGAATGCTTGGTAGACAGTCCCGCCAGCGAACTGCTCGGCGTACGCATGTCCATTGAGCATGTCGTAGAGAGAATACTTCTGGTCCTTGAGCCAGAATTGGTCGTGGAGTTGTACGTTCTCGGCCGTCTTATAGACGGTGGATTCGCATGCATTGTGTATGAGAGCTTTCTCTTCACGAAAGAGAACGGGGCGCATGCCCGGTTGGAACTCTCTGATGAAGAAAGCATCCCAGGTTGCGAAACCGTAGTTATCAGCGGTTGAGTCAGGACAGACGTAAGTCTGGGCGAAGGTCAGGCCACCGAGATGGGCCTCGAGGCCTCTGATAGCTGTTGGGCTGAACCAACCTTGGGGTCCTTTGTTTAGTGTGGAGTTGGAAGGGGGAAGGGGAGCCGGCGGGTTCGGGTTAGCAAGGTAAACACCCCAAGAGTCCAACAACTTCTTCATCGCGCGGTTAAAAGCATGCATACGAAACAGGTCATAACCCGCACTGGTATTATTGAGGGGCCCAAACAAGAGGTATATCGGCACCGCGATAGGCTCGCAGATCTTCTCGTCGTTCTCGTTGGTGGTGGTATAGAAGCGGGGGGGGGGGGGGTTCGCTGATGAGGACGTCGAGGATGAGGACGTCGAGGATGAACAACAGCTTATCGAAGTTCATCACCTGGATTAGAAAATGAGCATCCGTCATAATTCTCCATCGAGGATTACATACTTGGTTCAACGGGCTGGCTTGCAGAAATATCTTATCGAACAGATCACTCATGACAGGATCTTCATGGATGGCGTCCGCGAAAGCCTGGACAGAGGGTACATGGAGACTTTCCGCACTGCCGGGGAGACGGTCGCTGGCTGGAACATGCAGCTGGATGAAACTGCTATTAGTAGTGACACATTGGGCGAGCTTTCCTACATACATGACTGGTTCGATCTTCGAGCCGCTTAGCGACGAGGTTAGTGTGATTTTCGATGAAGGTCTTGTGAACTGCGGAGGAGGGCAACCATCCGCCATAGCGAGACAATTTAGTGTTTGGGACTGAAGACATGGTAAGCTTTCGATTTGTGAGTAAGGGGATTCTTTTCTGGTGATGGACAACGAGATCGCCGACTTCTAGCTCTTATATTATCTGATAGGCCGGTGTCCCGGCCAAACGAAGAATGTCTATGTCTACTGACGGAATTCCGGCATGTGTTGGCCCATCTACCGCCGCGCTGGCGACGGGGGCCGGTCCCTGGGTCGTTCTTTATCGTTTTTTCCCTCTGAAGGTATCCTAGAAAGACAATGCTCACTGAAGTCTAGGCCAGCTGTGCAAGGTTTTTGATCCCAAGGCATGCGGTCGTCCAGGAAACCCTGAACAGGTAATGAACCGACGTATCGACCCTTGGTCTCTTCCGCAAGCCTGAGCAGGAGATTCATTGTGTCCTGGGAAGGGGGAGGATCAGCATTAAGGTGCGCATGGTTAACCCCCTTGGCTACGGGCGTGTGGGACACACTTTGATTTTGTCCTGCCGTGGTGCGCGAGGCGACATGTTTAGATGGGTGTTGAAAGTTGAAGGATGGTGGATGACGAACTGTGATGTTGAAGGAGGACTCAGGCTTACAATGTCGACTGTGCATGATGATGCTGTGATAATTTTGTGGAACGGCAGAACCCGCTCGCTATACAGAGGGGTTCTGCCCAACGATTCTTTATAGTCCTGACTGAAATAGGGAGCGTTCCGTCCCACCGAATTTATGCACTAACGATCCAGAAGTTCGCTGGAATGATGATGGTGCCGGTAGCAGTGGTTAAGGCAAAACGCAACGTGTTTGATCACACGATCAACGCGGCATATACAAAAAACCATGCCCTTGACAAAAATCTATGTACAAAAATGTATTGTCAAGTGCAGTCGATGGAGCAACCATCCCGACATATCCGTCGGGTCGAACAATCACGAAGGTTATTGCCGCTGGATCAATTCCAAACGTCTCGTACCCACATCCGCCTCTTCTCCGCGTAACGTCGGTGTCATCAAGAAGCACTCTGATAAAAGTCGACAGGTCAGTCAGCATCGTAAGACCTGAATTTCAGCACCTACTTGGACCAATGCGGACGGAACAAAAGAGGTACGTCTAGAAAACTCGCCTTCTCCTTTCTACCCACGACAATCGTGATGATGTCGAAGATGGACGAAACGTTACCATGCGGGGCATACTTCTGAAGGAAGCTCGACGGCTTTCTCAACTGCACCGCAAGTGAGTTTACATTAGCGATTTGTGTGTCGGTTAGGATCCCCGTAAAGACGAGTACTTTGAATCGGACGTCGGCGGGCAGCATGTCTTGTATTTCCACTGGAAGAGCAGCAGCAGCACGGACGAAGATTTGTGGGAGCATGCGTTGCCCAATGACGAGATTGCTAGCACATCCCTGATACTTGGCATTTACGAGCGTAGAAGGGGCATATTGCACGCTTACGCCAGCTATGAAACCACCAAATTTCTCGGAAGCTCTGGAAAAATATATTATAAGATAGTGTTCGTGACAACGAGTTAAGGTAACCAACCTGAAGAAATGTTTATGTGACAACCCATCTTGGTTCTCTGCCGTCCTCGGTTTTCCAGAGAATAGGACCTGGTATTCCTTATCAAAGGTTATGAGGTCTTGAGCAAACTGTCTCCGCTCAAGCTCATACTAGAAGTCAAGGTAAACAGTAAGGAGGCACATTGCGCATGACCAGTGAACCCAATTACCGTCTTCAGAAGCGAAGGATTGGCCCAGCCTCTGAGAACCTGCGCAAGTTTCCATGCTATACCGGGCTATTAGATTAGGTTCCTAGTGGAGGATCCGGAAGAGCATGCTTACCAAGGTTGTGGCTATCGTTTATACTAGCATTCATCCCCTGTCCTGTGGATATCTGAGCATCACTGATGCTAACAGCGATAATACTCTCACCTGCTTTAGGTGAATGAGTATGACAGGCATCGCCTGCGATGAACACGCGTTCCCTCACTGAGTAACTCGATGTGATACGCTGTCCAACTAGCAGCCAGTCCGCACTTTGATTTTTGATAACAACTCGAAGAGCTTGAAAACGTACTCGTGTATATCGACCACCATTCAAACTCGGTTGTACGCAACTCGAACGGTCGGAACATCTTTCTGGCAACCTTTGACATGTTGAGCCTCAGCATATCTCTTATGAAGCCTAAAGGGAAACCACCGAACTCACCTCGAGCAACTTCCCCGGACTCATTCTACTTTTGTCAACTCTACCCGTCGATGGGTCAAATACATCGCCTCCGGACAACTGGATATACAGCCGAACTTTATCGTCTTCACGCGGAATGACCATGCAAGTACCATTTGTTGATTGGATCTTCGTTAATTTCCTAATGTCCGGGAGATCTGTGTCAGGTTTCACGTCTATCACTCCCCAGATCGAATCTGAGCAATGAGAAAGCTAAGATGAGGCTGTAGAAAGGCCACAGAAAGAAAAGCCACATGTGTGTTCCCCATCCATTGTGATGTCGAGTGCCCTCCGGACCCACGAATGAGCTCCTGCCAGTGAAATAATTCAGTAAGTGCACCAAAATGCGTTCAGGGCAAGACCTTACCGTCTGTCCCGATGACGAACTTGGCACGCACGTTCTCCGTCTTGATAGTATCACCAACTGCATCTAAGCGTTCTAGAGTAATCTGAGGAATTATCCATCTATAATCGTCGCTGCTATCCTTAAAAAAACGCACCTTTACTGGATATG
Source organism: Paxillus involutus ATCC 200175 (assembly GCA_000827475.1). Classification (NCBI taxonomy): domain Eukaryota; kingdom Fungi; phylum Basidiomycota; class Agaricomycetes; order Boletales; family Paxillaceae; genus Paxillus; species Paxillus involutus. Next base: position 465,894 of record KN819335.1, read on the forward strand.
ACGACATGCTGGCTAGCTCTTCAATGTCCTCCGAAACCTCAATGGCGGATGGGGCCACCGGCTGCTCCATCTTCACACCATGCTGGCTCATCGAGTCCAAGAGAATGGACTCGATTGCTCCTTGATGGAGCGTAACCTACATTCGAGAGAAGTCAGAGCATCCCGAGACGATATAGACGACATCGCTCACGATAAAGGGGAAGCATGCGGCCAGTGGGGTTACAAGCCGTTCACATTTTTTGCACTAGTATATTTTGAGTCTGAAGCACAACCGATACCGAGCAGCATGCTCATACCTCGATTTCGCCGTGTTCGTTAGGACCATAGAAAGCCTGTGAGTGAGCGAAGCAAGGACTCGTAAATGGCCAGGTGTCAAAGTGATTGGTACAAACACTCATGTGAACTCGGTTCCCCTCACGGATCAGGCGTTCAGCAAGTCCATAGCTCTATTAGCAATAAGCTATTTCAAAGGCCCGATGTTGTGTTAGGGGTTGTAGTATACACACCTGCCAAACTTCGATCGTTCGTGATTGTATGCCATCTGCTTGACCTACGGTGAGCTTCGTAGGTCTGTATCCATCAGTCTCCGCTGGTACTTGGGGAAACACTGTTAGACGTACCTTTGTTCGATGACTCTGACATCTACACCAGCCATAGCAAGTGCGTTCGCACACATCAATCCTGCAGGGCCAGCCCCGATAACGAGGACATCGACACAACTTTCCAGTGACATAGTAAGGTGACAACAAGGCTAACTGAACAAGAAAAGTTGCACAGTTTTGTGTGTAGGTTAGTGTTGTTGAGGTTAATGTTGAGTCATTAACCACCTGGTCTTCCGACAGTGTTAAATACCCAAGGCAGCTAGAGAGCTGCGGAAGTACGGTCTCCGACATCAGGCCAAGTGACGGTAACTACCCCAGATATATCAGGCAGAGGCTGCGCTGTGCCGCACAGAAAAATAAGCAAGATGAGTAGCAGTACTATTGGTCCAGCTGTACTGAACCTTATCGTCACGGGGA